>JALIGW010000036.1:4219179-4564179 GCA_023053685.1 Diadophis punctatus similis | reverse complement strand
GCCGAAGAAGTTCCTGAAGGCCTCTGACAGCAAAAAGGAGGCTGGGAGTGACGCACACAAGTGAACTTCCGGTTGGTTCATTGCAGTGGTAGGTTCCTACCGGTGCGGTCCGGTGCATAGCTCCGGTAGGAAGCAGCCAATTGTGCAATTTGCGCGTGACAGCTCCGGTGCCATCTTCGCCAGTCCGTCACGTGCGTCGCCAACTTTTAAAAAGAATTTCTGGGACTTTTTGCTTCTGCGCATACGCGGAAGCAAAATCTCGCCGAAATCTTGCAAGGGGACACGCGCACAAGATTTCAGCAAGATTTTGCTTCCGCGCATGCGCTGAAGCAAAATCTCGCCGAAATCCCGTGCACGCGCGCGTCCCCTTGTAAGATTTCGGTGAGATTTTGCTTCCACGCAGAAGCAAAATCGTGCGAGGGGGCGCACGCGCGTAGCAAGCATGCACACACACAAAATGTGGAGATGCACGCGCAGCGCACCGGTAGCAAGGTAAGAGAGCAACCCGCCCCTTTCCTGAAGTCTGGAGAGAGCGAAAACAGCCGAAAAGAAAGCCGAAAATCAGCTGGCCAGCACGCGCATGCGCGCTGGAGCTGACATAGGGCAACGCCTTGCGTGCCCTCAGATATGGCTCCGCGTGCCACCTGTGGCACACGTGCCATAGGTTCGCCATCACTGCTCTAGTTTAACTGTCACCTGTGTTAGAGACACACACAAACTTATTTTTAGACTCTTGCTTTTTTTTCTGCATTTTTTTCTAAAAAGCAAATAAGACTTTGGCTCTTAGCTGTTTTTGAAGCGTCTGAGGTTTAAGCTGATAAATTTTTAACCCAGATTGAGGATTAAAGGCAGTGTGGGTGGGGGAAAAAATCGCTTTCTGAAAAAAAAGGTAGGAAGGAACAAAAGTTATTTAAGGAAGTTCGTGCTACAGAGCAGAGGACGTCAGATCCCAGATCCAAAATTCGGAGCAGATGGACGTTCATCTATTTCCATATACCGTAATATTATTAAACCAGTGTTATTATGAATATAATGACCCCGGTTCAAGGGTACAGAACAGGATTCGATCGACCCGCCGCCTCTTAAAAGCAGGACGGCAAAAATAGCAGCAGCCAAAATTCAATTAAAAGCCTCAGCGAAAGAAGAATATTTGGAACTGCTGTCGGAAACACACGCAGTTTGTCGCCAGCCGTAAGATAACCAGGAGCAGTCGCACAACTGGGACAGTTGCAGGGGAAAAAAAACCACACAAAGCCTCATCTTTCGCCATAGAAAAAAAATCACTGCAAAGGTTGTGTGGTTTGTGGCAGGTTTTAATGATCTGATTTAATATAGAACTACACCTAGTCCTCGATTTACAAGAGTTCACTTAGTGGCCATTCAAAGTTACAACGGCACTGAAAAAACTGACATGACCATTGTTCACACTTAGCGACCGTTGCAGCATCCCCCCTGTGGTCACGTGATTTAAATTTCGGATGCTTGACAACTGATTCACATTTATGACGGTTGCCGTGTCCCCAGGGTCACGTGATCCCCTTTTGCGACCTTCTGACAAGCAAAGTCAAGGAGGAAACTAGATTCGCTTAACAACCATGTTTCTAATGTTAAGAACTGCAGTGATTCACTAAAGACTCCACAAATTTCTCGCTTAACAACATAAATTTTAGACTCAATTGTGGTCGTAAGTTGAGGACTACCTGTATACGAGTCTTGGGCATCAGCACAACTGCGTTGAATTTGCAAAGTGGCCATTCACGAACATATTTAATTACAAGTATTTGGCGACTTATAATAATTATTGGGACAAGAATTTCTATTGCTAGCCAAAGCGGTTGTTAAGTGAGTTTGGTCCCAATTTACCACCTTCCTTGCCACAGTTGTTAAGTGAATTGTTGTAGTTCTTAAGTTAGGAACACGGTTGTTAAGTGAGTGTGGCTTCCCCCATTGACTTTGTTATGGGGAGCCACCTGGGAGGGTCCCCAAATAGCGATTTTGTGACTCTGGAATGTTGCCACACCCCTGAATTTTGAACGTGTGATTGTGGGGCATGTCCAAATTGGGCTTGACTCAATTAACAACCACCTTGCTTAGCAACAGAAATTCCAGTCCCACTGTTGTCGTAAGTCAAGGACTACTCGGAATGCATTCAGGGTTTTTGTCTGCCTTCAAAAAATTGAATTAATACTGTAAAATTTGATCTTTTCTTTCTCTTCTTTCTTTCTTCTTTCTTTCTTTTTCTCTATCTTCTTTCTTTCTTTTTCTTTTTCTTTCTTGCCTTCCTTCCTTCCTTCTCACCCTCCTTCCCTCCTTTCTTTCTTTTTCTTTCCTTCCTTCCCTCCTGCTACCTTCTTCTTTTCTTTTTTCTTGCTTTCCTTCCTTCCCTCTCTTTTTCTTTCCTCTTTCCTTTCTTTCTTTCTTTCCTTCCTTCTTTTTCTTGCTTTCTTTCTTTCCTTCCTCCCCTCCCCTCACTCCCTTCCTTCCTTCCTTCCTTCCTTTCCTTCCTTCCTTCCTTCCTTTCTTTTTCTCTTCCTTCCTTTCTTCCTTGTTTGCTTACCTTCCTTCCTTTTTTCCCTCCCAGATCTGCTTCGTTTCCAGCCATGTCGGAACCCATAACGCTGAATGTTGGCGGGAAATTATACACGACCTCCCTCTCCACTTTGACCAGCTTTCCGGACTCCATGCTGGGCGCCATGTTCAGTGGGAAGATGCCGACCAAAAGAGACAGCCAAGGCCACTGCTTCATCGACCGAGACGGCAAAGTTTTCCGCTACATCCTCAACTTCTTGAGAACTTCTCACCTGGACCTTCCCGAGGACTTCCAAGAAATGGGCCTGCTTCGGAGAGAAGCGGACTTTTACCAGGTCCAACCACTCATTGAGGCTCTACTGGAGAAGGAGGTGGAGCTCTCTAAAGCTGAGAAGAACGCGATGCTCAACATCACTTTGGATCAGAGGACACAAACGGTTCATTTCACCGTCCGGGAAGCTCCTCAGATCTACAGCTTGTCCTCTTCTAACATGGAAGTCTTCAGCGCCCACATCTTCAGCACGTCCAGTTTGTTCCTCAAACTCCTGGGCTCCAAACTTTACTACTGTTTCAATGGCAACCTGGCCTCCATCTCTACTTATTTAGACGATCCCTACCACGTCACCTTGGATTGGGTGGCCAGCGTGGAAGGTCTACCCGAAGACGAATACACAAGGCAGAACTTAAAGAGATTGTGGGTCCTTCCCACCAAGAAACAAATTAACAGTTTCCAGGTCTTTGTGGAGGAAGTACTGAAAATCGCCATGAGCGATGGGTTTTGCGTGGACTCCACTCACCCACACACGACAGATCTCATGAATAATAAGATTATTCGGCTGATTCGCTACAGATAGACATGGAGCCGGTTTTCTATCAAGGAAGCAATGTTGTGTCATGTCACAAGCTTACAGCCTGGAGCTCACTTCGCAAACCATGGGCTAATCCAAACCTTGGTTCTAATTGGAGGAGGCCTAGTTGTTGTTGTTGTTTTTTACTAAAAAGACTAACCTACATTTGCTAAAACTAGAAACAGGAATGCGATGGATTTTTATGTGGGAATTGCCTAGGCGTCTTGCTCCGTAAAAATTCATCGTTCACCTTGAAGGAAAATCATTAGGGAACTCACTTATAGGTGGTCCTCAATTTATAACTCTTCCTGTACAGGTAGTCCCGGGTTTATAATAGTTCATTTAGTGACCATTTCAAAGTTACAGAGTCCTTTTGCGACCTTCTGACAAGCAAAGTCAGAAACCAGATTTGTTGATCCACAGGGTTACTAATGTAAGAACTGCAGTGATTCCCTTAACCGAAATGGTGAGAAAAGTTGAAAATTTCTCACTCGGCAACATCGGTTGTGGTTGTAAATTGGGGACCATCTGTAATTTCAAACGGTCACTAAACAAGGTCAAGGAATATCTTTAGGATATTTTTTATACTTTGTACTTTATGATGAGCTTCAGTGGCGCAGTGGTTAGAGCGCAGCACTGCAAGCTACTTCTGCTGACTGCCGGCTGACTGCAATTTGGGCAGTTCAAATCCCACCAGGCTCAAGGTTGACTCAGACTTCCGTCCTTCCGAGATGGGTAAAATGAGGACTCAGATTGTGTGGGGCAAGAGGCTGACTCTGTAAACCGCTTTGAGAGGGGTGTAAAGCACTGTAAAGCGATATATAAGTCTAAGTGCTATTGCAAAAAGAGGGAAGGAGGGAAGGAAGGAAGGAAGGAAGGAAGGAAGGAAGGAAGGAAGGAAGGAAGGAAGGAAGGAAGGAAGGGAGCGAGCCGTGGTGGCACAATGGTTAGAATGCAGTATTGTAGGCTGACTCTGCCAACTGCCAACAGTTCGTTCCCGACTGGCTCAAAGTTGACTCAGCCTTCCGTCCTTCCGAGGTCGGTAAAATGAGGACCCAGATTGTTGGGGGCTAGAGGCTGACTCCGTAAACCACTTAGAGAGGGTTGTAAAGCACTGTGAAGCGGTATATAAGTCTAAAGTACTATTGCTATTGCAGTGAAGGAACAGCATTGAGGCACAATGGTCATTCCACGCTAAGGGTTTTTTTTAAAAAATCTCCAATGATAGTTGGTTCTGGAGACCACTTGAAATACTTCTGATAAGATTGGAAGAGCCTGTTTTGAATTCAAAATAGCTTGTACCCTTGACTGGCAACAGTGAGCACATTCTGTCCAAATGTCGCCTCCGTTCACGTCCGTGCGGAAAAACAGGAATTTAGACACCAAGGAAAGAAAAGGAAAGAATTGATTATATTTCTAAGTATAAGTTTTGTCTGAGGCTGGAATAAAACTGTCCGTTCCTGCTCTGGGGAAGAGAGAGAGAAATATATACTGTATATATACAGTACAGTCCCCGACTTGCAACAATTCATTTAGTGACCGTTCAAAGTTACAACGGCACTAAAAAAGTGACTTATGACCATTTGCACGTGATTCTTGCAGCATTCCCATGGTCAGGGGATCAAAATTTGGAAGGCGTGGCGACTGGCGTGTATTTATAGCATGTCCCGGGGTCATGGGATCCCGTTTTGTGACCACCTGATCAGCAGTCAATGGGGAAGCCAGATTCACTTAACAACCGTGTGACTAACTTCACAACGGCAGCAATTCGCTTAACAACTGCGACAAGAAAGGTCGTAAAATGGGGGCAAGACTCACTTAACAGCTGTCTCGCTTAGCAAAATTTTGAGCTCCATCGTGGTTGTAAGTCGAGGACTACCTGTATAGCAATGTTTTTACTCGAAAGCAGTGTAAAATTTACCTAGAGACGTTGAAAAACTTTCATTTCTCTCATGACAACACCCTTATTTTAACTTTGTTGCCTCAGTTTCCCCATTGGAAAGGGAGATGGGCACAGCCTTAACTTAAGAGAATGGACTCTTTCGGAGAGTAAAAACCATATTTTTAAAAAATAAATATGACTTGAACTGAGCAGGGCATGATAACCACTGATGTTGATCCCTTCTCATTATAAGAATACAGGTACTTCTTGACTTGCTTCGTTTATTGACCAAAGTTACAACGGCGCTGGAAAAAAATGACTTATGACCGTTTTTCACACTTATGACCGTTGCCTCATCCCCAGGGTCCTGTGATATACATTCGGACGCTTGACAACTGACTCACATTTATGACGGTCGCAGTGTCCCGGGGTCATGCGATCCCCTTTTTGCGACCGTCTGACAAGCAAAGTCAATGGGGAAGCCAGATTCACTTAACAACGGTGGCAAGAAAGGTCATAAAATGGGGCAAAACTCACTCAACATCTGTCTCGCTTAACATCAGAAATGTTGGGCTCAGTTGTGGTCGTAAGTTGAGGATTACCTGTATAAACACAGAGCAGCATATTTTTTTATTATCTGCCTGATTTTAGAGACAAATGGCTGCTTATCACTTTCAGGAGAAGCTAAGATATAAGGCCAGAGTAGATCGGACTCTCGCCGATCTGTTTGAAGGCCAAAATGTTGGCTTCCTTGTCCCATCAATGCAACCTCTCTTCATACCTCAGCAGGTAGCTTCCCACATGAGCTGCAAAAAAGCTCTTCAGTTTTGGCAGCTATAGGCAAAATATCTCCCAAAAGGCGCAGATGACGGCGATTTTCATTTAAAATGGCTGGCTGGGGAATTCTGGGAGTTGAAGTCCGCACGTCTTCCACTTATGCTACCTGCAGAGGTAAGGAGTTCAGAAGGCCAGCTTTTAACATTTTTTTTCTACTTAATGAAATTGCTGAAAATAAAAAATTGTAGAAAACTATGGCAACACCACGCTATTGTTCTGACCCAGCTCCCCAAACACGACAAATCCTCTGAAGTGAACTCAAAGATTCCTTTAATTAGGAGTGCCGGCAGCCCCAGCAAAAAGTTTCTCTCTCACCGCAGGCTAACAAGACTGTCCGGCAGGGAGATGAATAGTTGTCTGCCACATCTATTCATCTCCGTCCCGCCTTTTTATCCCCAGAGCTAGGGTGGGGCTTCGCTAGTAGCAGTGGTTCTTCCGTCCCAAGGACCGGCTCATAGATTTCCACTGCTCTCCTCTCCTCTGCCTTCTGCACATCCGCACGTCAGGCACTGGACCCAGATGTTCCTCCTCTTCCTCATCAGCCACTTCCAGACCTGGGGGCTGTTGACTCTCCATCTGAGGGCTGATGGATGGCCCAAGCTCCGCCTTTGTCTCTCTCTCTGCCAACTCCATTCCGTCTTCCCCCTCAGAGTTCTCAGGTTGCCTTGATGCTGGCCCTGACTCCCATGCCTCCTCCTCCTCCTCTGATTCAGCTACTGGAGGGGCCGGCAGCTGACAGGCCACAACAGCTATCCTCCCATCACTTATGCCTGTATTTATTTATGCCTGCCAGTGGATTGCAGAATAAAATGCGGCACAACCAATGGACCAAGGATGTTCCTGCATTTGTCTTTTTTCTTTCCCCTTGCATAACACATCACATTGAAGGACGTCAAGCAAATGTTGCAATCCAGGTGTAAGAATTCTCACTCTCAATTATCCAACTCCTACTTAGTTGGGAAGAATCCAAACCACGCTTTTATTTTGATTTTTTGGGCCTTCAAGTCAGATTTGACCCATGTGGTGACTACCTCAAAAACTTGCAGATTTCTTGGCAAGATTTTTCAGAAGTGGTTTGTTATTGTTTCCTTCCTGGGGCTGAGAGGTAGTGACTGGCCTAAGGTCACCTGGCTAGCTGGGTGTCTTAAGGCAGAACTAAAACTCGCCATCGCCTGGTGATTGGTTCAAAGTTATCCCACCGGCTCTTGTGCCTAAGGCAGGACTAGAACTCACAATCACCTGTTCATTGGCCCAAAGTTATCTAGCTAGTTTTCATGCCTAAGGCAGGACTAGAACTCGCAACCACCTGTTCATTGGCCCAGTTATGTAGCTAGTTTTCGTGCCTAAGGCGGGACTAGAACTCACAACCACCTGTTCATTGGCCCAGTTATCTAGCTAGTTTTCGTGCCTAAGGCGGGACTAGAACTCACAACCACCTGTTCATTGGCCCAGTTACCTAGCTAGTTTTTGTGCCTAAGGCGGGACTAGAACTCACAACCACCTGTTCATTGGCCCAGTTACCTAGCTAGTTTTTGTGCCTAAGGCGGGACTAGAACTCACAACCTGTTCATTGGCCCAGTTATCTAGCTAGTTTTTATTCCTAAAGCGGGACTAGAACTCACAATCACCTGTTGACTGGCCCAAAGTCACCCTGCTGGCTTTCATGCCTAAAGCAGGACTAGAACTCACCGTCTCCTGGTGATTGGCCCAAAGTCACCCAATCAGCTTTCGTGCTTACGGCAGAACTAAAACTCACCATCCCCTGGTGATTGGCCCAGAGTTACCCAACTGGCTTTCCTGCCTAAGACGAGACCAGAACTCAAAGTCACCCAGCCAGTTTTCATACCTAACTAGAACTCACTGTCTCCCAGTTTCTAGCCTGAACGCCTTTACTGCTTCAATAAACAGGTTCTCCCAGAATAGTTATTACTCTTGGAAATTTCCTTAGGGCTGTAGAATTTCCACATTCTAAGTGGTGATTTTCCATGTTGCAGGTTTTTTAACAAGGTGAAGGGTAAAGATGGCCTCAGGTTGAGCTTGGTGCCTGGTGAGGACATCTGAGGAGTTTTCCAGTGTTGTGGAAATGCCTGATTTTCCCAGAGTTGTTTTCTTCCAGGTTCTATGAATAACGCTGACGTTCCCAGGGCTTAGCTACTAAGAGAGATGAGCAAATTCTTACAAGGTAGTCCTCGAGTTACGACCACAATTGAGCCCCAAATTTCTGATGTGAAGCGAGACAGATGTTGAGTTTCCCCCCACTTTACGACCTTTCTTGCCACCATTGTTAAGTGAATCACAGCCGTTGTTAAGTTAGCAACACGGTTAAGTGAAGTTGGCTTCCCCATTGACTTTGCTCATCAGATGGGTCACAAAAGGGGGTCATGTGACCTAGGACTCTGCAACCGTCATAAATATGAGTCGGTTGCCAAGCATCTGAATTTTGATCACACGACCATGAGGATGCTGCAACACGCTTACAGTAAGTGTGAAAAACCATCATAAATCACTTTTATCTGTGCCATTGTAACTTTGGTCATTAAACAAATGGTCGTAAGTCAAGGAATACCTGTATTTTTTTTCAGAGGACACCACACAACTGTTCCTGGGCAGTTGGGTGGACCATAAGTCTTTTGTCTTTCATCCTGTTTATACTTGGGAAAACCCAAGACGCAAACACCCTCAAATAGCTTTAAGTTTCCACTGCCCGGTTGGTGGTAGGTTGTTCTCTGTAATAGCATTCCAAAATTAAATTTTAAAAAAAATTGATTAAACTTTGTAAGTGGTTGAATTCTCCCAATCACAAAGTTGAACTATCAGAAGATTTCATAATTACACAAGATTCCAAGCAGCCTTTGTTCCAAGCTTTTTTACTGCTGACGCCGGTGGCGTGCCTGCTAAAATGCTGCAGTTTAGCATCTCATACGAACATGAAGCTGTCTGGCATGGTGGATAAGGTATTTTTAAACTCCAGGGTCCTCCATATTATGTCTACTACACTTGTCATTGGTGAAAATATGACAATCCTAGACCAGGCCAGATCCAAAAATGCCAGGTGATTTCTAGAAGCCTGACACTCTGACAAATCAGCCATCAACAGATACATAGACATTAACAACATCTTAGACTATGCAAAAGAGACAGTCAACTGGCCAAAAAAGGGAATAAAAAGACCCCCAGAACCTCTCCCCCAGCAATTGGCACCCAGGTCAGCCATAGATTTCTTCCAAAATTAACATCAGACCAACCATCAAGTAAACAATACCCCAATCAAGAAACTGCCAAAGAAGCCAACAGCAAACAGCCCAACCAAAGGATATCTAAGGCCATCCCCACCAGCACTGACAGGACAAACCACTAGAATATACACTGAGAACAAACCACACTCCTTTCCAGCACTGATGATGTTACCTAGTTGGGTAATGAAACATCTGCAAGAAAACAACCAAGCTCAGAGACCACTGAGGACCTCACCCTCCTCCTCCTCCTCCTCACAATCCCTACTAACACTGAGGTTATTACCTAGTTGGGTAAGGAAACATCTGCAAGAAAACAAGCAAGCTCAGAGAGCACCAAGGACCCCTCATTTCAACCCTGAGGTACAAATACTCTCCTTTATTGGTACAATTGTCATCATTCCATATTTATTTTTATTTATTAAATGTGTTTGTCGCTCACATTTAAGTGGCTGGCAATCAATAAAAACAAGAAGATAAAACGTTAAAAAGCACTAGTGAGGCCGCACTTGGAATGTTGCGTACACTGGTTCACCACAATGTCAAAAAGATGCTGAGGCCCTAGAACAGTGTTTCCAACCTTGGCAACTTGATGTCTGGACTTCAACTCCCAGAATTCCCCAGCCAGCGAATGCTGGCTGGGGAATTCTGGGAGTTGAAGTCCAGACATCTTCAAGTTGCCAAGGTTGGGAAACACTGCCCTAGAAAGTGTTGCGATAAGCACTATAATAATAATTATAGATAATAAAGGGTCTGGGGGCTAAATCATGTGATAAATGGCTGAGGGAACTGGATATGTTAAGAGAAAGATTGGGGGGGGGGAATGATAACTGTCTTCCAGTACTTGAGGGGCTGTCACAAAGAAAGGATTGACTCATTCTCCAAATCAGAGGGCAAGACAAGATGGTGGAAACTTATTAAGCTGTATACAACAAAATTTTATTTTAATGTATGCCGATTACTGTACATTCAAAGTGACATAAAGTTATTCTATTCTATTCTAATCTAGCAGTGAGAAATTTCCTGACAGTGAGAACAATTAACCAGTGCAACAACTTGCCTCCAGAAGTTGTGGGTGCTCTATCACTTGGAGGTTTTAAAGAAAAGACTGGACAACCATTTCATTGTCTGAAATGTTACAGGGTCTGCTGCCTGAGCAAGGGGTTAGACTAGAAGACCTCTGGGGTCTCTTCTAGCCCTGATTTTGTTTTTTAAAAAATCAACACTAAAATCGATTTAAAAATTGACAAAGATGGAACGGAGAAAACTACACATGGAGAGGAGGGTTTTATCAGAGTCCATTAACCATCATTAATCACCTCCAGAATGACAACGCCCCTATATAAACCATGTTAGAAATAGGTTAACAAAAACTGATGGCCTTTCGAATTTGATTTCTGGCTAGCTGGGCACATTTTCAAACCAAACATTAGATGGCCGCTTGCTACCATTTTTATTTTTCTAAGGCTTCAATGATTTCATCAGGGGAGATGGTTGATGTATGATAGTTGCTGATAATGTTGCGAACAGGTTCGTTGGTGTCCTCTAGACGAAATAAATTAGTGTTAGGTCGTTTTTGTTCACGTTCAATGGCGTCTTTGATGAGTATGGCGATAGTATTTGCTTGGTTGGTGGATAGTGGTTGTTGAATTGGGATAAGGTTTTGAGCTGTTGAGTATTCACTTTTCTGTGCTGTATTTTCCCCCCCAAAAGATGTTAAACGTGCTTCTAAACGTGCTTCTATGGAGTCCATGGATGTTACTTATGTTTCTATGGTTTTGACCCTATCAGACAGGACAGTTGTCCAGTTTCGGTAAACATGATAGACAGAGATAAGGAAATGCAGTTGACGTTTGTAGGAAATTGGCTACGAGTTTGGTTATTCCCAAGCAGGTGTGGTGGGCGTGCTTATCACATAGGTAGCATTTCATGAATTCCTCATTTTTGTTGATAGTTTCGTTACATTTTAAGCATGTGCAGGAGTCGTTTGGGTCGTTGTTGGTAGATATATCTTTCTTTTGTGGGTGTTTGATAGTGGAGTGTTTGGAGTTTCTGCGTGGCATGGTAGATTTGTTGTATAGATGTACAGTTGTGCTCATAAGTTTACATACCCGGGCTGAAAGTTTAGTTGGTCTACCTGACCGTGGTTTGGTTTCAACAGAACCGATCATTTTCCACTTCTTGATTAGAGTTTGAACACTGCTGATTGGCATACTCAATTCCTTGGATATCTTTTTATATCCCTTTCCTGTTTTATACAGTTCAACTACCTTTTCCCGCAGATCCTGTGACAATTCTTTTGCTTTCCCCATGACTCAGAATCCAGACACGCCAGTGCAGCACTGGATGAAAGATGCAAGGGTCTGTCAGGTGGCCAGAAACTCATTGGCCTTTTATACACACACACACACACACACACACACACACACACAGATTCGATGCAAACAGATCACAGGTGAGGATGGTTACCTTTAATAGCCATTCACACTCCTCTGTGTCAACCTGTGTGCATGTTATCAGGCCAACAGCACCAGGATATGTAAACTTATGAGCACAACTGTATTAATCTAGTAAGCAATCAGTTAATCAAGTAGATAATCAACAATACTGTAATCAATCACAATTGATCAGTTACACAACAGGCTCTGCCCGGACTCAGATGGAGAAAAAGCAGGCTCTGATTGGGGAAACAGGCTCCCTCCACTCTGGAAATTCTGGGAATTTCCGTTCAATTTCCACTCCGTTCAGGGAATCTCCGCTCCACTCCGCCGTTATGTTCGGGAATCTGTAACAACATTGCAAAAAAAGCATTAAGAGTTGTTAATCTAATCTTGCGTAGTTTCTTCTCTAGTAATATTGTACTGCATCTAGGGCATACAAAACATTTGCTAGGCCGATTCTTGAATACAGTTCATCTGTCGGGAACCTGCACTACATATCGGACATTAATACAATTGAGAATGTCCAGAGATATTTCACGAGAAGAGTCCTCCTCTGCTCGCAACAGAATACCTTATGCCACTGTTCTGACCTAGGCTTCCTGATAAATAATAAAGCACAAACAGAGTCCCCAAAAACCTCTTTTTATTTTAGCGGCTGTGAATTATGTTCATTCCCAGCCGTAATAAGTCCCAAACAATGTTAATGAGTGCGACAGAAGTCTTTTGGAAGAAGGCTGATATCACCAACCTTTCTCTCTCTTGATACGCTGCCAAAGACCTAATTGGCAAGGAGCTTTGTAAGGCCAAACAGAAACACGGAGTCAGAACTGAAATGCCGATCAGAAGTGAACCAAGTTGCTTCCTGCAACAAGCACATCCGTTTGCTCCACTTTTATATCCTATGGGAGGGGCCAATCATCTCCAAGTCTTACTCCCGAGTAGCCCTTTTCCTCCGTAACTGTTCTTGCCTTCTGGCAGCTCTGCACATGCGCACATTGGGAACAGGCTCTCCCTGTTCCTCTGCCTCGCTCATGTCAGCTTCTGGAGTCAGCACAGAACTCCCAGATGGCCCAGGCACCATCTCTGCCTCCGACAAAGAGCCTTCTCCAGCCTCCAGGACTGGCCCATGTTCCTCCCCAGCCTCCTCGCTGTCCGACTCTGCTGCCAGCTCTGCAGGCCGCTGCCGGACCACAACAGCCACCAGGCTTGAAATTTTGGGCTTAGACAACTTAGAACTTCGCCGTCTTCGATCCGACCTAAGCGTAGCACATAAAATTATCCACTACAATGTCCTACCTGTCAATGACTACTTCAGCTTCAACCACAGCAATATACGAGCACACAATTGATACAAACTTATGGTAAACCGCTCCAAACTTGATTGCCAAAAATACGACTTCAGCAACAGAGTGAGCAATGCCTGGAATGCGTTACCTGACTCTGTGGTTTCTTCCCCAAACCCCCAAAACTTTAAACTTAGACTGTCTACTGTTGACCTCACCCCATTACTAAGTGGTCTGTAAGGGGTGTGCATAAGCGCACCAGCGTGCCTACCGTCCCTGTCCTAATGTCCCCATTTATTCGTATCCATTTCATGTATTAATAACTATGTTTATACCTATATCTGTTATCTAATACATGCTTGATGAAAATAAATAAATAAATAATCCACAATCTGGGCCACCTCACCACTCGGGAATCACCACTCAATATTGGTGCTTCACCGGGGAATTTTCTCCACCAGGGAAACTCCGCTCTCCACTCGGAATTGCCAGCTCATAACTGGTCGTTGAGCCTTGGGACTCGGCTGGTCTCAGCGCAATATCTGTGCTGCAGGGGAATTACCACTCAGGATCATCATTTCTAAGAATAATATCAGAATATAATGTACTGGAATAATAGAATGTAGCAGGACTTGTCATTCTGTAAAATGTTTGTTTCCTGTAACACACGTCACGGAGTGATTTTCTGATTGTCAGCTGTACTCATATGTATTCACATGTCAGACACTATGACCCAGAGGTTCTTAGCAAAGTGAAGCAGTCACATGGGATGTGATCTGCGCAGATGTGAAATTCCTTTGTACCCCTCCCTTACTTCTACTATAGTCCTTCATTGTGGAGGACGCATATTTTAATCGGCCAAGATGTAATTATTAAGTATTAGGCTTTTATATTTCTTTTGTACTGAAATAAATATTTTATTATTAGACTTTATACTCGGGCTTATTTTTATTATAGATTAGTTTCCGAAGTAAAAGATTCATTACCTCTACAATTTATCTTCTAAACTCAACATTCTTGTATGTGTATGGCACTGCTGACCATCTTGCCTTTAACCTTGATCAAGATTAAACGCTGATTCTTTCTCAAGCCTCCGTTTAAGTCTCATTTTTGGCTTTTATGAGCTTAAACGTTATTATCAAACCTTACATCAGGATCGTCGTTCCTAAGGATCCGTCGTTTCGCTCACCGCTCTTCCTCGGCTTTTAGTCTCCGGTCGAGCTCGCCGGTTGGAAGATGGCACTTTTGAGTCGAAAAGATGGCGGTGGCCAAAGCGGATCTCCTCGACTGGAAGGTCGTCGTCTCGGCCTTCGGGCAACTTCTCCCTCAGGTGTCCGGAGAAGCTCCGCCGCTGGCACGCGCCCCTAGCCGCCGTTTAGAGCGTCCACGAATGCTTTTTTCGAAGCATTTAAAAAATGGCGCTCAGCGAGCAGCTTCTTCCCTGGCGACCACCGGAAGTCCCTTTCAGGACCGGAAGTCAATTTAAGGACCGGAAGTTTCTTTCAGGACCGGAAGTTCCTTCAGGACTGTTATTTTGCAGAAGGCCAGATTTCCACTCAAAATGTTATTTTTTAAATATAAGAAAGGAGGCAGGCCCGTCAGTAACAGATTTATTGCAAATGCAATTTGATACGAGATATTCCATTCCAGCAACTGATGGTGGTTTTCTTCACCAGTTTTGCTCCCCTGGGCAACTTTTTAAGATGTGTGGACTTCAACTCCCAGAATTCCTCACAGCCAACCATGCTGAGCAATTAAATCCCACTGATTTATGGAATTATTTTTTTTTACATTGAGTAACGTGGCTTTTTTTTTCTGAGCAGCGATAAGAGGCTGCGACTGAACTCCGCCTCTGCAGTTTCATGCACATTTGCAATATTAAGATCGTGGAATCAATGAGGCCGTTTATTGTTCCTATGAAATATCTCCCAAGGTGCAGGTCTAGAACAAACCGGTCACTGCGCAGGCGCAAAAAGGTTTGACTTTGTCGGCGCTTGCGCAGATGCTCAGACGTCAAGCGCCGTTTAAAAAAAATAGAATAGCGGGAGCCAAACGGTCGGCGTCTGGCGCATGCGCTGTGGCGGCGCTTCCGTCTGCTCCTGGGGAAAGTGCGGGCGGCTGTCATGGCGGCGCGCCGAGGTTGGTGGGGAGGAAAGGGCTCGTTTCTGGCTTTGGCCTCCGGCGTGACGTTTCTGAAACTGCTCCTCATTCCGACATAGTAAGAGATCCAGATTCTTTTGCCTTTCGGCTGATTAAAAAGGCGCACGGGGGAGGGGAGGGAGAGAGGGAGGGTGGAAGGTTCAGCCGCCGCCATTGTAGATTCGGCTGTTCCAAGGGAGTTCCCCCCGCCCTCCACTGAAAGTGCCACTTTTTTTTTCTGGGGCTGTTCCTGCGGTTGTGCCCCTCCCTCCGTGCTCTTTGCTACGCTCCCAAGCCCCGCTGATCTATGGTGAATACGAGCCATGGTGGCTGGGGATGATGGGGATTGTAGTGTAACACTTCCAAGAGGGTGGGAAAATATTTTCTCGAGGTTTCTTTTGGAATACAAGTAGTCCTCGACTTGCAACCACAAGTGAGCCCAACATTTTGGTTGCTTAGTGAAACATTTGTGGAGTGAACTTTGCTTTTTGTGCCACCGTTGTTAAGCGAATCACTGCAATTGTTAAATGAATCTGGCTTCCCCATTGACTTTGGCTAGCAAGAAGGTCGCAAAAGGGGATCACGTGACCCCGGGGACACTGCGACCGTCGTAAATACGAGTCAGTTGCCAAGCGTCTGAATTTTGATCACGGGGATGCTGCAACGGTCGTAAGTATGAAAAACACGTCACTTTTCAGTGCTGTTGTAACTTTGAATGGTTACTAAACAAAGTCGAGGACTACCTGTATTAACCATTTAGTCCTATTCTCTACAGTTAACCTGGTTAGTTAATTATTTAACCCAAATTTGCACATTGATCAATAGATTTAAAAAGTGGGTGATCTACATATATATCTATATCTATCTATCTATTTCTATCTATCTATCTATCTCTATCTATCTCTATCTATATATCTATATATCTACATATCTATATATCTATATATATATATATAATTAGACTTGGTGGCGCAGTGGTTAGAATGTAGTACTGCAGGCTAATTCTGCCGGCTGCCTGCAGTTCGATCCTGACCGACTCAAGGTTGACTCAACCTTCCGAGGTCGGTAAAATGAGGACCCAAATGGGTGTGGAACTTTCTTGGAACTGCTGAAAGGATTGTGTTGTGTAGCTGTGTGTTGTTTCTTCAGCTCCACAACACAGTCCTGTCACCTGTTCCAAGAAGGTTCCACACCCATTTGCACCACTCAGGTGACCCTGAGCACACAGACAAACCTCCCAAGTGGCCTCAACAGCTCTCTAAAAAGGATGCAAATGACCAGCTGTCTGCAAGGGGTATCAATCCTTCCATTCCCCACCAACCAGTCAGAACTGAAGAAGCTTCTTGGATGAGAAGCGAAATGTCTTCAAAGAAAAACCAGAAAGTCCAGTTGCCTCTTGAAAAAAGCACCTTTGGGACAACCCTGACCTGCATGACTGAGAATCTTCGTAGACCTCTATCTGGATACTAACAGTTAACTCCTTGTAGTCATTCCACAGATTTTGAAGTGCACAGGAACTGGCTTGCCATTACTCACAGCCTACCAGCCTCTCGGTGGTACTATGAGGTGAGTATCTTATTGTTTCATGACCTGACATTTCTTGGGTTTGTAGAGCAGCGACTTGACTTTGCTGGTCGGAAGGTCGCAAAAGGGGATCACATAACTCCCGGGGCACTGCAACCGTCATAAATATGAGTCAGTTGCCAAGCATCCAAATTTTGACCATGGGGATGCTACAATGGTCGTAAATTTAAAAAAATGGTCCTAAATCACTTTTTTCAGTGCCGTTGTATCTTCGAACGGTCACTAAACAAACGGTTGCAAGTCGACAGGTAGTCCTCGACCTCTGACCACAATGGAGCCCAGAATTTCTGTCGCTAAGTGAGACATTTGTTGAGTTTTGCCCCATTTTACGAATTTCCCTGCCACGGTGGTTAAGTGAATTAGTGCAGTTGATAAGTTAGTAACCCGGTTGCTAAGTGAATCTGGCTTCCCCATTTTCTTTGCTTGTCAGAAGGTCACAAAAGGAGATCCCTGGGACGCAGCAGCGGTTGTAAGTGTGAACCAGTTGCCAAACGACTCAATTTTGATCCATGCTCATGTGGTCGTAACAGTGAAAAATGGTCATAAGTCACTTTTTTCAGTGCCGTTGGTATCTTCGAACGGTCACTGAACAAACGGCTGTAAGTCAAGGACTACTTGCATTCTCCTCCATCTGGTTTCTGAATCTACCCACAGAGAGATTGTTTAATGGAAAGTGTGCTTTTAAGATCTGTTTGTTGTGACCGGAAGCTGAACAAACCTCCTAAACAGGCAATTGCAGTCTCTTTTTTGCCTGTCCTGTCAGCCTTCCTACATTAAAATGTGAAGGTCTCTGTCTGGGTTGGCCCAGCAAACTGATCCAGATCGTTCCCCTTTGCACAAACCAACATAGCAACAACAGACCGGTTTGCAATGATTTGGGTAAGTTCGCTCTCCCCCTTTTAAACAGATTCCGGGCAAGTCTTCCGATTCCGTGAATTCTGGGTTGTTGTTTTTAAAGTGAGCTGACTTACTGTCTTTTTAAAAGTTTCTTTTGCTTTTTTCCCCAGCCTTTTTTCTTTCCTTTTTCCTTTATTATTTATTTATTTATTATTAGGTTCTTCTATGCCGCCCTACTCCCTAAGGACTCAGGGCGGCGTATAACATTTTAAGAGAACACTAAACAATAAACTTATTTAAAAACAGTTTTAAAAAGTTAAAAAAGACATACAACGCCATGCATACGTGGGGGAGACCTCAGATGTAAAATTGTCTCAGAATTACCCCGCCTGTAGGAAGAGCCATGTCTTGATGGCTTTTCGGAAGGCCAGCAGGGTGGGGATGATTCGGATCTCTGGGGGAAGTTGGTTTCAGAGAACAGGGTCCCCCCCACAGAGAAGGCCCTCCCCCTAGGGCCCGCCAGCTGGCATTGTTTGGCTGACGGGACCTGGAGGAGACCCACTCTGTGGGACCTGACCGGTCGGAGGGAAGTATGAGGTAGAATGCGGTCCCGGAGGTAACCTGGTCCTAAGCCATGTTGAGCTTTAAAGATGATGATCAACACCTTGAATTGTACCCTGAGACCAATGGGCAGCCAATGCAGCTGGCGTAGCCTGTATTAATCTTTGATTATTGTCATCAGTAATTGTAATTAGTATGACTGCCATTTTGATCTAGTGGTTAAGGCATCAGGTTACAAAACAGGAGTCTGTGAGTTCTAGTCCCAGCTTAGACATGAAAGCGAGTTGGGTGAATTCTAGTCCCGTCTTAGGCATGAAAGGTGGCTGGGTGACTTTGGGCCAATCACCAGGAGACCTTGAGTTCTATTCCCGCCTTAAGCATGAAAGCCAGCTGGGTGACTTTGGGCCAATCACCAGGAGACGGTGAGTTCTAGTCCCGCCTTAGGCGTGAAAGCCAGCTGGGTGACTTTGGGCCAATCACCAGGAGACAGTGAGTTCTACTCCCGCCTTAGGCGTGAAAGCCAGCTGGGTGACTTTGGGCCAATCACCAGGAGACGGTGAGTTCTAGTCCCGCCTTAAGCATGAAAGCCAGCTGGGTGACTTTGGGCCAATCACCAGGAGACAGTGAGTTCTAGTCCCGCCTTAAGCGTGAAAGCCAGCTGGGTGACTGGCTGAGTGGCCAGTCACTCTCTCTCAACCCAACCTACCTCACAGGGTTGTTGTGGGGAAAGCAGGAGGGAGGAAGAAGTATTCAGTGTCTTCACTGCCTTGAGTTACTTACGAAGTTCTAAAGGTGGAATACGATTTTTTTTTAATGGAAACTTTTGTTGAATTATTATTTTAAAAATGACAGGGAAGCACCAAGTGTTCCCTCGAAAAGAAACAGCTTCAAACATTCAAATTAAAAAAACACAAAACTTTTAGCAACGAGAACTATCTCAGAGCAGAACTGGTTATCGCGATTGATGGTAGAATCCCTTTGGTTGGATTTATTCACTTAAGAGTTAGACAGCCAGCTGCTGAAAATATGGCATTGGATTTTTGCGCTAAGCTGGGAGGTTAAATTGATGATTTAAATCATCATCTTTTAACGACCTCATAATCCCTTGCGGGGTGGAGTCTGGGCAACAGAATGGAGCTAAGTGTTTACTGGCCGGATGCCCTTCCTGTTGCCAATGCGGAGCTTTGTTCAGCAGATATATTCTCATCATGCCCAGAGAGAAAAATATCTGCCTCTACCTAGGATCGAACTCACAGCCTCCTGATTGTGAGGCGAGAGCTCCACCTCTAGGCCACTGCACCAAACTTGATGACTTAAATGACCCTGCCAAACTCTGGGATTTGATGACCTGAAGAGGATGCTAAAGTTTGAAATGTACCATCCTCTCATGCCTCTTCCTGTAGATTCTTGTTGCTTATTTTTTTCCACTTAATTTCAGGCAACATCTGAATGGACCTTGGATTACCCTCCCTTTTTTGCTTGGTTCGAGTGTCTGCTTTCCCACGTGGCTGTGTACTTTGACAAGGAGATGCTGTCCGTTCAGAACCTCAACTATTCCAGCCATATGACCGTTCTTTTCCAGAGACTATCGGTGATTGCTACTGATATGCTCTACATTTATGCTGTGTACCAGTAAGTGGTTGTGTCTTTATCTCTTTTTAAGAGCCATGATGGCACAGTGATTAGAATGCAGTACTGCCGGCTAATTCTGCCGGCTACCAGTAGTTCGGCCAGGGGTGAGTTCCACTTACCTTCCCTACCGGTTCGCATCGCGACGGAAGTGTGCGTTTTACGCGCCTGTTGTGGCCCGCCAGCAGCCTGTGCAGCCAGGGCCTTTGGAACCTCCAGCACCTCTTGGCAATGATGAGAAAGGAGGGGCTACTCCTTTCCTGAATGCAAGAGCACGCAGGGCTGCCAAGAGGCAGGAAGGTCTATGCCGGAGGAGGTTTCCTTGGGAGTAAGATTGGGGGCTAATTGGCCACTTCCCTAGTGTATTTAAGAACAGTTGAGGCAGCTGGCAAGCTGCAGGAAACAATAGTTAACTTCGGATCTCTGTTGGGCCTTGTATTGTGAAATTCCTGGTTCCCTGCTTTGGATTTCGTCTCAAGAAAAATTCCTGGGCATTTGGCCAAACTTTTGGACATTCAGTAAGATAACCAGAACTAATTGCCTTTATTTGAAGTTAAGACTGACTGAACTTATGCCAGCTGCTAATGAATTAGCAGCTGATTGATGCAATAAATTATTGTGTATTTTGATTTGTGTGTTTGCCACTGCTAAGCCAGTTATTAGCAGTGGTTCAATTAAATAAACCAAGTTCGTTCAAACGTCGTGTGTTGAGACTTTGGTAACGGGGGACAGAACAGCGCCCACGCTTCACGCGCGCCAACATCACATCGGGGAAATGACCCTCTGCGCATGCGACCAGAGAACCGCTGTGGGGGAGTTGACAGCCGGCCATCGTTGCCGGTTCGGCGAGTGGGTGCAAATTTCCGCCACTGGTACGGGCGAACCAGCAACCCACCACTGAGTTCAGCAGTTCAGTTCTTGGCTCAAGGTTGATTCAGCCTTCCATCCTCCCCAGGTTGGTTAAAATGAGGACCCAGATTGTTACAAAAGGTGATCACATGACCCCCGGGACCTTGCAACCGTCATAAATGCATGCCAGTTTCCAAGCCTCTGAATTTTGATCATGTGACCATGGGGATGCTGCAAAAGTCATAAGTGTGGAAAAACTGTTACAAGTCACTTTTTCGCTATCACAACTTTGAATGGTCACCCAACAAAATGGTTGTAAGTTGAGGACTATCTGTAATTGGGGCAGTGGAAGGAACGTTGATTTTTTTTGCTGTACGTGTCCCGTAAGATGCACGCGTGTAAGATTTGTGTGTCTTGGTTTATTACAGATGCTGCAGTTGTGTAAATGGGAAGCGGGGTGGAAAAGACCCCTTGGAAAGCCCACCGTTTGTTCTTTCGGTCCTTCTGTTGTGGAATTTTGGTCTCTTAATTGTGGATCGTATCCTTCACTCTCAGTTTTTTTTCCTGAAGATCCTGATCCATTAACCAAATAATGAGTGTAGGGCAAAAAGAATAACTTCTGTGTATGTTTAGGTCTACCGAATCTGTTAGGGGTTTGATTTTTTTAGAGGTAGCCGGAATCGTATTTAAATTGGAAAGGCCTCTTGGCTTGGAGGATTTTTTCTAAAGTGGATGGACTTCCTTATATCAATCTCAGATATTCACTTCCAATACAACGGTTTCTTGTTTGGATTGCTGCTGCTTTCCATTGCACGATTATTCCAGGTAGTATATAGCCCCCTTTTCCTCCCCTTTCTCTGTATACACACACACACACCTTGACTTACTTCTTCCTCTTCCTATTTTCCCCACAACAACAACCCTGTGAGGGGGGTTGGGAAGAGAGAGAAAGGGACTGGCTCAAAGTCACCCAGCTGGGTTGCATGCCTAAGGCGGGACTAGAACTCACCGTCTCCTGGTGATTGGCCCGAAGTCACCCAGCCGGCTTTCAAGCCTAAGGCAGGATTAGAACTCACCATCTTCTGATGATTCTCCCAAAGTCACCCAGCCAGCTTTCATGCCTAAGGCGGGACTAGAACTCACCGTCTCCTGGTGATTCTCCCAAAGTCACCCAGCCAGCTTTCATGCCTAAGGTGGCACTAGAACTCACTACAATGAACCAAGGAGGATAATTCTGAATCTTGAAACGCTCCTTATGTTGTTTTGTTAAACTCTACACAAGGCCCCAACTTCCTCATCTAACTCTTGGCCAACATGGTTTGGTAAAGACAACGGATGTTGGTTTGTTTTAACTCTTAGCTCCTCTCTTCTCCATTCTCCATTCCTTTCCAGAAAAGATACTTGGAGGGAGCCTTTCTTTTTGCTGTCCTCCTGCATTTCAAGCACATCTACCTCTACGTAGCCCCAGCCTACGGCATCTATCTACTCCGATCTTACTGCTTCACCCAAAATAATCCAGGTATGTTGCTGACAAATTTCATACAGGGAGTCCTCGACTTACAATAGTTCACTTAGTGACTGTTCGAAGTTACAACGGCACTGAAGAATGTGACTCGTGATCCTTTTTCACACTTAATGACCATTCCAGCATCCCCATGGTCGCGTGATTTACATTTGGACGCTTGATAGCTGACTCACTTTTATGACGTTACTAATTTTAAGAACTGCAGCGATTCACTTAGTAACTCTGGCAAGTACGGTCGCAAAAAGGGGCAACACTCACTTAACAGCTGTCCTGCTTACCAACACAAATTTTGGCTGAATTATGTTTGTAAGTCGAGGACTACCTGTATTCCAGAATACAAGGTCTAGTTAGAAAGATGGTGTTGTGGCCTGTCGGCCGCCGGCCCCTCCAGCAGCTGAATCAGAGGAGGAGGCGTGGGAGTCAGGGTCAGCATCAAGGCAACCTGAGAGCTCCGAGAGGGAAGAGGGAATGCAGCTGTCAGAAAGAGAGAGAGAGGGAGAGAGAGGGGCGGAGCCTGGGCTGTCCATCAGCCCTCAGATGGAGAGTCAACAGCCCCCAGGTCTGGAGATGGCTGATGAGGAAGAGGAGGAACAACTGGGTCCAGTGCCTGATGCGCAGAAGGCAGAGGAGAGGAGAGCAGTGGAAATCTATGGGCCGGTCCTTGGGACGGAAGAGGCACCGCTGCTAGTGAAGCCCCACTCTAGCTCTGGGGACAAAAGGCAGGGGACGGAGATGAATAGATGTGGCAGACAACTATTCATCTCCCTGTCGTCAGCCAATGATAGCCTAAACTTCTGAATCATGTCTGGAACTTAAAATACAGAGGGCTTGTAATATTTGAGAGCCGGGTCAGAACAGATAGTCTGTTCTGTCACTACCAGGTTTGAAACCTCATCATCATTCTAGCCCTCATTGTGCCTAGATGGATCTCTTCGGTGGAACAGTTTCAGTTTTCTACGCTTAATCGTGCTTGGATTAATTGTCTGCCTCGTTTCTGCCGTTTCCCTGGGACCGTTTTTGGTTTGGGTAAGGAACCCCTCTGTTTGTCCAAAATATATATTTTTATGACCCTTCTCTTAAGTTACGGCTTCCTCAATTCAGGCAGTCCTAAACTCGTCCTCAAAATTGAGGTAGTCCTCAGTTGGCCCCTCATCCAGCTGAGCCATCACATGACTAACTTGATTTTACAACTTCGGGTTGTTGGTGGTTTTTTTTGTAGTTAAACGAATCAACATGTTCATTCAGCGAATCTGTGGTCGTTTACCGAACGCTGTGTTCATTAAGCAAAGCCATTCTCTGCTTTGGGCATTTTTTGTTGGAAGTTAAATAGGTTTCTGGCCAAAAAACTGTGTGTGTGTGTGTGTGTAAATTGCAGTTGTGACCAAGGGACATGCAAACAGCTGTATATGTGGGCCGGTTGCCAAGCTCCCAAAATATGATCCCATGACTGCAGTGCAGTTGTCGGTCAGAGCTTTGATTCTGGGTCATAAGTAGCTTTTTATGGATCCATTGTAACTTCAAACAGTCATAAGTCGATTACCTATAGAGGTGGTCCTGAGCTGACGTCGTATCCTGAGGTCACATGATTCCCCTTTTGCGACCTTCTGACAATGGGGATACTGCAACAGTTAATAAGTGCGAAAAATGGTCATAATTCACTTTTTTCCAGTGCTGTTGTAACTTAGAATGGTCACTAAGTGAACCGTTGTAGGTTGAGGACTACCCAGGGTGGATAAAAATCGGATTTAAAAAAAATAAAATATTAAAAAAAATCAGATTAAAAAAAAATTTAAATCGGATTTTATTTTTATCAAATTTATTTTAATAAAATGCTTTAAGAGTAAAAATCTAAAGATAATTTTCTATTTAAGATACATTAATAATTTAGTTTACTGCATAAAATGGAGCTTAGTTATGTAGCATGAGGCTGTATATTCTACAATATTTGGACTGTTGGTGAGTCAACAGCGGGTCAGAGGAGGAGCCGCTGCGAGACAAAGATGACAGTTGCTCTTTAAAAATTATAATTTAAATCAAGTTGATTTAAATCAAGCCTTTATACTAGTGATTTAAATCGTGATTTAAATCGTGATTTAAATTGAGTTGATTTAAATCAAATCCACCCTGGGACTACCTGCAATCTGCTTTGGGTCCCAGGCTGGGATCAATGTATTTTTGATCAATGTGCGTGTTGCTTGGATAATTTTATGTTAGTAATTGTATTTACTGCTTTGGGGGGTTAAAACGCTGCCCAGAGTATGTTGGAGTTGGGCAGGGTATAGCAAATTTGAATAAACAAAAATGAACTAAAGCTTATAAAACCAACTGAAGCAAAGTAGCAATATTCCAAGTACAACAGGGTTTAAAATATTAATGTTTGGTTGTTTCTCGGTCTAAATCAGCGTTTTTCAAATTTGGCAACCATGAGAAGGTGTGGAGCTCAGCTCGACTTCTTGGGGGATTCTGGGAGTTGAAGTCCGCACCCCTTAAATATGCCACGTTCAGGGGAAAAACACCAATCTAAATGGAATGAAGAAAATATTAATACGATTTTTCTCCCATTTAGGGTCAACTTCCTCAGCTTTTCTCCCGCCTCTTTCCTTTCAAACGGGGCCTCTGCCATGCATACTGGGCCCCAAACGTTTGGGCGGTGTATAACTCCCTTGACAAAATGTTGTCAGTCCTTGGTAGGTATCTTACGCCTTCTGTTTCTCTTGTCTGTCTGTCTGTCCTTCCATCCAGCCATTTTATTCGACATGGACACCACCACCTGACTCCAGCCATGCTACCTAGAGAACCACATCAGTCCATCCCACTCGTTCAGGCAGGGAAGGCCATCAGTCAAAAGAATTCCAACTGAAAAGATCTGGGATTTGGTTTGAGCAAACCCCCACTCCCTACTAGAACTGATGACATTACCTAGTTTGGTAATGAAACATCTGCAAGATAACTATCAAGCTCAGAGAACACTAAGAACTCCACAGTCCTCCTCCTTCCACATCCCCACACACACCTTCATCATCATCTTTTAACAACCCCATAATCCCTTGCGGGGTGGAGTCTGGGCAACTGAATGGAGCTGAGTGTTTACTGGCCAGATGCCCTTCCTGTCGCCAATGCGGAGTTTTGTTCAACGGATACATTTTCATTGTGCCCAGAGAGAGAAATATCTGCCTCTACCTAGGATCGAACTCACAGCCTCCTGATTGTGAGGCGACAGCTCTACCTCTAGGCCACACACACACACACACAAGTCTGTGTGTTTGCAGTATGTGTGTGTGTGTGTATATATACTGTGTTTCCCGAAAATAAGACCCTGTGTTACATTTTTTTAACCCTGAAATAAGTGCTTGGCCTTATTTTCGGGGAGGTCTTGCTGTCTTACCTGATTTCCAACTCTGTCTCCCTAACCTTAACCAGAGGAAATGGTATTTTCGGGAGAGGGCTTATTTTTGGAACCAGGATAAATATATATCCTGGTTCCCCCAAAAGACGACATCCCCTGATAATAAGCCCAATCGGGCTTTTGAGTGCATGGCAATAAGGCCAGGCGCTTATTTCAGGGTTCAAAAAAATATAAGACAGGGTCTTATTTTCGGGAAAACAGGATATATATATATATATATATATATATATATATATATATATATATATATATATATATATATATATATATATATATATATATATATATATATATGTAGGTCTTTGGGTATTCGGGTTTTCTCCCGCGTGAAATTGGAAGTGTCTTCGCAACGTTTCGATGAAGTCTCATTCATCATCTTCAGGCTGGTGTCTTCTGCTTCCTGCTTCTAGGAGCAATGTGAGATTGCTGCTGTTTTAACTGCCAGTGGAGGTTTGAACTGATAGGATGGGAGCTTGGCTGTGTTCTGATTGGTTGGAGGTGTGTTCTGATTGGTTGGGGGGTTAGCTGTGCTCTGATTGGCTGGGGGTGTTCTTAGGTTAGTCTGACTTGCAGGGGCATTAGAGCTGGTGAGCTGCATTGCTGCTGTTTGGCTTCTGATTCTTGGTCCTGCCACATCTTCATGGAGGGTGTCAGTTTGCTTCCTGTATGGATTGGAGGGGTTTAAAGTGGCTGATGATGCAGCTGTAGTATGGCTTCTTGTTTGTGGTCGTGCCTCATTGGTGTGGGTTTGGGTTTGCTTATTGCGTGGATGTGTGGTGGTGACATCCTGTGTGGTTTTCGTGAGTGTGGGTCTGGTGTCCTTCTTTGTGTTAGGGACTCGTTTGTCAATAAGGCGGGTTTCCAAATGGCTGGTAGGCGGGAGGTGTCATCTCGTTTATTCATGCTGTGTGGGCGTTTTTCTATCTCGATGTCTTCTCTGATTATTCTGTTGTTAAAGTGTTCAGTTTTGGCGATAGTTCTGGTCTTTTTAAAGTCGATTTCATGTCCTGTGGCTTTGAAATGTTGGACCAGGGAAGAAGTTGGTTCCTCTTTTTTGACTGTGTTCTTGTGTTCTTCAATGCGTGCACTTATTCTTCTGTTGGTTTGTCCAATGTATGTGGTGGGGCAGGCGGTGCATGGAATTTCATATACTCCTTGATTTTCTAACTCAATTTTGTCTTTGGGGTTTCTTAGGATGGTGGATATTTTTCGGTTTGTGCAGAATGCTGTCTTGATGTGTTTGTGGAGGATCTTGCCGATTCTGTCTGTGGTGCCTTTTATGTATGGGAGGAGGGCTTTGCCGTTTTCTTGTTCTCTGTCTTGGATTTTAGTGGGGGTTTCTTTTTGGATTAGGTTGGTGATCTTCTTTCTTTGGAATCCATTGGATGCTAGTACGTTAGTGAGAGTATTTAGTTCGGTTTTTAGGTGTTGTTCGTCAGCTAGGCGTTTTGTTCTGGAGATGAGTGTCTTGGCTACGGAGTTGATCTGTGCTGGGTGGTGATGTGAGAGTGCATGCAGATAGCGGTTAGTGTGGGTTTTCTTCTGGTGGATGGTGTGTCCTAGGGAGCCATTGGATTTCTTGTAGACTAAGACATCCAGGAAGGGAAGTTGGTTGTTAGCTTCTGTTTCCATGGTGAACTGTATTTTGGGGTGTAGGCTGTTGAGGTGTATGAGGAATATATATATATACATATATACATATATACATATATACATATATACATCATATACATCATATACAACATATATACATATATACATATATACATATATACATATATACATATATACATATATACATATATACATATATACATATATACATATATATATATATATATATATATATATATATATATATATATATATACACACACACACTCTCCCTTCCTCCCTCCCTCCCCCCCCTCTCTCTCTCCCCTCTCTCTCACACACACACACACCTTCTACCACTGAAAATGTTACCTACTTGAGTAATTAAATGTATGCAAGAAGCTCAAGAGAGGACCAAAGACTAGAATGATCTATTTCAGATTGTTAGACTCTGCGCCTGAGCTCATTAACAAATTTCCTCTTGGCTTTCCAGGACTGAAGTATCAATTCCTTGACCCTGCAAAAGTACCTAAGGCGGCCATGACAGGAGGGCTGGTTCAGGAATTTCAGCACAGCGTCCTTCCTTCTGTGACCCCCCTGGCAACCTTATGCTGCACCGCCATCTCAATGCTGGTAAATATAAAACCATGGTCCCCCCCCCCTGCGTATTTTGCTGTATTTTTATTTCCTCTGGCCAAATCTGTTGAATTTCAGTACGCTCCCATCTCTGCCGGCCCACAGTTTCCTTAAAAATAGCTCTTATTTGACAAACTCTGTCACGCAGCAATTCTCAGGGGAGAATTTTTCCTAGGTAAGAAGTGGAGTAACGAAAATTTTAAAACATTCTGAATACTACTGTGCCTGATTCTTACAGAAAGGACAAAAACTAGGGAGCTGTACAATTAATCCTCGACTTATAACAGCTCATTTAATGACACGAAGTTACAACGGCACTGAAAAAAAGTGACTTGTGACCATTTTTCACACTTACGACCATTGCAGCATCCCCATGGTCACCTATTCAAAATTTGAATTCTTGGCAACTGACTCATATTTATGACGGTCGCGGTGTCCCGGGGTCATGTGCTCGCCTTTTGCGACCTCCTGACAAACAAAGTCAATGGGGAAGCCAAGATTCACTTAATAACCATGTTATTAACTTAACCACCGCAGTGATTCACTTAACCACTGTGGTAAGAAAGTTCGTAAAACGGGGCAAAGCTCACTTAACAAATTTCTCACTTGGCAACATCAATTCTGGGCTCAGTTGTGGCCGTAAGTCGAGGACTACCTGTAATTTATTCAGGTCCTGTTTTTAGTGTTCATGGAAAGTAGTTCTTGACCTCTTTCTGTAATAGTCTGTGGAACTGACCACGGGAGACCGTCTAGGGCAGGGGTCTCCAATCTTGGCAACTTTAAGCCTGGCGGACTTCAACTCCCAGAATTCCCCTGCTGGCTGGGAAATTCTGGGAGTTGAAGCCCGCCAGGCTTAAAGTTGTCAAGGTTGGAGACCCCTGGTAGGAAACCCTCAGATAAGAGGCAGCATAGCCCACAGCTGCATAACGGGCAGAGCAATTTTTCCGTGGGGTGGGGGAGAAATGTACAAGCTACATCCCTTACATGCGTGTTAGATCCCTTACATGCACGTTTATACTCGTACCGTATGAGAATCTAATGCCTGGTGATCTTAGTGGAGCTGAGGCAGTGATGCTACCACTGGGCAGCGGTTGCAGATGTGGGTGGAAGTTTCCCTCGCCTGCGGCTCACCTCCAGCTTTTTCGGCCCGGTTCCTAACAGATCACGGCCGGGGGCGTGTTGTTATTTGGGGATCCCTGGTCTAAAGCCATCCCAAATCAGACAATGTGATTGTCTGGCTTTGTTTTCTCATTTCGTCTCTCATAGTTGAGGTCTACCTATGATGTCAATTACAGGCCGCTCTCACCTTTTTAAGTGGGAGAACTTGCACAATTGGTGGCTGACTAAATACTTTTTTCCCCACTGTAGTTGAGGAGGCAGCATTAAGATAGTAATTAATATACCTAGGAAAATATAAGATATATGTATAGATATGGATATTGGGGGGGAGGGGAAACAACTTTAAGAGATGCACCGATAATTAAATGGATTTAGGGACCTAAGTTACCTGTCTGTTAACTATCAGATGGAATGTGACTAGACACACTCAGGGAAGGGTTAAGAGGGAGAAAAGGAAGTAGAGAAGGAAGGGGAAAGAAGGAGAAAGAAGGGAGAGGGAGGAGAGGGAGATAGAGGAAGGGGAGTGATATGACATAAAGGGGAAAACAGGCGGGTAATAAAAGTATAAAAGGTGGAAATTAGGATGTTTTATTAAATAGAAATGTATAACTGTGTATTTTGTTATGAATTAAGGTATATGTATGGATGTATTGTGGAGAAAAACAATAAAAACTTTGTTTGAAAGAAAGAAAGAAAGAAAGAAAGAAAGAAAGAAAGAAAGAAAGAAAGAAAGAAAGAAAGAAAGAAAGAAAAGAGAGGCCTCCATTGATTTGATGACCCGTTTGATGGGGGGAGACCCACTGAAGCTCTTGTTTCTGCCTGTTATTTCTAGCCTTCTGTTTTCTGTCTTTGGTTTAAACCCCAAGGGCCCGGAGGATTCCTCAGGTGCTTGGTCCTCTGTGCGCTAAGCTCCTTCCTCTTTGGCTGGCACGTCCACGAGAAAGCCATTCTCCTCGCCATTCTTCCTTTGAGGTAAGAGAGCGGTCATTGCTGACCAAGGAGAAACCGTGTGTGTGTGTGTGTGGTGGGGTGGAAGGGAGCTATTGAAACCTTACATGGCATAGGGCCAGGCTACCTAGGGAACCAGCTTCGCCCCATCGCATCAGCCCGTTGCACTCGTTCAGGCAGGGAAGGCATCCTGCCGGCTCCGTCAGTCAAAAGAATTTTTACTGGCAGGATCTGGGAAGAAGGCTTTGTCTGCCTCTGCATGGCGCAACATCGGGACCTCAGAGGTGAGGAAAGCTCCCCAATGTATAATTTTATCAGTAATTTAAAAAGTTTAATACTAGACTATTCTGATTTTAATGTTTATTGATTATATGGCACACCTGCCAGAGTCCCTCTCCAATGGAGTGAGACAAGCAGTTGAGAAATCTGGAAGGAAGGGAGAGCAGAGATGGGGGGAAGGGCAGGAAGGGAAAGGAGGAAAGGAAAGAAAGAAGGAAGGGGAAGTGAGAGAGGAAGGAAGGAAAGAGAAAGAAAAGAGAGAAAGGGGAAGGGAGAGAGGAAGGAAGGGAGGAGAAAGAAAGATTGGTCTGATCCTAAATATTAATCTATATAACAGAATATAACCTATATACAGATTAACAGAGTTGGAAGGGACCTTGCAGGTCATCTAGTCCAACCCCCCGCCCAAGCAGGAGACCCAGATGAATGATGGTGCTTCAAAATAATTAGCGCATCATTAGCAACTTCAACTGCAAGCACAGTGGACACATGAAAATTTCCTTTTAAAGATGCGTTCCCCTTAAACCATTTAAAATTCCTTAGTGTCATTGCAATTTTTCCAATATTTGATAATCAAAATTGTTATTAAAACAATGTAATAATCACATTCTTTAAAAATTTGCTTTGGTTACTCTTTTTAATAATAGCTCACAATGTAAGTTAATAAAATATAATAACCTAAGCCCTACGTATATATAATGAATAAATATACTATTAATCATGTTAAAACTGTTTATAAATCCTTAGTATTAGAACAAAAGCTTCTGAAGTTTGGCTGCTTAATAAATCAGGACAGGCATAATATACAATGTTAACTAGAAAACAATCTTTATGAAAGTGCATAAATTAAAGCATGCTAATGAAGCCAACTCTTTTAAAAGGACTGCAAAAAAGTCAATTCGCTCCTATAAATATATATAACCTATAACAGTGATGGCGAACCTTTTTTGGTTCGCGTGCCAAAAAGGGGGGGTGCGCGCACTCGCGCACACATGCCCACACCCATTCCCTCCCCCCCCACGCATGCACACAACACCCCCCATGCTGCCTCCTGCGCATGTGCACACCCCCGCGCAAAGACCTTACCGGAGCCTGGGACGGTAAAAAATGACGAAACGGGCAAACCGGAAGTTTGGGAAAACGCACTTCCGGTTTGTCCGTTTCGTCGTTTTTTGCATTCCGGGGCTTCTGGAAGCTTCCCTGAATCCTCCGGAGTGCAAAAAACAGCTCACCGGCAAACCGGAAGTGCGTTTTTCCACACTTCCGGTTTGCCGGTGGGCAACGCTCGCGTGCCCTCCGCTATGGCTCCGCATGCCACCTGTGGCACGCGTGCCATAGGTTCGCCATCACAGACCTATAACCTATATCAAGCTATACAACAGAAGCCTGAAGTTCGGAATTGGTTCAGTTTTCCTAAGAATCCAGGCCTCCATCAGGGCTGTCTCTTCACTGACTGACTGAGGAACCAGGACAGATCTCTTGCTCAAACAGTCCCCAAACTGGACAGAACTGCGAAGCAGCTGATGAAGAAAATGAAGCTGAGTTTTTCCAGCAAGACCACAATCCAAAACACACCTCCAAATCAATCAGAAAGTGCAGGTAGTCCACGACTTAACAGCCACAATTGAGCCCAAAATTTCCAGTGCTAAGCGAGACCGTTGTTCAGTGAGTTTTGCCCCACTTTACGACCTTTCTTGCCACAGTTGTTAAGTGAATCATTGCAATTGTTAAGTTAGTAACACGGTTGTTAAGGGAATCTGGGTCCCCCATTGACTTTGCCTGTCAGAAGGTCCGCAAAAGGGAGATCACAAAATGGTCGGGTGATCAAAATTCGGACGCTTGGCAACTGGTTCGTATTTATGACCGTTGCTTTGTCCCGAGGTCACGTGATCCCCTTTTGCGACCTGAGCAGCAAAGTCAATGGGGAAGTCAGATTCACCTAACAGCCATGCTACTGACTTAACAACCGCCATGATTCACTCAACAACTGTGGCAAGAAAGCTTGTCAAATGGGGCAAAATTTACTCAACGACTGTCTCGCTTAGCAACCAAATTTTTTGCTTCAATTGTGGATATTTGTCGAGGATTATCGGTATTTGTAGTATCAGTCAATAAATGTGGCAGCTTTGAGAGAGGTCTGACAAAAGCAGAATCCATTTTTGAAATATTCCTCTTTTTTATTGTTCCGTTCTCAGCTTGCTGTCTGTGGAGAGGTCAAGAGATGCTGGTATTTACCTCATACTGTCCACCACGGGGCATTTTTCCCTCTTCCCGCTGCTCTTTACAACACCAGGTATTGTATTTTTCGGAGTATAAGATGCACCGGAGTATAAGACACATCTTAGTTTTGGGGGAGGAAAATAGGGGGGGAAATCTACCTACCAGGTATTCATCTGGCTAGCGTCCTTAATCTGGTCAGCTTCAGCACATTATTTTATCTCCTGGTTAGGGCTGAAAAAAATCTTCGGAGGGAGTAGCAATGAAAAAAAGCCTGCAAAGACTTAGGACTGGAAGAAACTTCTTTGCAGAGAGTAGGAATGAAAAAATCCTGCAGGAAGACTGCTATCATGTCATCCCTAGTCCTTCTTTTCATTAAACTAGACATATCCAGTTCCTGCAACTGTTCTTCCTGTGTTTTAGCCTCCAGTCCCCTAAACATCTTTGTTGCCCTTCTCTGCACTCTTTTCAGAGTCTCAACATCTTTTTTTTTTTAATTTAAAACTGGATGCAGTATTCCAGGCCTTAGCAAGGCATTATAAAATGGTACTCACACTTCGTGTGATCTTGATTCTATCCCTCTGTCAATGCAGCCTAGGCCAGCCTTGGTTTCTAGTCCAGCACCTTATCACCACACCAGACTGGATCCAGATTTGCCCTACTATGAATGTTTCATAACACTTGGATCAAGTCTGTATTTCCATGTGAATCCCACAGCATTGATTTAAGCACAGCCTCTACCATTTTGTCTAAGACAGGCGTCTGCAACCTTAAACACTCAAAAAGAGCCATCTGGACCCATTTCCCACAGAAAAAAGAGCAGGTCGTGCAACCGAGTCGGCAGGGAGCCGCAGGAGAGGGCTTAAAGAGCCGCATGCAGCTCCGGAGCCACGGGTTGCCGACACCCGGTCTAGGCCATACATGCCAATTCATGACCAACCTGTCTTGTTCCAGTGTATACAGGGCCCAGTTCGGCGTGACACAGGATACATAAATAGCAATAGCACTTAGACTTATATACCGCTTCATAGTGCTTTCCAGCCCTCTCTAAGCGGTTTACAGAGTTCAGCATTTTGCCCCCAACAATCTGGGTCCTCATTTTACCCACCTCGGAAGGATGGAAGGCTGAGTCAACCTTGAGCCTGGTGAGATTTGAACAGCTGAACTGCTGAACTAGCAGTCAGCTGAAGTAGGTTGCAGTGCTGCTTTTAACCACTGCGCCACCTCGGCTCCTATAAACGGGAATACTTTTCCCCGCAAAATATCTGTCATGGAATTTGCTGCTACAAAATCTTTATTATGGTTTTGTCTTTCAGAGCTGCCCATTAAAATATTGCTGATGCTCCTCTTTTCAGTATACAGTTTCTCCTCCCTGAAGGCCCTGTTCAGGTAAGAAGGAAACAATTTTACAACTAAAGAGAAAAACCTTCCCCGTTGCCAAGCGATTCGATGTGTGTCACACTGTCACACATCTTAGGGACGGTTAAGCTACCAATAAAGAAGAATATTTGTAGCTCGGGGTTGAAATGAGGGGTCCTTGGTAATCTCTGGTTGTTGTTTTTTATAGATGTTTCATCACCCAACTAGGTAACACCATCAGTGCTAGAAGGGAGTGGGGTTTATGATGAAGAGGAGGAGAGGAGGAGGACTATGGGGTCCTTGATGCTCTCTGAGGTTGCTTGTTTTCTTGCAGACGTTTCATCAGCCAACTATGTATCGACATCAGTGCACTGATGATGTTACCTACTTTGGGCAATGAAACGTCTGCAAGGAAGCAACCAACCTCAGAGAGCAGCGATAAGATTTGGCTGACTCAGATGATTACGTCGATAGTTTGATCCTAGGCAGCTCTACCTGAAAGTAAAGGCACCGATGGTGCATTGGAGGGTTGCAAGAAGTCAAAGTCCAGTCCATCAGCTTGCTTCCTCAGTGGCAAATCAGAATAGAATCTGGGATAACAAGAGTCGGAAGGGACCTGGGAGGTCTTCTAGTCCAACCCCTGCTTGAAGCAGAAAACCCTATACCATCCCACACAGATGGATTTCCGGTCGCTTCTTAAAATTAGCACCCACACAACCAGGTGCCGCTGGATTCGTTTGGCTTCACTCTAAAGATAAGGTTGCAGGTAGCGGCACAGTGTTAGAATATTCATGAACTGGGAGAGCCAATGGTAACAAGGTCAGCCAATGAATAGGCATGGCAACTAAGTCAGCCAATGGGAACCAACCACTTCTGAGTCTGTGCAGAGAATTGAAACTGGAAGCTTTAGCTTAAGGCTGGGTGTGGCTCCAGTCCCCACTCTGCTCTCTTGTCCTCTCTGAACTAGAAGCTGCTTGTGTTTTACTTTTAACTGTTGCTACATGGAAGAAGAACTCTAATAATGGTATTGTAAATATATATATATATATATATATATATATATATATATATATATATATATATATATATATATGTATGTATGTATGTATGTATGTATGTATGTATGTATGTATGTATGTATGTATGTATGTATGTATAATGTTTATAAAGAAGTTTATGATATGAATCCGGCTGAATCAGTAATCTGTGTGTGCTTCTGGTTTTGATTTTTACAACAAACTTTAATACACAGGTAGTCCTCAAATTACGACTGTAATGGAGCCTGCCCATTACAGTCAGGAGCCTCAACAGAAGTTGTAATATGGTCATCTCGCTTGATGCCTCCCCCAGCCCTCTTTCAGCTGTTACGCACAGCATGGGGCACCTCAGGGTTAAGGGAGGCCTTGGGAGTTCTGGCACAAGCCTAGGTACTGCTTGTGACCTCCCAAGGCTTCTCTTACCCCCTAAGGCACCCCTTGCTCCACTTCCTGTCCTTCAGGGGCCCCGTAGGCCTTGGGCCTGCTTTCACCCCCACTGGGTCCCCAATCCGGTTTAGAGGGGGAGTCCATTTAATTTTGAACAGTTGCTAAGCGACTGGTCGTAGGTCAAGGAGTTTTATGATAACCCTTCTCTCTTGTCCCGTCTCTGTAGGAATGAGCCTCTGCTTAACTGGCTGGAAGCAGTCTACCTCACTGGGCTGATACCCATAGAAATCGTCTGTGAAATTGTGTTCCCTTTTACTTCCTGGGCTCAAAAACTGCCTTTCCTGCCTTTGATGCTCACCTCTGTGTATTGTGCTTCCGGCGTCATTTATGCCTGGCTCAAGCTGTACATCTCGGCCTTCACAGGACCATCGGAAGGCAAATCAAAGAAAGAACGATGATATATATCATGGGTTCCAAGCCGGCGAGGATCATTCCAAAAAGTTCACAACCGCAACAGGTGCCAACATTGGGATGTCCCATCCAATTCCAGAAATGGAAGTTTAAAACTCATTCTTTAAAGACTTGGGGACCAGAAACTAATCAAGTTTTTAAACCAGGGCGATCTGAATGCAGTATTGGTTATTTCCATAATTGCTATAGCAAGAAAAATCAACGTTTTTGCTTATTTTTCTTTAAATTATTCTGTCTCCAGATACATATACAGAGGGAAGCAGGAACAATTTCTTTCTCCCCAGTTTGATGACGTGGATTGAAGGAGATAATTACTTAAAATTCAAATACGCACGCTCAATCTAACAGATGTGTAATATATATATACATAGATATATTATTTTGAATTATAAGGAAAAACAGATTTGCAAATTTAAGAGATGGACTTTGCACGTACCCAAAAAAAGGACACAGGCTGAGTTCCCCAATTCTGTATTGCAGGATCACCGTTCTCTAGAAAAAGTTGTTATCATGCAGGGCAAAAAAAAAAAGTGAATAAAGGATTCATTTTTGTATCTGTTCCTTTGTCTGTCTGGAATTTATAATTGCAGATATACTATGCAAGCAAATCAGGTTAGATTTGCAATCTTTATCCAATTGCCTTTCTTTCTTTCTTTCTTTCTTTCTTTCTTTCTTTCTTTCTTTCTTTCTTTCTTTCTTTCTCTTTCTCTTTCTCTTTCTCTTTCTTTTTTTCTCTCTCTCAGGCATTGCTGCATTCATTCATTTCTCTATTTGCAAACCCCTCTTAAATAAGTATCAGTTTAGCAAGCATCCAAAATTTGATCAGGTGACCATAGCAATGCTGACATGGTCCTTAAGTGTGAAAAACGGTCATAAGACCGAGGTGGCGCAGCAGTTAGAGGCAGTACTGCAGGTCACTTTAGCTGACTGTGATCCGCAGGTCAGCGGTTCAAATCTCACCAGGCTCAAGGTTGACTCAGCCTTCCATCCTTCCGAGGTAGGTAAAATGAGGACCCAGATTGTTGGGGGCAATATAAATATAAATATACATTGCTTAATGGTGTAAACCGCTTAGAGCAGTGTTTCCCAACCTTGGCCCCATTCACTGGCTGGGGAATTCTGGGAGTTGAAGTCCAGATATCTTCAAGTTGCCAAGGTTGGGAAACACTGGCTTAGAGAGTGCTTGCACTATGCACTATATAAATCTCACAAAATAAATAAATAAATCCCTCTTTTCAACTTTGAACGGTCACTAAATGAACTTGTAAATTGAGGACTATGCGTTTGCAAATCACCTTCACAGAAAGGAACATCCCAAGGCTGTGCAGAGCCCCGCCTTCCAGCCAATCAGAGCCCGGCCTGCCAGCCAATCAGAGCCCCGCGGCGGGGAGGAGCCAGCGTCGATGTGGAGCCCCCGCCCCCTGCGCGAAGGAGGGAGGGGCGGCGGAACCTTCCTGCCCGGGAGACGCGGGCGCGGGGAAGGCGTTGCGGGCAGGACCGTCCCCCGCTCTGACCGGCCGCCATGCAGCTCCGCTTAGGCATCCCCAAAGAGGCGCGCTCGCTGCCGCCGCCGCCGCTGGTCACCTTCCCGTCGGTCTGGATGGCGGGCGTCTTCTGGCTCAGCGCCTTGCTGGACAACGGCCTCAACCGCAGGCCCGTCCTGCGAGCCGGTCAGTCGCCAGGCCTTCCGGGTGGCCTCCCGTTCTTTCCCCGCCTCTCTCTCTCTCTCGCCCTTGGACGGGCTGCGAGGGGTCCCCGGGGCTGCTGCCCGCCGAGGCCCCGGCCGGGATCCCCGTCTCGGACTCCGCGCCGCTCTCCGAAGCAGAAAGGCAGAAGGGAACAGCCCCATGTCCATAATCCACAGCCGAGGGGGAGCCAGAAGCAGCCACATCCCAGCTCAGGCTCGGGAGGATCCCGGTCTGGCCTCTGGCGGTCGATGCTCCCAAGGGGGCCCTTTCTTATAGGCCCAAATGGAGGGTTTAGTTATTTATTGGATGATCCTCTGGGGTCCCTATTTGGGGTCAAGGCAGAATTAATGTCCTCCCATCCTCCCACAACAACCCTGCGAGGTGGATCGGACAGAGAGAGAGAGATCGGCCAAGGTCACACCAAATGACCTCAATTAGTCTCTTAGACAAAGCCCAATCCATAAATAATAATTTTTATTCCAATGCTAGGAAATCCCGAAAGTCAGGGCTTCAGGCAAATCAGCCACCAATAGACACCTAGAGACAAACTGTATTTACACACCATTCAAAAGAGACAATTAAAAAAACAGAAATGAAAAGACCAGGATACATCATCCTCTCCTGCATTCACAGTCAAATTAACTGGGATTAGCACCAGACAAAAAAAATCAGGGAGAGGAAAAAATACTGTATTCAATCAGGGAAACACCAAGGAATAAACTGCACCCTCCTCAACACTGCAGGGCAGGATACTATATGTATATACCATATAAGGCAGCCAACCCCACACTCCCTGGCACTGATAATAGGATTAATGGCCAATGAATCTCTGCAAGCAAACAGCCAAGCTCAGAGAGAACCAAGGAATTTGCTTTTCTTCCCTTTTTAAAATGCTGACTGCTTGTTAAAGAACGGCATGGAAACTGAATACCAGGGAAGCCATAGCAGCCTTAACGTGGGAAGATGTGCATGGGGTGGAGTGGGAGGAGATGGTCAGCCGGTATCCCGGGATGGTCTGCCAGGACAGCTCTGAGGAAGGGAAAGTTCTACTTTGGAATCAGGAGAAGAAGGGAAGGAAGGAAGGGGAAAAATGATTGGGGAATAAACAAGGCCGATTTAGTAACCTCAATCCAGATCGTGTTCAGCCCGTCTTCTTCACAACTTTCTTTGTAGGCACCATGCTAGTGACAACCTCCTGGGTGTACACCCTTTGATGTGCCACTTGCTGATTTTCGGGCCGGGGTGTTCCACTTGTGCTCTCTCGATCTTTTCCAGGCATCCATCGTCAAGTCCTGATGACCACGCTGGGCTTTTGTTTGGGCTACTACATCAAGAGATACTCCAATTACTACTACGCTGAGCGGGACAGGGAGCTTTTCAGTTACATAAAGCACCATCCGGACGACTTTGTGGAGAAAGGTAACTTTGGCGTGAAACTCTTTGTAGGAGAGCTGCTCAAAAGGTGGTGCCGCCTCAGGTTAGGGAAAGCAAGGCAGCTGCTTTAAGGGGCAGAGGGTGGGACCCCAGCTGTTCCTCCTGGATTTGCCCACAGCAAGGATGAGATAAAGACCCCCCAAATTATTCCTCAAGAGACTTGGGACAGAGTCTTCACAAATCTACAGAAATGCCCTGGGTGACAGCTGCAGCCAGGTAGTCAGTGTTGAAGAGGCTGGAAATTATAGTTCTGCAGCAGCTGGATTTCTGTGAGTTGTCAAATGTCAGAAGTGTATGGAGTTGTATCTCAGGTATCAAAATATGGGAAGTTAGGGTGGGGGAGGTTTACGTTGTTGATCCAGTCTTGACTCTTGGCAACTACAGGGACAAATTCATGCATATTCTTTTAGCCACAATTTTGGAAGTATTTTGCTCTTCTTTTGAGGACTGAGAGAAAGGGACTGGTCCAAAGTCACCCAGTTGGCTTTCATGCCTGAGGCAGGACTAGAACTCGCCATCTCCTGGCTTCTAGTCCCCTGGAAGAACCGCTGTGTCAATCTGGCTCTCAGCAGACCACGGTCCCTTTAATGGGCATACTTGTCAACAGCTCTGAACGAGGCTACAAACCTGTAGGACTAAGGAATCCCGCTTTTCCAGGATAAAGTAACATTTTACTCAGAGGTCACTTTAGACCTTCGTAACAGAAACTCTTTGTCCGCTTGTCCCAAAGGTGCTTTTTCAAGAGGCAACTGGACTTTCTGGTTTTTCTTTGAAGACGTTTCGCTTCTCATCCAAGAAGCTTCCTCAGCTCTGAGACGTCTTCAAAGAAAACCCAGAAAGTCCAGTTGCCTCTTGAAAAAGCACCTTTGGGACAACCATGAACCTGGACGACTGAGAATCTCCATGGACACTATTTGTCCGCTTGCTTGCTTAAATTCTCTTTAAGGAAGCGTAAACAAGAGATTTATCCTCTAAAGTGTAAGGGAAATATACCCACAAAGTAAACAGACAGTGCTTTTCCTTGTCCTTGGTTTATGAATAAGCTTCACCAGCAGGATCATTTCTGTTTTGCCAGAGCCTAGAAAGGTGGGAGACATTCTGGAAAAATTCACCCCAACTCGCTGAAGGCTGCCAGCAGATCCTGTGATCTTCAGGGTGTTTTCTCTCCTCCCTACTCTTCCGTGTGGAAGCCCTCGGGATTTAATCGCCTGTTTATAAATGTGGATTGTATCCTTTCTAATAAAAGCTATCTGTAGATCCAGTCTGCCTTTTTTTGATCATGATGTACGCCTGGAAATGGGGGAGAAGATGCCTGGGAGATTTAGTATAAAACTCAGAATTTGCCACTGCAGAAAGTTTGAATCCATGGTCGTTCTCTCAGCTCCATGTTGCGTTCAATGGCTCCCATCAGTGGTCACTTACCATGATGAGCTTCTAATGTGGCATGGCAGCCATGACTTGCAGGCCTTTTAGAACAGTGGTTAAACCTGTCATTTTCCCGGGACATTTATAAAGACCTGCAGCTGAGGGTTTCTTTGGTCCTATGGGTGGGAGTAGGCAGGGCAGCGTGGCCCCAAATGGTTTCAAACCAGTTTCTCCCCCTCATCCTCACCCCGTTCCTTTCCAGAACCTGGCAGGTGTTCTAGTAAAGCAGGGGCCGGATCCGGCCCGGGGGTTGCTTAGATCTGACCTGCGAGGCCGCCCTGGAAACAGTGAAGGACTGGTCCGCTGTGCCTCTGCCAGCGAAAACGGAGCTCGCGAGGGCCACATGCAGGTCCTCCTGAGCTCCATTTTTGCTGGCAGAGGGTTGCAGGAGTCCGTCGAAGCCGAAAACGGAACTCGGGAGCCCGTTTTTGCTGGCAGAGCGCTCGGGCTGCCACAGGCTTCCCTAACATGAGTGACGTAGAGCTGGCCATGCCCACCTTGGCCCCCCAAGGTCAAACACAACCCTGATGTGTCCCTCAATGAAATCGAGTTTGACACCCCTGTAATAAAAGGACCGGACTAGGCGCAGGGAGACCTAGTCTCGAATCCGCTCTCACCGGATGACTTAGGATGCTCAGGTTTCTGTGAACCTGAATCCCTTTGGGAGTTGGGCAACCTATAAGATTGAACAATAAATAAATAAATAAATAAATGTTCTCTCAATCTCCTGAAAAGTGTGTTCTTTTAATCCATCAATAAAACTTCTTACCTTTTTCTCCAATCCTTTCCTTTTCCCCCTTTCCTTCGACATACCTACATGCTGGTCTCCTAAGAGGAGCATAAAACAACTGCAATTTACCATCATCGCACTCTGTTTTTCTCCGTTTCTCCCTGATTTGCTTCAACCAACAGTGTGACACATGAACCTCCCTCTCGCCTGTGGCCTTCAGAGGCCTCTTGTGTGAAGCCATCGCATCTTGGCCGCCTGTCACAGGTCTCCCTTTCGACCCACAACCCTTACCGCTTAGATGCGGTTATGGGGGGTCCAAGGTTATGGGGGAAGGGACATAAACACTGCCTCTTTTGTTCGTGCATCGTGAAGCTCCCAGCCCCACAGATCTGGAGACAAGGTCGGGATTAAGAAACCGGGATGCTCGAAGCGATGGCATTAGGACTTCTGGCCGCCTTCCCCTTTACGGTCAAGGGTGGGACGGTCTTAAAAAAAGACACCGATTGGAATAGCTCCAGGATGGAGTGAAATTCTCTATTTTTAGAAACTGCACTGAGCACAGGACCTTTGGGCCACAAGGCCTCCTCTGAGCAGGCCGGCCTTTGCAGAGAGATCTCCGGCCCTGAGCAGACGGTGCCAGAGGCTTCGTTGGACTGCAGAATGCCCTTCAAGCACAATACGACCAAGTGTCCAGTCCAAAGCAAAATGGTCTTTTTTCCCCCCAGTCTTGGGGAATTTCAATGTTTGGTTCCAGCCCTGGGTCTGCAGAAGGGATGGTAAAACTGCACCCGGAAGCCAGTCTGAGGTACAGGTAGTCCTCGACATGCGACCACAATTGGAGCCCAAAATCTCTCTTGCTAAGTGAGACAATTGTGAAATTTTGGCCCATTTTACAACCTTTCTTGCCGCAGTTGTTAAGTCAATCATTAATTAAGTGAAGCAATGGGTGGAAACTAATCAAGGAGAGAAGCAACCTAGAACTAAGAAATTTCCTGACAGAACAATTAACCAGTGGAACAGCTTGCCTCCAGAAGTTGTGAATTCTCCAACACTGGAAGTTTTTAAGAAGAGATTGGACAAACATTTGTCTGAAGTGGTTGTAGGGTTTCCTACCTGAGCAGCAAGTTGGACTAGAAGACCTCCAAGGTCCCTTCCAACTCTGTTGTTCTATTCATTGGAGTTATTCAATTAGTAACATGGTCGTTAAGTGAATCTGGCTTTCCCTTCGATTTGCTTGTCAGAAGGTCACAAGAGGCAATCCCATGACCCCGGGGCACTGCGACCGTTATAAACGGGAGTCGGGTTGCCAAGCGTCCGAGTTTTGATTCTGTGACCACGGGAATGCTGCAACGGTTGTAACTCTGAAAACTGTTCCTAAGTCACTTTTGCCAGGGCTGTTGTAACTTTGAACGGTCACTAAACGAATGGTTACAAGTTGAGAACTGTCTGATCTGGCCCTAAGGGCTGAACTGGAAACTGGGTGTCTATCCACAAAGTCCCCTTTAAGGAATCCAGGCGTTTCCTGGTGGGCTTTGGGCCTGTCCCTCCCTCTCAGCCCCAGACTCATGTGGGGTAGTGGGAAAGGGGTTGGACTAGGAGCAGGGAGACCCCTTTCCTGCTCCAACAAAGGGGGTGGTGGTATGAAGCCTCAGAGGGCTGGCACGCCAGGTGACTTCCAGGAATGGCTTCACTGCCCTGACGGAGGTGTCAGCCTAGAGCAGAGGTCTCCAACCTTGGCAACTTTTAAGCCTAGAGGACTTCAACTCCCAGAATTCAAAGCTGGCTGGGGAATTCTGGGAATTGAAGTCCTCCAGGCTTAAAGTTGCCAAGGTTGGGAGACCCTTGGCCTAGAGAGAACCTCTGGAATTAGACAAATGTTAGAGGCTCTTCCCAAAGTTAGAGGGTCTCCCCCAATGTTAGAGGGTCTTCCACACCCCCTGCCAAATGTTCCAGAAACTCTTGGGAATCCCCTTTATCACGTGCACTGCAGGTTTAAAAAAAGGGGAGGGGGCTTTGATGGCACGGTTATGGCTGCCATCTGGACTCTCTTTGATCTCCCCACCGTGGAAACCTCTGTGCCATGCCAATAGACTAACTTTCCCCTCACCATTGGCCATCCCTGACGAAGCTGGCTGAGAAGACCCGCGTGGGGGCTCCCTAGTAGCCGGTTCTGATCCCCTCCGAGTGACCTGTTGGATGGGTGCCTAACCAGAGACCCTGGGGAGTGGGGAGAAGAGAAGAGAGAATATTCTTTATTGTCTCTGAATGTACACTAATCGGCATATATTAAAATGAAATTTCGTTGCATACAGCTCTCAAAGGGTCACCACCTCCAATATACACTACCTAAACATGAAAAAATGAAAACAGAATTATGCATATACCCACATAAATGACACAGAGAAGCAACACAGTCTAGTTCGGATGTATGCATGTACATGGCGTGAAAAACAAATCTTGCGAGTTGACCAGACGGATGGCCTAGGGCAGGGGTAGGCAAAGTTGGCTCTTCTATGACTCGTGGACTTCAACTCCCAGAATTTCTGAGCCAATCATGCTAGCTTAGGAATTCTGGGAGTTGAAGTCCACGAGTCATAGAAAAGCCAACTTTGCCTATCCCTGGCCTAGGGAACAAAACTGTTACAGAATCTGGAAGTCCTGCTAGAAATACTTTGAAACCTCCTCCTAGAGGATAGCAACCGAAACAGACCATAAAGTGGGTGTGTGGGGTCTCTAACAATGTATAGCGCTTATAAGCAGCATAAGCATGAATAACGGGAAGCGAGCTTCCTATAATCTCCGCTGTCCTCACCACTCTCTGTAGGGACTTTCTATCTGAGGCACTGCTGCCACCAAACCAAACAGGGATGCAGTTTGTTAAAACCCTCTCAATCGTGCCTCTGTAAAAAGTGACCAGGACAGGAGGAGAAAGATGTTTTCTCCTTGCTGGAGATAAAGATCTGAATGCCCCCCCCCAGATCATCTTCCAGATCTTCGAAGGAGATCCTACGAAGGAGGCTGGGGAACATGACTGTCTGTCTCCTCCATCTTTTGAATGGCAGAGACGTACTTCTCCATGGCTGCAGAAGAAACTGGGAGTCAACTGGTACGTCTTAAGCCTGCACCCAGTTGGGATTGTGGCAAGGAACAACGTGTGGTCAAGCCTTCTGAATCATTGGGGCCATTTGTGAGCAAGATTCAGGGGGAATCAGCCCCCACTGGCGTGATGGGGAGGAGGGTTCCATCGAAGGACACACCCTGGTTCCAAGCAAATCCGATCCCTCCGTCTCACACACACCTTTTTCTGTCCCTGGCAAAGTGGCTTTATTTACACATTTCTAATCCTGTCCCTCTAAAATTGGACTTCATTCTGTAATTTGACCCAAGCTGATTCCTGGTCATTTGGATCAATAACAGCCAATGGGAGGGAGGCTGGGCAGCTCAGCTGATGCAGGTGGATCACTTCCAAGTGAGGGTAACCAAGTTTTTTCTCCTCGGAGTTTGAGAATCCACAGAGTTTAAGAATCCATGGAGAACAACAAAAATCTAATTTCCTACATGGAGTAAAGCCTCCTATTAAAGACTGGAGAAGCTTGGATGAATTCAGAGTGCACTCTCCCCACCCCCTCTCTCTTTCTCCCCCTCCCTCCCTCCCTCCCTCCCTCCCTCCCTCTCCTTTTCTAAAATTTCAAGGGATGGGTGTTGATCAAATTATTGCAGCTATTATCTTCTGATTTATTTTTTAATATTATAATTTTGTTAACCTTGATTTGTCCTTCTGTTCGTTCCTTTCATTAACATGTATAAAACACAGGTAGGTATATCTACAGTATGTCTATATATCTATCTTATACAATCAAGCTCAGAGAGCACAAAGCACCAAATAGATGATAGATAGATAGATAGATAGATAGAGAGAGAGAGAGAGAGAGAGAGAGAGAGAGAGAGAGAGAGAGAGAGAGAGAGAGAGAGAGAGAGAGAGAGAGAGAGAGAGAGAGAGAGAGAGATGGAAGGGACCTTGGAGGTCTTCTAGTCCAACCCCCTATTCAAGCAGGAGACCCTTTACCATTTCAGACAGGTGGCTGTCCAGTCTCTTCTTGAAAACCTCCAGTGATGGAGAACCCACAACTTCTGGTGGCAAGCCGTTCCACTGGTTGATACATAGATAGGCTATAAACAGAGAGAGAGAGAGAGAGAGAGAGAGAGAGAGAGAGAGAGAGAGAGAGAGAGAGAGAGAGAGAGAGGTAAGTAGGTAAATATAGATAAATAGAGGATTAGATGATTGAGATGATGAGTTATTTATATAGATGATAGATATAAATTGATAGATTGAGATGAGAGAGAGGATAGATAGATAGACAGACAGACAGACAGACAGACAGACTAGATAGATGATAGAGATAGATAGATAGATAGATAGATAGATAGATAGATAGATAGATAGATAGATAGATAGATAGATAGATAGATAGATAGATAGATAGATAGATAGGCAGGCAGGCAGGCAGGCAGGCAGGCAGGCAGGCAGGCAGGCAGGCAGGCAGGCAGGCAGGCAGGCAGGCAGGCAGGCAGGCAGGCAGGCAGGCAGGCAGAGACTGACAGCATATATAAACTAAGTAACAATACATTGGGGATTTCAATATGAAGTAGTAATTAAGATTAAGATTTAAATCTTAATTATGTAAGAAATTCCTGGGTGTATGTCCCATGTTCTTCTTCCATCCCTACCTTTCCAATGTGATATTTAACCTTGAATGAAAAATATATATAATCATCCCGAATTAATATATTAATATTAATATCCTGAATTAATATTGGTATAGACTTTTCATTTTCTTTCCCGCATTCCAAGGTAACAGAACATGAAGAATTGAATTACCCTGCATAAACCGTATCAAAATAGCCTGCGGCATCAAGATTTATAATATCACAATAAAAAGAAAGAATAAAGACAAAGACAAAAAGAAAAAATAAGTGGGGGGAAGGATGGCACTTTGCAGCCAACGGAGTCAGGGGGGAGAACCGAGGGCAAGAAACGTCTTCAAAAATTGAGAAATCCCCAGAGTGTGACATTTGTCTCCGCAATGGGAACGGCTGGCTGCCCTCTGTTTGTTTTGCTCACTCGCTGTGGCCTTATCCCTTTTGCTAATATTGCACAGCTGTGTCGGCGCATGAATATTGCACATCTGAACGCTTTGGAAACCCTTATCAAAAGTCACAGAGTTTTGGGCTGCCCAAAGCAGGAGAGAATGAACCTTCTCTGCAGTGGAGGGCAGAATTTCTGTTGCTGGGCCAGGCGGACCTTAAGTGAATCGCTCCAATTTTACAACGGTGGTTAAGTGAATTGCTGCCATTAACTGAAACGCACCGTCGTGAAGCATATCCAGCTTCTCTCATTGACTGAATATTTTGCCAAGTGGGTCTTCCTTTCTTCCAGGGATTTCCTGAGATTTCTTCTATCTACCCTTTCGCTCCTCAGATTTACTGACCGGGTCCAATACTACAGGTTGTCCAGGCTTATTCATTTAGTGACCGTTCAGAGTTACGATGGCATTGAAAAAAGTGACTTACAACCATTTTTCACACTTAATGACCGCTGTAGCATCCCCATCATGATCTGATCAACATTAAGACACTTGGCAACTGACTCACATTTATGACGGTCGCAGTGTCCTGGGGTCAGGTGATCCCCTTTTGTGACCTTCTGACAAGCAGAGTCAATGGGGAGGCCAGATTCACTTAACAACCCTGTTGCTAACTTAATACAGGTAGTCCTCAACTTATGACCACAATCGAGCCCAAAATTTCTGTTGTTAAGCAAGAAATTTGTTAGGTGAGTTTTGTTCCATTTTATGACTTTTCTTGCCACGGTTTGTTAAATGAATCACTGCAGTTGCTGAATTACCGATAATAACATGGTTGTTAAGTGAATCTGGCTTCCCCATTGGCTTTGCTTGTCAGAAGGTCGCAAAAGGGGATCACACGACCCCTGGACACTGCAACCGTCATAAATATGAGCCAGTTGCCAATTGTCTGAATTTTGATCACGTGACCATGGGGATGCTGCAATGGTCGTAAGTGTGAAAAACGGTCATAAGCCACTTTTTTCAGTGATGATGTAACTTTAATCGGTCACTAAATGAACTGTCGTAAGTCCAGGACTACCTGTATCCGTACAGATCAGAATACTGTACAGGTAGACTTTGACGTACGACTACAATTGAGCCCCAAATTTCTGTTATTAAGTGAGACATTCATTAAGGGAGTTTTGCCCCATTTTACGACTCTTCTTGCCACGGTTGTTAAGTGAATCCGGCTTCCTCGTTGGCGTTGCTTGTCAGAAAGCCGCAAGAGGTGATCACGTGACCCCAGGACACCGCAACGGTCATAAATACGAGTCAGTCGCATCTGAATTTTTATCACACGATCATGGGCATGCTGCAAAGGTTGTAAGTGTGGAAAATGGTCATAAGTCACTTTTTTCAGTGCCGTTGCAACTCTGAACAGTCACTCAATGAACTGTTGTAAGTCGAGGACTACCTGCGTTGACTTGTGTCTTGTCTCTTGCGGTGATTGGACAACCCTTCTGCAAACAGCGAACACCTTGGTCTGGTGGTCCCCAGCCAACAGCGAGATGAACCAGTTTCACAAATGGCATAAATGGTGAAATGTTCTTATTGGCACTTCTGCACAGCTTTGTCTCGGTTACTTGGCAGCCAGAAGCTATTGAGAGATATTCGTGGTGTGCCAGCCTTGATGTCCCAATGCAGCCCTCTCGCTCCCTTGTTCCTGCGCCAACTGTCTATAAACCCGACAAGGCCAAGGAATAACTCGGTAAATATGAGGAAGAGCTTGGAAATGACCCCAGACTAAAAATAAAACCGCGTTAGTAATCACAACAAGCCAATCCCCCCTCCCCCAAATCTTGACATTTCCTGGACTTTTGAGTGGCCAGTGGCACGAAACCACCCCGGTTGTATTTGGGGGACATGCCAGCATTTGGGCATCGGTCTATAAATGGAGAACATCTTCCCGATCAAGAGCTGAAGATCTTCCTGTTTGAGAACTGAAGATCTTCACAGCCCACCCAGCCCTGAAGAAGGGGTCTCTTGTCTTGAAAATCCAGCCATGGAAAATCAATACGGAGAGCGCATTCCCATGCAGAGATACTTCTCAGCTGTCCGTCACATGGAGCAAACGGTCCTGTTTCCCAGCCTTCTCCAGGGGGTCTCGTTGGATGACCAGGAGGATCCAGCCGAAATCAACTCCGAGCAGGAATGTGCCGGGGACAGAGATCTGTATGACTACTTCACACTTCTAAAATCCATCAAGTCAAGGGTTGAGAGCGGCCTGCCTCTTCTTAATGACAAGAGTATCAGCTCCAGGGAAGAAGAAGCTAGGGAGAAGACCGATCTTGAAGGACTCTTTCGGTATCACATTTCTGGCTTATATCATGTCCTCGCCCAACTGACCAGCCGAGCCAACGCTGTGACTTCTAGGTACAATGAAATTCTGGGGCAGATCAGTCAGAATGGAATCGCTTTTCGTTGGTAGAAGAGCATCAAAGAAAGAGTGAGTCATCTTCGTACGTTAAATATCTACTTCACGTCTTTAGATCTTCTAAAAGTTTTTCCATTGGAACTATGGTGTGACTGAAAAACTATCTGTATAATCTGTTAATGTTGTAATTCTTGCTAACAAGATCAAAGTGATTTCCTTCCTTCCTTCTTCTTCTCTCCAATGTTTGTCCATCCATCCATCCATCCACTTTCCTTCCTTCCTTTCCTCCAGTGTCCGTCCATCCATCTTTCTTCCCTGCCTGCCTTTCTTTCTTTCTCTTTCTTTCTTTCTTTCTTTCTCTTTTTTCTTCTCTCTCTCTCTCTTTCTTTCTTTCTTTCTTTCTTTCTTTCTTTCTTTCTTTCTTTCTTTCTTTCTTTCTTTCTTTCTTTCTTTCTTTCCTTCCTCTTTCTTCCCTCCCTTCCTTTCCTTCCTGCCTGGCTGCCTTCCTTTTCTTTCTTTCTTTCCTTCCTCCTTGCCCTTCATTCCTCCCTCCCTCCCTTTTTCATTTCTGCAGTATTGATAGAGAATGATTTAATAATCTTGCCTTTTTTTTAAAAAAAAGACTCAAGGCTAAATTTTCACAGGTTTTTCGTCCCTAGGAATTGGGTAGAGACAGCCCTGACACTGTCTACTGTATATTGCACCTAATTTTAAAATTGCAGGTATTCAGTGCTTAAATTCCGAGAACTGTCAGAACATCTGGACATGCGGGAACACACATTTTGCTTTGTCTTGGCTACACGGGAATTGTTTACAGCTCAGGCTCTAGGCCAGCCGATCTCCTCGAGATATGTTAAAAAGTCCCATAATCCTCATCAGACATAAGTAGGGATTCAAAACATTCAAGATGGTGACCTCAACCATCGAGTGAAAGCCAACATCGACTTTGGACTCTCTATCCCTGTGGATGGCCCTCAACTCAGAACATCTGACAGAGTCCCAAATTAGAAGGGATAGTGAAGGCTCAGATGATGGAATGTATGTCCAGATGTGGCCCTGGCAGTGGTGGGTTCCTACTGGTGCGGTCCACTCTATAGCACCGTTAGCGGCCCGCTGGTGATGTCACAGTACCGGTGCGGTCGGTTGCCGGTGCCTGGGTGCCGCCATTTTTTTTAAAAAAAGTTAATTTTTAAAAAATATTTTCTTCTGTGCATGCCCAGAAGTCGAGCTTCCGGCACTGCGCATGCGCTGCCTTCCTACCCCACAGTGAGTCCAAGCAGGGGAGGATGGCTGAGGGAGCGTGTGAGATGCTGAAAGAACGGGCGGCAGGAGCTATCTCCATTCCCCTCCCTTCAGCAGTCCGAGAATCCATGAACGCGCAGTGATGATCCCAGGCATTTTTGCACGTTCGAGGCTTCTCGAGCTGCTGAAGGGAGGGGGAATGGGCGGCAGGACCTATCTCAGTTCCCCTCCCTTCAGTAGTCTGAGAAGCCACACCCACCCGGTCACATGGCCAGCAAGCAACGCCCACCTGGTCACATGGCTGGCAAGCCACACCCACAAAATAAGCCACACCCACAGAGTGGTAGTAAAAAAATTAGGAACCCGCCCCTGGGCCCTGGGGACCAGAGGAAGGGTCACATGTGGAGATAGGGCCCAGGTATGGATGGAATGGACATCAGAGTGAGGACTATGAATTCTGATCAAATGTTTTCTCTTGTCTTCAGTTCTTTGCCTTGTGACAAACAATTAAGAACTTTGCTCTTTCCTGTCTTCTCTCACTGCAGAAGGAGGCGGGGGTCGCGGGTGGGTGGGTGGGTGGGGTGGGGGTGCTGCCTCAGACAAAGACTTAAAACTGCTTTTACTTTTCTCTGTGGAAGGAGGGGGGTCGCAGAGGAGTGGGGGGGGTGCTGCCTCAGACAAAACTGTTCTTTTATTCTGCTCTGCAATAGGAAGGGTGGGCCTGCACATTCGTAGTGAGGCAGAAGTTAGCACCTTACCTGTTAGAAAACCACTAGCCAGGATATTAGGCCCAAGAATAGCTCGCTTATAAGAAAAACCCCAAAAACCACACATAGCTGGCACACTTTGCAAGATACCCATGACCTGGAGTATAAAACAGGTGACGCGACATTTAGCTATTTAGCATAACTGTTAAGGAGTTATTGTGCTGTTAAGCACATACACAGCGAAATGTGTTGTAGTAATGGTGTTGCAGTTTGATATGAATGCTATTCAGTCAATAAACAGAATATCTTCAATATGTACAAAATAGTAGCAAAGTTAAATAGGAAGCCCAAGTCATACACAGTTATTCAGTCAATGCGAAGTTTCTTCTTCTTGCCTATCTTTGTTTTAACTCACAAACAAAGATTACAGCTATCACTTAATTCTATACTATCACAGATAGTTACTCTTCTTCTTCACAGCAATTTCACACAGTCATAAAGTAATCTACTCATCAGTAAAGCAGCAGAGAGTCTTCAATCCGGAACACACCGTCAAACACCACTCACCACACTAAACCACACTAAACCACCAACCACATTGAGCATGCGCTCTTGCTTGCTTATATAGTAATCATCACAATGCATTTAAAGCAATATACACATAACAATGATTTGTGGCTTAATCATATATTAACATACCCAATCGTTTGAACAGGGTTCTAACAATAACAAGTGTAAAGGTTTAGGTTGGGGGCTGAAATCCAAATAACCAATCAATATCATCTGTTATGCATGCATTATTAGGGGAAGGGCAAAGGGTTGGATGCGACCGTCCCTTGACTATAAAAATTACTGTCAGATTCTAAACTGGGCCCTTGGTTAAACTTTTCGAACCAGGGTCCTTATATCTTGGTACCAAAATAAAAGTATAATTCTGTATCACACCTTGTGTCCGGTGACTTATCGGCTTCGATCCCAAGCAAGAGCCCAGTTTTGGGGACAATATAGGATACCCTTTCTGGAGATGAGTTTGGAGAAACCTTGGCTTAAGGTAGACCTGGAGCCTTCTTCTTAACACCTTGTTTCCTATCTATTTTTCAGGGCAAGCTGGACTTCGGCGGTGGATGTGATTGGATGGGAGTTCAGAGTCCTCTGTGCCTGGGAAGACGATCTTGGCTGCAGCATCCTTGACAAGAGATTTATGATCCAGTTGTCCTGGAACTTTATACTTTGATCATGTTTGTGATCAGAAGAATGTTCTGTGCCTGTTTACTGCTAATCATTGTAGGCTTTTTCATTTTTTAAATTGTTTGCTGGTTAAACGAATAAAGAGTTGTATTTCCTGGTGTACATGACTGGGGTTTTTTTTTCCATTTAGAACAGAAATCTTCCAACTTGGCAACTTTAAGACTTGTGGACTTCAACTCCCAGAATTCTCCAGCCAGCATAGCTGGCTGGAGAATTCTGGGAGTTGAAGTCCACAAGTCTTAAAGTTGCTAAGTTTGGGGACCCCTGAATTTTAGAACATGGACCTACATGTAGTTTGGGACCTTGAGTAGCTTCTGTGTCCAAAATCTTTCCTACCTTTGATTATGGAGACAATATGAGTGTCCAGGCCTGTAATTCTTTACGTACTATTATTCATTTGTGGGTTTTATTTTATTTTTTAGTATATTTACTTTTCCTCCAAGAGCACAAGATAGCTTCAGTGATGAATGCCCCTTTGTTATTCTTACCCCCGACGACAGCCCTGCAGGATAGATCGGGTGTGGGGGAGAGAGAATGACTGAGTCCCAAATCTCCTATTAAGTTTTTATAATTAAAAGTGAACAAAATCGAGGCTAATTCAGTCCTTTATCCAGCATAGCTCATTGGCTCTCTTAGGTTTCCAGAAAAGCCCAGCAGGAAAAGGGCAGTTTTGTGGTGGGGAATAGATCTGGGGATTGGGGAATATGTGGGTGTTGTCACTTAATGCCTCCCTTAAGGTGGTCTTTTTCCAAGACTAGGATATGTAATTTTTGATAGACACACATAGACAGACAGACATTCTCTCCCTCTCCCTCCCTCTTTCTCCCTCCCTCCCTCTGTCTCCTAAAAACTGGGAGACTGTGTTCTAGGTGGCCTTCAAAAATTTTAGCAAGGGGTTCTCTGCCGGGTTGCTGGGTGGGCGTGGCCATGGTGGGCGTGGCCTAGTCGGCCTCCTGCACCACGGTGGGGGGGGGGGGCGTTTTTGCCCTCCCCGGGCTCCACAGGCTTTCCTTGAGCCTCCGGGAGGGTGAAAACTGACAAGGTGAGAATTAATCTCACAGAGGCGAAATAGATCTTTCTCCTGGAATTCAGACATTTAGAAATAAAGCCGAAGTTTAAAAGTCTAATTAAAATATTTATTTTGGTACAAAAACAATAAATTCTGATTGTTTACATTTCTGCTATAAAATGTGACTTTCGCAGTCGAGAGCCAAGTCAAGAAGGGAAGAATGGAGCTTTAGGAATGTACACATGTGTACAAGAATATTATATCACGTGGTAGGAATGTACCATTATAATAGATAGGGATGCAGCTCCCTGCATATTCATACAACTGACAATAATCACACTGTGACAAAAACGGCCTCCCCAGGCTCTGGAGGCCTTCCCGAACTTCTGGTAGGCCCGTTTTTCGCCCTCACCGAGCCTCTGTGCGCACCCTGCACTTAGGCATCCAAAACAGGCTGCATGGGGACTCCTGGGAGGGGCAGGGTGAGCGGGGCCAGCCAGGAGTGGGATTTGGGTAAGGTGACCAGACGTCCCGCTTTTGGCGGGACAGACCCGTTTTTTAGCAATTTGTCCCGTGTCCCGCGGCGTTTCAAAAAAGTCCCACTTTTTAATTTGAATTTGCTAGTTCGTTTCTTTTGTATTTCTTCTCTTCAATGAGATACATCCCATCATTTCTAGGGCTTCTGCAAATCTCTATTCAGGGATTCCCACCTTTTAACCATGAAATAAACAAAGGAGATCTGTTCTTTTGGGTAATGCAAAGTGCCACGAGTTCCTGCCGGTTCGGCTCGGCCAGTCGTTTGGCGTAGAGCCAATGGAACTGGCGGCGGTCACGGCGCGGAGCTTCTCCCGCCCGCTTCCCCCTCCCAGCTAGACACCGCCATTCGGGTTATTGCATGCGCAGAGGACAAAATAATCCGAATGGCGGTGTCCAGCCGGGCAGGAAGCGGGCGGGAGAAGCCCCGCACTGCGTCCGCCGCCAGTTCCATCGGCTCTACGCCGACGAACAGATAAGCCTGCGCCAGTAGGAACCCACCTCTGGCTGCGATGAAGGGGGGGTGTTTGGGGGGGGTGCCCAAAGCTGCAGGATAAGAGAGACGGACCCCCCGTCTTGCTCCCCTAGAAACCCCCCCATCAATGGTGTCCCGCTTAAAAAAAAATCTAGTCACCTTAGATTTGGAGTTCTCTGAACAGCACAGAATCTTAGCTAGAAGTTCTCCAGAACCCCTGCGAACCCCCAGCAGCCCACCCCTGGTTCTAGGCATGAAAGCCATCCGGGGGACTTTGGGCCAATCACCAGAAGACTGTGAGTCCCGTTTTAGGCAAGAAAGCCATCCGGGGGACTTTGAGCCAGTTCATTTTGGGGACCTTTTAAAGTCCCAACGGACCTACCTGGGGGCCACTTATGACCCTGGATCAAAGTCCCAAGAGTAGCCTCCCCACCCCATCACAACATCCCGTTTGTCATCACATAGATTTCGACACCCAGAAGACATCCCCTGTAGGTGTTCAACCCCAGCTAAGGAATTTAGAATTCTTTATTGGCCAAGTGTGATTGGACACACAAGGAATTTGTCTTTGGTGCATAAGCTCTCAGTGTACATCAAAAGAAAAGATACGTTCGTCAAGAATCATAAGGTACAACACTTAATGGTTACAAATAAGAATTTGTCTTAGGGCTAAAATTGTCTCCTTTTTAGAAAAAAAAATCATGTTCTTTCGGGATTAATACAATGAAATATATGAACACATATAAAAATGGCCGGAGCTTCCATTGCAGTTATGGCCACTCTCCTGATCCCTGGGCACACTGCTATCATACACAGGTGTTCCGCAACATACGGCCACAATTGGGACCTGAAATTTCTGTTGCTAAGCAAGACGGTTAGGTGAGACAAACCTGATCTTATGAGCTTTTATGCCGTGGCTGTTAAGCGAATCACTGCAACTGTTTGGTGCAACATGCAGTCGTTGAGCAAATCCAGCAGTCCCCATTGACTTCGCTACTTGGGAGCAGACAGGGAAGGTTGCAAACAGCGATCACGTCACACACACACACACACACACACACACACACACACACACACACACACACACACACACGGACCGTGCAACCATCCTAAAGACATGCTGATTGCAAAGTGGCCAAATTTTGATCACGTGACCTTGGGGAGGCGGAGACGACAGTCGTTAAGTACAAGGATCGGTCGTCTTTCTTTTTTCCAGCGTCGTAACTTCAAACGGTCGCTAAACGAGTGGTTGCAATTCGAGGATTACTTGCATGCTTCATTCAGTTCGCTGGAAAAATGGACAAGTTTATTTTTTAAACCAGTTTGAAGCAACGAGTTCTGCTACTTTTTCTGGGGTGGGAGGCTTAAACTGTAGTGTTTTCACAGTGCTACCCCATCATTTTCCACGTGACCCATTTTAACTAGGAGTCTCTCAGGTTAGGTTTTGCAGCTCTGTCCTTTTCCAAAAAAGGCACCAATCTGTGTTGCAACGGCCACGCCACTAAAATGTGGCCAGTTCATGGCAAGTTTGCCCTCCTGCGCAGTTCCAGTCCCTGCCAAATGAAGAGAAACCCATCTGAGCAATGTTTGAGGGCAGAAATCCAGGGCCTAATTTAGCCGGATGACGAAAATTGGGATGATGCAGCAAAGCTGGCACCGAAGTGAAGTAATGGAATTGCAAAAGAGGATTCGGTCCAGAGTCTAAACCAGCTTTGCAGGACCAAGGGAGGAACAAATGCAGCAAGAGGGGGGAGAAGAGAGAGAGGGAGGGGTCATTTCTTTCCCTCATTTTAATGCTACCGCATCTGGCTGCCGAAACCTCGATCGCCACTAGAGGGCGCCAAGGAGACAAAAGCAATTCTTGCCTGCTACTGCCCTCTTGAGGTCATCAGGAGCTTTGCAGTCTTACGCTTTGTAGCTCCACACGTAGCTCAATTACAACCACAATTGAGCCAAAATTTCTGTTGCTGAGTGAAACATGTCTTAAGTGAGTTTTGCAGCGTTTTACGACTTTTCTTGCCACGGTTGTTAAGCGAATCACTGCAGGTGGTAATAGTACCACGGTTGTGTCTTCCCCATTGAAGATCACATGATGCAGGGATACGGCAACCGTCATAAAGATGAACCAATTGCCAAGCATCTTAATTTTATCACGTGACCAGGGGGATGCTGCAGCGGTCGTAGGTGTGAAAAACGGTCCTAAGTCACTTTTTTCAGTGCCACTGTAGCTTCGAAGAGTCACTAAATGAAACCCTAGAGAAAGTGCAGAAGAGAGCAACCAGGATGATAAAGGGTCTGGAAAATAAAACATACAAAGAGCGGTTGCAGGAACTGAGCTTGGCCAGTCTGGCGAAGAGAAGGACCAGGGGTGACATGATAGCAGTGTTCCAGTACTTGAGGGGATGCCACAGAGAGGAGGGGGTCAGGCTGTTCTCTATGGCACCAGAAAGCCAAACAAGGAATAACGGATGGAAGCTGACCAAGGAGAGATTCAACCTGGAAGTGAGGAGAAACTTTCTGACGGTGAGAGCGATCAACCAGTGGAACAGCTTGCCAGCGGAGGTTGTGAGATCCCCAACACTTGCGACCTTCAAGGAGAGACTGGACTGCCATCTGTCTCAAATGGTATAGGAACTCCTGCTTGAGCAGGGGGTTGGACTAGATGACCTACAAGGTCCCTTCCAACTCTAATAATAAATCAAATGAAATGATGATTTGATTTGATCAAATGATGATTTGATGGTGAGAGCGATCAACCAGTGGAACAGCTTGCCAGCAGAGGTCATGAGAGCCTCAACACTTGCGACCTTCAAGGGGAGACTGGACTGCCATCTGTCTCAAATGATGTAGGAACTCCTGCTTGAGCAGGGGGTTGGACTAGATGACCTACAAGGTCCCTTCCAACTCTAATAAATCTAAATCTAAATCTAAATGAACTGTTATAAGTCAAGGACTACTTGTATTATATTTATGAGTGTGGATGAGCACCACGATTGAATAAATATTTCAGCATGTCTCTCTTTAAATTTCAATATTACCTAATTATCTTTCTTTTCCAGAACAAATCTCCCCCCACCCCCAATAAATTTTATTTGTTTTTGGTCTTTTCAACATCTCATGTCGTGAGCATTTGCTTCCTGAGCTTCATGCATTCAGACAATATTCTTAACATTTTTTGTTTTTAAAATAATTACCATCCATTATCATTTCATTCTCAATACATTTCTCACATTTCTTTTCCTCTTAATATCTGTCTTTTCCAGAACAAATCTGATCTGCCTCTCCTTAGAAACAATTGCAGTAGCTGGAGAAACTTTCCCTAGCTGGATGACAGGTGAATTCCTGAATTCTTCAAGCACTGAATTGGCGTTTTGGTGTGTGATTATTTAGGATCAAATCTGAACTTCAGAATTCCTTATGCTCTGGAGATCAGGGTCTCCAAACTTGGCAACTTTTAAGACTTGTGGACTTCGATTCCCAGAATCCCTCAGTCTTTTGTGACCTTCCGACAAGCAGAGTCAATGGCGAAGGCAAACTCACTTAACAACCGTGTTACTAATTTAACAACTCCAATGATTCACTTAACAACGAAAGAAAAGGGTGTCAAACGGGCCAAAACTCATTTAAAAGTCTTGCTTAGCAACAGAGATTTAGGCCTCCAATTGTGGTCGCATGTCGAGGACTACCTGTACCCCAAACTGGCTTCCGGGTGCAGTTTTACCATCCCTTCTGCAGACCCAGGGCTGGAACCAAACATTGAAATTCCCCAAGACTGGGGAAAAAAAAGACCATGTTGCTTTGGATTGGACACTTGGTCGTATTGTGCTTGAAGGGCATTCTGCAGCCCAACGAAGCCTCTGGCACCGTCTGCTCAGGGCCGGAGATCTCTCTGCAGACAAAGGCCGGCCTGCTCAGAGGAGACCTTGTGGCCCAAAGGTCCTCTGTTCAGTCCAGTTTCTAAAAATAGAGAATTTCACTCCATCCTGGAGCTATTCCAATCGGTGTCTTTTTTTAAGACCGTCCCACCCTTGACCGTAAAGGGGAAGGCGGCCAGAAGTCCTAATGCCATCGCTTCGAGCATCCCGATTTCCTAATCCCGACCTTGTCTCCAGATCTGTGGGGCTGGGAGCTTCACGATGCACGAACAAAAGGGGCAGTGTTTATGTCCCTTCCCCAATAACCTTGGACCCCAATAACTGCATCTAAGCTGCAAGGGATTGTGGGTCGAAAGGGAGACCTGTGACAGGTGGCCAAGATGCGATGGCTTCACACAAGAGGCCTCTGAAGGCCACAGGCGAGAGGGAGGTTCATGTGTCACACTGTTGGTCGAAGCAAATCGGGGAGAAACGGAGAAAAACAGAGTGCGATGATGGTAAATTGCAGTTGTTTTATGCTCCTCTTAGGAGACCAGTGTGTAGATATGTTGAAGGAAAGGGGGAAAAGGATAGGATTGGAGAAAAAGGTAAGAAGTTTCATCGATGGATTAAAAGAACACACTTTTCAGGAGATCGAGAGAACGTTTGTTTGTTTGTTTGTTTGTTATTTATTTATTGTTCAATCTTATAGGTTGCCCAACTCCCAAAGGGATTCAGGTTCACACAAACCTGAGCATCCTAAGTCATCCGGTGAGAGCGGATTCGAGACTAGGTCTCCCTGCGCCTAGTCCGGTCCTTTACTACAGGGGTGTCAAACTCGATTTCATTGAGGGACCCATCAGGGTTGTGTTTGACCTTGGGGGGCCCAGGATGGGCATGCCCAGCTCGATGTCACTCGTGTTAGGGAAGCCTGTGGCGGCCCAAGCGCTCTGCCAGCAAAAACGGGCTCCCGAGTTTCGTTTTCGGCTTCAACGGACTCCTGCAACCCTCTGCCAGCAAAAATGGAGCTCAGAAGGACCTGCATGTGGCCCTCGCGAGCTCCGTTTTCACTGGCAGAGGCACCGCGGACCAGTCCTTCACTGTTTCCAGGGCGGCCCCGCGGGTCAGATCTAAGCAACCCGCGAGCCAGATCCGGCCCATGCTTTACTAGAACACCTGCCTGGTTCTGGAAAGGAACGGGGTGAGGATGAGGGGGAGAAACTGGTTTGAAACCATTTGGGGCCACGCTGCCCTGCCTACCCCCACCCAAAGGACCCAAGAAACCCTCAGCTGCAGGTCTTTATAAATGTCCCGGGAAAATGTCAGGTTTAACCACTGTTCTAAAAGGCCTGCAAGTCATGGCTGCCATGCCACATTAGAAGCTCATCATGGTCAGTGACCACTGATGGGAGCCATTGAACACAACATGGAGCTGAGAGAACGCCCATGGATTCAAACGTTCTGCAGTGGCAAATTCTGAGTTTTATACTAAATCTCCCAGGCATCTTCTCCATTTCTAGGCATACATCATGATTAAAAAAAAGGCAGACTGGATCTACATATAGCTTTTATTAGAAAGGATACAATCCACATTTATAAACAGGCGATTAAATCCCGAGGGCTTCCACACGGAAGAGTAGGGAGGAGAGAAAACACCCTGAAGATCACAGGATCTGCTGGCAGCCTTCAGCGAGTTGGGGTGAATTTTTCCAGAATGTCTCCCACCTTTCTAGGCTCTGGCAAAACAGGAAACGATCCTGCTGGTGAAGCTTATTCATAAACCAAGGACAAGGAAAAGCACTGCCTGTTTACTTTGTGGGTATATTTACCTTACTCTTTAGAGGATAAATCTCTTGTTTACGCTTCCTTAAAGAGAATTTAAGCAAGCAAGTGGACAAAGAGTGTCTATGGAGATTCTCAGTCATCCAAGTCATGGTTTTTCTTAGAAGACGTTTCACTTCTCATCCAAGAAGCTTCTTCAGTTCTTGGATGAGAAGTGAAATGTCTTCAAAGAAAAACCAGAAAGTCCAGTTGCCTCTTGAAAAAACACCTTTGGGACAAGCAGACAAAGAGTTTCAGTTACGAAGGTCTAAAGTCACCTGTGAATAAAATGTTACTTTATCCTGGAAAAGTAGGATTCCTTAGTCCTACAGATTTGTAGCCTCGTTCAGAGCTGTTGATAAGTATGCCCATTAAAGGGACCGTGGTCTGCTGAGAGCCAGATTGACACAGCGGTTCTTCCAGGGGACTAGAAGCCAGGAGATGGCGAGTTCTAGTCCTGCCTCAGGCATGAAAGCCAACTGGGTGACTTTGGACCAGTCCCTTTCTCTCTCGAAAGAAGAGCAAAATACTTCCAAAATTGTGGCTAAAAGAATATGCATGAATTTGTCCCTGTAGTTGCCAAGAGTCAAGACTGGATCAACAACGTAAACCTCCCCCACCCTAACTTCCCATATTTTGATACCTGAGATACAACTCCATAGACTTCTGACATTTGACAACTCACAGAAATCCAGCTGCTGCAGAACTATAATTTCCAGCCTCTTCAACACTGACTACCTGGCTGCAGCTGTCACCCAGGGCATTTCTGTAGATTTGTGAAGACTCTGTCCCAAGTCTCTTGAGGAATAATTTGGGGGAGCTTTATCTCATCCTTGCTGTGGGCAAATTCAGGAGGAACAGCTGGGGTCCCACCCTCTGCCCCTTAAAGCAGCTGCCTTGCTTTCCCTAACCTGAGGCGGCACCACCTTTTGAGCAGCTCTCCTACAAAGAGTTTCACGCCAAAGTTACCTTTCTCCACAAAGTCGTCCGGATGATGCTTTATGTAACTGAAAAGCTCCCTGTCCCGCTCAGCGTAGTAGTAATTGGAGTATCTCTTGATGTAGTAGCCCAAACAAAAGCCCAGCGTGGTCATCAGGACTTGACGATGGATGCCTGGAAAAGATCGAGAGAGCACAAGTGGAACACCCCGGCCCGAAAATCAGCAAGTGGCACATCAAAGGGTGTACACCCAGGAGGTTGTCACTAGCATGGTGCCTACAAAGAAAGTTGTGAAGAAGACGGGCTGAACACGGTCTGGATTGAGGTTACTAAATCGGCCTTGTTTATTCCCCAATCATTTTTCTCCTTCCTTCCTTCCCTTCTTCTCCTGATTCCAAAGCGGAACTGTCCCTTCCTCAGAGCTGTCCTGGCAGACCATCCCGGGATACCGGCTGACCATCACCTCCCACCCCACCCCATGCACATCTTCCCACGTTAAGGCTGCTATGGCTTCCCTGGTATTCAGTTTCCATGCCGTTCTTTAACAAGCAGTCACCATTTTAAAAAGGGAACCAAAGCGAATTCCTTGGTTCTCTCTGAGCTTGGCTGTTTGCTTGCAGAGATTCATTGCCCATTGATCCTATTATCAGTGCCAGGGAGTGTGGGGTTGGCTGCCTTATATATATATAGTATCCTGCCCTGCCACTGTTGACGGGGGTACAGTTTATTCCTTGGTGTTTCCCTGATTGCATACAGTATTTTTTTTTCTCCCTGATTTTTTTGTCTGGTGCTAATCCCGGTTTATTTGACTGTGAATGCAGGAGAGGATGATGTAGCCTGGTCTTTTCATTTCTGATTTTTTAATTGTCTCTTTTGAATGGTGTGTAAATAGAGTTTGTCTCTAGGTGTCTATTGGTGGCTGATTTGCCTGAAGCCCCGACTTTCGGGATTTCCTAGCATTGGAATAAAAATTATTATTTATGGATTGGGCTTTGTCTAAGAGACTAATAGAAGTCATTCGGTGTGACCTTGGCTGATCTCTCTCTCTCTGTCTGACCCACCTCGCAGGGTTGTTGTGGGAGGATGGTAGGGCATTCATTCTGCCTTGACCCCAAATAGGGACCCCAGAGGATCATCCAATAAATAACTAAACCCTCCATTTGGGCCTATCAGGAAGGGCCCCCTTGGGAGCATCGACCGCCAGAGGCCAGACCGGGATCCTCCCGAGCCTGAGCTGGGATGTGGCTGCTTCTGGCTCCCCCTCGGCTGTGGATTATGGACATGGGCTGTTCCCTTCTGCTTCGGAGAGCGGCGCGGAGTCCGAGACGGGGATCCCGGCCGGGGCCTCGGCGGGCAGCAGCCCCGGGGACCCCTCGCAGCCCGTCCAAGGGCGAGAGAGAGAGAGAGGCGGGGAAAGAACGGGAGGCCACCCGGAAGGCCTGGCGACTGACCGGCTCGCAGGACGGGCCTGCGGTTGAGGCCGTTGTCCAGCAAGGCGCTGAGCCAGAAGACGCCCGCCATCCAGACCGACGGGAAGGTGACCAGCGGCGGCGGCGGCAGCGAGCGCGCCTCTTTGGGGATGCCTAAGCGGAGCTGCATGGCGGCCGGTCAGAGCGGGGGACGGTCCTGCCCGCAACGCCTTCCCCGCGCCCGCGTCTCCCGGGCACGAAGGTTCCGCCGCCCCTCCCTCCTTCGCGCAGGGGGCGGGGGCTCCACATCGACGCTGGCTCCTCCCCGCCGCGGGGCTCTGATTGGCTGGCAGGCCGGGCTCTGATTGGCTGGCAGGCAAAGCTTGGATTGGTTGGGAGGCGGGACTCAGATTGGTTGGGAGGCGGGGCTCTGGGCCACCTTGGGAGGTTCCTTTCTGATTTTCAGAATACAGATAATCTTCGATTTACAACCGTTCATTTAGTGACCGTTCAAAGTTGGAAGGGCACTGAAAAGCATGACTTATGCTCCTTTTTTACACTTATGAGCATTGCAGCAACCCCCAAGGTCATGCGATCAAAATTGTGACGCTTGGCAACTGACTCATATTTATGACGGTTGCAGTGTCCCAGGGTCACGTGATCCCCTTTTGCGACCCTCTGACAAGCAAAGTCAATGGGGAAACTGGATTCACTTAACTGTGGAAAGAAAGATTGTAAAATGGGGCCAAACTCTATTAACTAATGTCTCGCTTAGCAACATAAATTTGGGGCTCAATGGTGATCGTGAATCGAGGACCTCCTGTAGAGAAATGAATGAATGCAACTCATTAATGAAAGAAAGGCGGTTGGATAAAGTCTGCAAATAAAGAAATAGAAATTCAATGCAGGGTTTAAATAAAGGTGTTTGGATAAAATTTGCCTATAAAGAAATTAAACGGCGGGAGTTGCTGATGTATGCATTTCCTTTTTTCAATCCTAAAATAGTCCCAAAGGTGCTTTTTCCAAAATGCAATTGGACTTTTTTTTTCCTTTGAAAATGTTTCCTTTTCATCCAGTTATCTGAATTGAAGAAGCTTCTTGGATGAAAAGTGAAACGTTTTCAACTAAAACTCCCCAAGAAAGGACAAATTGTTTGTTAGTTCTTCTGTAAACCTTAAATCTTAATTTTTTTTTCTTAGTTTACAGAAAATCGTAATTTTCTGTAAATAACCTGGATGACTGAGAATCTCCATGAGAAATCCTAAATTAGGAGTTTTGGGAGAAGGATCCTGCTTGGAGTCACTGGATTGGAGCATTTTATAAACCATGTGGATGAATTTCCAGGGAGGCCACAATTTCTGTTGATAAGTAAGACATTCGTTAAGTGAGTCTTGCCCTGTTTTACAACCTTTCTTGCCACAGAGGGCAGGACAAGAAGTCTTCCAATATCTGAGGGGCTGCCACAAAGAAGAGGGACTCCAAAGGACCTGAAGGCAGGACAAGAAGCAATGGGTGGAAACTCACCAAGGAGAGAAGCAATCTGGAAATAAGGAGAAATTTCCTGATAGAACAATTAATCAGTGCAACAGCTTGACTCCAGAAGTTGTGGGTGCTCCAACACTGGAGCTTTTCAAGAAGAGATTGTCTGAAATGGTATAGGGCCGTGGTGGCGAACCTATGGCACGCGTGCCACAGGTGGCACGCGGAGCCATTTCGGCTGGCACGCCACGGGTCCGGCACATTCTACTTCCGGGTTTCTGGCGCGCATGCGCAGAGCTGCTAGAGCTACCCGAAGCAGAAGGAGGAGGGGCGGTTGCGCAGGCTGGGTGGCTCGCGTAACCGCTCCCTCCTCCTTCTCCTGCCAGCCTCACGTTCCGGCTGGTGCCCGGAGTGCGAGGCTTGGAGCAGGAGAAGGGGGCGGTTGCGCAGGCTGGGCGGCTCGCGTAACCGCCCCCTCCTCCTTCTGCTGTCAGCCTCACGTTCCGGCTTGTGCCCGGAGTGCGAGGCTTGGAGCAGGAGAAGGGGGCGGTTGCGCAGGCTGGGCGGCTCGCGTAACCGCCCCCTCCTCCTTCTGCTGTCAGCCTCACGTTCCGGCTTGTGCCCGGAGTGCGAGGCTTGGAGCAGGAGAAGGGGGCGGTTGCGCAGGCTGGGCGGCTCGCGTAACCGCCCCCTCCTCCTTCTGCTGTCAGCCTCACGTTCCGGCTTGTGCCCGGAGTGCGAGGCTTGGAGCAGGAGAAGGGGGCGGTTGCGCAGGCTGGGCGGCTCGCGTAACCGCCCCCTCCTCCTTCTGCTGTCAGCCTCACGTTCCGGCTTGTGCCCGGAGTGCGAGGCTTGGAGCAGGAGAAGGGGGCGGTTGCGCAGGCTGGGCGGCTCGCGTAACCGCCCCCTCCTCCTTCTCCTGCCAGCCTCACGTTCCGGCTTGTGCCCGGAGTGCGAGGCTTGGAGCAGGAGAAGGGGGCGGTTGCGCAGGCTGGGCGGCTCGCGTAACCGCTCCCTCCTCCTTCTGCTGTCAGCCTCACGTTCCGGCTTGTGCCCGGAGTGCGAGGCTTGGAGCAGGAGAAGGGGGCGGTTGCGCAGGCTGGGCGGCTCGCGTAACCGCCCCCTCCTCCTTCTGCTGTCAGCCTCACGTTCCGGCTTGTGCCCGGAGTGCGAGGCTTGGAGCAGGAGAAGGGGGCGGTTGCGCAGGCTGGGCGGCTCGCGTAACCGCTCCCTCCTCCTTCTGCTGTCAGCCTCACGTTCCGGCTTGTGCCCGGAGTGCGAGGCTTGGAGCAGGAGGAGGAGGGGGCGGTTACACGTGCGCAGTAGATGTGCGCATGCGCAGTGCGGGCGCGTGCGTGGTGCAGGCGCGTGCATGTAGGTTTGGGTGCGCATGCGCGGGGGGGGCATTGCATTTTGGGTAGTGGCACGCGGGAGCGCTGGTGGGTGTGCGCGCGCCTATTTTTGGCACGCCGAGAGAAAAAGGTTCGCCACCGCTGGTATAGGGTGTCCGGCCTGAGTAGGGGGGGTTGGACTAGAAGACCTCCAAGGTCCCTTCCAACTATGTTATTCTATGACTTGTTAAGTGAATTATTGCAGTTGTTAAATTAGCAGCATGGTTCTCAAGTGATCCTGGCTTCCTCATTGACTTTACTTGTCAGAAAATCGCCAAAAGGCGTTCACCAGACCCCAGGGTGCTGCAACCGTCATAAATACGAATCAGTTGCCAGGCGTCTGAATTTTGATCATGAGACCATTGGGGATCCTGCAATAGTCAGTGTAAAAAAACGGTCATAACTCCCATTTTTCAGTGTCGCCGTCATAACTTTGAATAGTCACTAAATGAACCGTTGTTAGTCGAGGACTACCTGCAGTGTTGTCACATTGCTAAAGGCTGCCCCCACATCATTTCCACGCGCCCCATTTTAACTAGGAATTAAAGTCTCTCAGGTTAAGCTTTGCAACTCGGTCCATTTCCCAAAAAGGATTAGATTAGATTCACAGAGTTGGAAGGGACCTTGTAGGTCATTTAGTCCACCCCCCGCATCCAAGCAGGAGACCCTAAACCAGTGGTGGCCAACCTTAAGCATACCATGCACCATTTTTTTCACAGACGAGTTCAGATGCGCCATACAACTTAAGCACGTTTTTTACCTTCTTACTTTCATGTTTGGGATTGTAAAATAGGGATAGGGGTAGGATCTGCTTCGCTTTAAGGGCGGAAAAGGAATAACCCAATCACGCAATTCAATTAATTTACGCCATTTCAAAATTTGACAAATGTAATATATATTTAATCTTGAATCTGTCTTTCACTCTCAATACAAAAATCACGCTAGTACACTCAATAAAACACTGCTTCAAACTCCACGCCATGATGGCTCACTCACTGACCATATCGAACGCTCGCCGCTCATTTGCACGTGACTTCAAACACATGATGTGTTGCTAGTGCACGGTGTTTGCGATCGTTTGAGCAGGAACGCGCAATGGCAACACCGATAAAAATATTCGTACGTTTGTCAACCCGCCTAAAGTAACATCTCACAAGTTCCATTCTAAGTTTCAGACACCGAGCAGTTGAACATTACCGAAGGCTGTACGAATTGAACTGAGATCATTTTGGTGTTGAAAATATTAAGATGGATTCAGTTATGACACCTATTTTAAAAAAATAAGTAGGCACAAGGATGCAATGCGCCACTTGTAATCATCCAATGCGCCCCTTTGGTGCATGTGCCACGGTTTGGCCACCCCTGCCCTACACCATCCCCAACAAACGGCAGTCCAATCTCCCCTTGAAAGCCTCCATTGATGAAGCTCCCACAACTTCCAAAGGTAACTTCTGGGATGATTGTTCTCACTGTCAGAAAAGGACACCAACCCTGTGTGGCAACGGCCACGCCACTAAAATGTGGCTAGTTCACGGCAAGTTTGCCCTCCTGCGCAGTTCCAGTCCCTGCCAAATGAAGACAAACCCATCTGGGCAAGGTTTGAGGGCAGAAATCCAGGGCCTGATTTAGCCGGATGACGAAAATTGGGATGATGCAGCAAAGCTGGCACCGAAGTGAAGTAATGGAATTGCAAAAGAGGATTCGGTCCAGAGTCTAAACCAGCTTTGCAGAACCAAATGAGGAACAAACAAACGCACCAAGAGGGGGAGAGAAAGAGAGAGAGAGAGAGAGAGAGAGAGAGAGAGAGAGAGAGAGAGAGAAGAGAGAGAGAGAGAGAGAGAGAGAGAGAGAGAGAGAGAGAGAGAGAGAGAGAGAGAGAGAGAGAGAGAGAGAGAGAGAAGGGTGGGGAAGGGAGGGAGGGAGTCATTTCTTTCCCGCATCTGGCTGCTGAAACCTGGATCGCCACTAGAGGGCGCCCAGGAGACAGAGGCAATTCTCGCCTGCTACAGCCCTCTAGAGGTCATCAGGAGCTTTGCAGTCCTACACTTCGCTCCATACGTCGCTCAATTACAACCACAATTGAGCCCAAAATGTCTGTTGTTAAGTGAATTTTGCCCCGTTTTACGACCTTTCCTGCCGCAATTGTTAAGTGAACCCCTGCAGTTGATCCGTTGGTAACTCAGTCGTTAAGTGAATCTGGCTTCCCCCTTGACTTTTGCTTGTCAGAAGGTCGCAAAGCATGATCACGTGACCTGCCGGGACACTGCAACCGTCATAAATATGAATCGGTGGCCAAGCGTCTGAATTTCAACCCTGTGATTATGATTATGCCGCGAACTGTGAAAAACGGTCCTAACTCACTTTTTCCAGTGCCGTTGTAACTTTGAACGGTCACTCAATGAACTGTTGTAAGTCGAGGACTGCCTGTAACTTCAAACGGTCACTGAAGAGAATATAAATTGAGAATGTAAGCTGTATTTGTACTTAGGAGCCGTTGTCAGATTAGCAGTCCAGATCTGGTCAGCCTGTTATTCTTAGCTCCATCGCATATTATTACATCCATGAGCGTTGAGGTCCACCTGTAGCGTGCGTGATTCCTGTGTCTTTTTGGAGACTCCATGTATGAAAAGGCTCCTGTTGAAATCCTTCGGTCTTTCTCAAGCTTTGGCGTAAAGTTTTCCATTGGGCATTTTCCAATCAGCCCAACTGAGCTGTCCAGAATGACTCAGCTGTCATCCATGGCCCCACACGTCCTCTGGTGGGGGGGTCAAACCTCTGGGAGAAGGCCAATTTGGAAGCCTGACAATGTGTCAATAAACCCACATTGCCAACTGCAGAGTAAGGTCCGTGTGGAGAACGATCGGATTGGCTGGAAAACGAGGCGTGCCCTTCGATAGAACCCATCTCCATCACGCCAACGGGGTCTGACTTTCCTCCCCGGCTTTGCTCATAAATGGTCCTCCGCGCCCTTACTCCAAGCCGTGTCCACCCTTTGCTCCTTGCCAGTCTCCCAACTCGGCGAAGACTTCGAGATGCCGGCTGACTTCCAACTCCCAGAAATTCTCTGTCCTGCAGCCATGGAGCAGTACGTCTCGGCCGTGCAGAAGATGGAACAGACGGTGATGTTCCCCAGCCTCCTCCGCGAAGTCTCCTCGGAAGATCTGCAAGACGCCTTCGGGGCCGACTCAGCCGACAAAGACTTGTTTGAACATTTTATGCTGCTGAAATCCGGCAAGGGGATGTTGGAAAGCGGTGGGCCCTTATCTCTGACGAAAGAGAAGCTACCTGTGACTCCGCAGGTGAAGGAGAACATGGAGAAGGACAGCCTGGAAGACAACTTTTACTACCACTTGTCCAGTCTGTACTGTATCCTCCAACACTTGACCCAGAGAGCCCAAGCTGTCACCGCCAAATACAACGAAATTATGGAACGGATCAACCACAGCTAAGTTGTGGAGAAACACACCGTGGGAAGCCGTCAGACAGAGGTGAGATGTTTCCTTTTATGTGTCTGGAAGGGTTCCTTTCTTCAGACGGGCCTTCCATTTTATTTTTATGATTCCATTTTGTTTTTAGAATTCCCAGCATTGCGTCACTATTGTGGACCTAGCAAGATTTTTACTTCTTAAATTAACCCCTATAGAAAAATCGATTTGAGTTGAAGGGTGAGGGGCTTAAAGAATGGAAAACATAAGATTTTACTTTTTTCTAAGACTTAAAGCACTTTTTGGTCCCTTAGTACACGTAGTCCTCGACTTACAACAGTTCATTTAGTGACCAAAGTTACAACGTGACTTATGACCGTTTTTCACACATACGACTGTTGCAACATCCCTGTGGTCACGTGGTCAAAATTCAGACGCTTAGCAACCGGTTCGTATTTACGACGGTCGCAGTGTCCCTGGGGTCATGTGATCCCCTTTTGCGACCTTCTGACAAGCAAAGTCAATGGGGGAAGCCCATTTCACTTAACAACCAGGTTATTAACTTAACAACTTCACTGATTCACTTAACAACTTCAGCAAGAAAGGTCGTAAAATGGGACACTTAACTCGCTGAACGACTGTGTCACTTAGCAACAGGAATTTTGGGCTCAATTGTGGCCCTAAGTCGAGGACTACCTGTAAATGGAAATAATTTCAAATGTTTAGATCTGTCTAGCCTAGGAGATCACTATGGTCTCAGGAGGAGCTCTGGGGATCAAAAGCTATAAGGGGCCCATTGCCATAACCTAATTCAAAACCATCCCCAGCAATTTAGCAAAATCAATTTCCATACAACTGCCCTGAAGTAAACGTAAAATACCATCTCTTTTTCCCTCTCTTAGAGAATGTCCTTATGTCTTATTATTTTGAGACTTTCTCCCCAGAGGACAAACTTCAGCATAGTTTTGCCATATTATTTCACTGAAGCTTTTTGTTTGATCGTCTTCTCTCTTCCTCTTTCCCTTCCTTCTTTTTTTCTCCCATCTTTCCTTCCTTCTTTCCTCCCTCCCTCCTTCCCCCCTCCTCCCTCCCTCCCTCCCATCTCCTTCCTTCCTTCCTTCCTATCTCCTTTTCTTTCCTTCCTTCCTTCCTTCCTTCCTTCCTTCCTTCCTTCCTTCCTTCCTTCCACCCACCCTACTATCCCTTCCTTCCTTCCTTTCCTTCGTTCCATTCTTCCTTCCTTTCCTTTCCTTTCCTTCCTTTCCTTCCTTCCTTCCTTCCTTCCATTATTCTTTCCTTCCTTCATATCTCCTTTTCCTTCCTTCCTTCCTTCCTTTCCTTCCTTCCTTCCTTTCTTCCTTCCCTTCCCTTCTCTTCCTTCCTTCGTTCCATTCTTCCTTCCTTCCTTCCTTCCATTCTTCCTTCCTTCCTTCCTTCCATTCTTCCTTCCTTCCTTCCTTCCTTCCTTCCATTCTTCCTTCCTTCCTTCTTTCCTCCCTCCCTCCTTCCCTCCTTCCCTTCCTTCCTATTTTTCTCTCTCTACCGGTATTATCATAAAGACCATATAATCTAACATGCTGCCCGTACAGAGCTTCCTGTGATGTATGAACCCTGCCACTGTGCAAGAAATCACACCAAAACATGTTTAACTGTACTCCACTTAGAATGATTTAATGATTTAATCCCTAATTATCAGCACCCTCATTTCAAATACATGTAGGGGAAGACCGGGCAAGAGTGAACAGAGTAGGAAAACAACCCTAGCATTGCACCCTGGTTTGCTATTTATAAAGAAACTTGGGTAGCCTTGAACACCTTCCACTACTAGGACTTCACGCTGTCTGGGAGAGATCGCTGACGAACTTTTTTTCTGATTTATTTCATAGGTTTGCTCCACTTTCGTTGCCTGAAAACCACCGATGGACTAGAAGCCTTCTCAAAAACTGCTCCAAAGAATGTTCTTGAGGAGCCACCAACCTGCTGCCATTTCTAGAAAGTTTTAAGGTTTTGAACTTGCTCCAAGCGAATGACAGAACTTTCTCGCCAGCAAACCGTGTCTTGAAATACCAAAAAAAAAAAAAATTAAAATTATTTATGGTTATGAACTTACTTTGAGCAAAAAGAAGATTAAGTTATTATTCAGAGATGAAATATTCCGGGTTTGTGTACCTTTTGAATCCGCCCAGACACCCTATCAGGGTGGGGTTGAACTTAACCACGGTTTGAAAATCATTTCCAGAATGATATTTATGCTACTTTTTTTTTGTACGTAACTAAACTGAGGCACTTATTGTGAATAAAACTACATGGCTAAAATTCATTCCAGATATTGGCTCATGCCTTCTTCTTCCCCAGGTTCAGTGTTTTGCCTGCTTGCAAAATTTGCAAATTAGCTAATATCTACAGAGGGGTGTTTTTTTTCTTGTAGAGAAAAATCTCTTTCGAATCCTATATTGCCACATAGCTATAAACCAGTTTGCCAGCCATTAGGACTGGCTTAACACCACACACACCAAAGCCAGAAGCAAACAATCCATGATGGCTTAAAAGTAGGTGCCATCCAGGCCTGTACGGGAGCATCTTTCCAGTATTTTGAATGGCACTGGGACTTATTCCCCCAAACTTGCCCTATGGGGTGGGAGGGTATTCCTTGGGGTTTTCACAGCCTCTTCCTTTAGCCAAAAGACAAATAACAGAATAGCAGATTTGGAAGGGACCTTAGAGGTCTTCTAGTCCAACCCCCTGCTTGAGCAGGAGACTATGGTCTATACCAGTGATGGCGAACCTATGGCACGCGTGCCACAGGTGGCACGCGGAGCCATATCGGAGGGCACGCGAGGCATTGCCCTGTCAACTCCACGGGCAAACCGGAAGTTCGGAAAAACACACTTCTGGTTTGCCGTTGGGCTGTTTTTCGCATTCCGGAGGGTTCAGGGAAGCTTCCTGAAGCCCCGGAATGCGAAAAACGGCGAAACAGGCAAACCGGAAGTTCGGAAAACGCACTTCCGGTTTGCCATTGGGCTGTTTTTAGCACTCTGGAGGATTCAGGGAAGCTTCCTGAAGCCCCGGAGTGCTAAAAACAGCCCAACGGGCAAACCGGAAGTGCGTTTTTCCGAACTTCCGTTTTGCCCGTTTTGCCATTTTTCACCGTCCCAGGCTTCGGTAAGGCCTTTGCGCGGGGGTGGGGGTGTGCGCGCATGCGCAGGGGGCAGCGTGGGGGGGTTGTGTGCATGCGTGGGGGGAGAGGGAATGGGTGTGGGCACGTGTGCGTGAGCTAGCGCGCGCACACACACACCCTTTTGGCACGCGAACCAAAAAAGGTTCGCCATCACTGGTCTATACCATTCTGGAAAAATGGCTGTCCTGTCTCTTCTGTAAAACCTCCAGTATTGGAGCACCTACAACTTCTAGAGGTAAATTATTCCACTGATTAATGGCTCTCCCGGTCAGGAAATTCCTCCTTAGTTCTAGGTTGCTTCTCTCCTTGATTAGATTCCATCCGTTGGTTTTTGTCCTGCCTTCAGGTGTTTTGGAGAATAGGTCAATCTTATAAAACTAGGACCTTAGTACAGGTAGTCCTTGAGTTACGACCACAATTGAGCCCCACATTTATGTCGCTAAGTGAAACATTTCTTAAGCAAGCTTGGCCCCATTTCTCAATTTTTCTTACCACCGTTGTTAAGTGAATCGTTGCATGTGCTAAGTTAGCAACGCGGTTGTTAAGCAAATCTGTCTCCCCCGTTGACTTTGCTTGTCGGAAGGTCGCAAAAGGGGAACACATGACCCCAGGACACTGCAACCGTCATAAATACGAACCGGTTGCCAAGCCTCCGAATTTTAATCATCTGACCATGGGGCTGCTGCAACGGTCGTGTGAAAAACGAGTCCTAGGTTTTTCCTAAGGTCCTAAGTCACTTTTTTCAGTGCTGTCGTAACATTGAACGGTCACTAAATGAACTGTTGTAAGTTGAGGACTGCCTGTACTCAGCTGTTAAAATGCAGGGGATAAGATTGGCTGTTTTCAGCCAGAGCAAGGACGCTGAAAAATCCACAATCAGCTGAGAATTGGAAAAGAGCCGAAGGCAATGCCTGTTTGGTGAGAAATAGAATAGAATAACAGAGTTGGAAGGGACCTTGGAGGTCTTCTAGTCCAACCCCCTGCTTAGGCAGGAAACCCTACACCACTTCAGACAAGTGGCTGTCCAGTCTCTTCTTAAAAACTTCCAGTGTTGGAGCATTCACAACTTCTGGAGGCAAGCTGTTCCACAGATTAATTATTCTAACTGTCAGGAAATTTCTCCTTAGTTCTAAGTTGCTTCTCTCCTTGTTTAGTTTCCACCCATTGCTTCTTGTCCTGCCCTCAGATGCTTTGGAGAATAGGTTGACCCCCCTCTTCTTTGTGGCAACCCCTGAGATATTGGAACACTGCTATCATGTCTCCCCTAGTCCTTCTTGTCCTGCCTTCAGATGCTTTGGAGAATAACAGAACAGAATAAAAGAATAACAGAGCTGGAAGGGACCTTGGAGGTCTTCTAGTCCAACCCCCTGCTTAGGCAGGAAACCTAAGTGTAGGTTTCCTGCCTAAGATCTGACCTAAGTGTAGCTCACAAAATTATCTGCCTCAAAGTCCTACCTGTTAACGACTACTTCAGCTTGAACCGCAATAATACACGAGCTCACAATAGATATAAACTTAATCCAGACTTGATTGCAAAAAATCCGACTTCAACAACAGAGTGGTCAACGCCTGGAACACTTTACCTGACTCAGTAGTTTCTTTCCCAAACCCCAAAAACTTCAACCTCAGATTATCTACGATCGACCTCACCCCATTCCTAAGAGGTTGATAAGGGGCGTGCATAAGCGCACAATCGTGTCTACCGTTCCTGTCCTAATGTACACATATATTCTTATCTCTTTTACTCTTATTCATGCTTGTACTATTACATATATATTCAATCATGTTTTACTGTTTATACTTTGCTTATAATCATATATGCTTGACAAATAAACAAATACAAATACAAATTACAAATACAAATGCCCTACACCACTTCAGACAAATGGTTATCCAACATCTTCTTAAAAACTTCCAGTGTTGGAGCATTCACAACTTCTGGAGGCAAGAGACCGTTTGCCGAAGGCATGAGAAAGACAAGGAAGAACAGATTAGGTTGGCTGGCTATTCGTCATCTTTGACGTGTCTGCCCGGAGGCAGGGATTTGGAAAAATCTGGCCAGCAATCTCCTCCTACTTCAGAGAGTAGTGCCACCTCTGCAGGTGTCCTAAATGCAAAACTTCCGCTTACAGGTGCCTCAGGTCTGCTGTTTTCACCTGGAAGGGAGTGCCTAGCGTGCAACGGGCTGTGAATGGACATCGGTGTGTTACAGGGTGGAGTGACGAGAAGGCTGGAAAGGAAGACCGGTTGGTGAGCCCGTTCCCAACAACAACCCACCGACTGCTAACAGGTAGACCTCTGTCTGAGACACCTGTGCCGAAGGAGGGAAAAATGAGTAATTCTCCCGAGCCGAAGATCCTTGGAAAACAAAGTCCAGCCAACTTGCCGACGGTAAGCAAGAAGGAAGAAAGCAAAAATGAGAAAGGGTGTGGGTGGGTTTAATCCCCTCTCTGGCAGACCTGCCACTCTCAAGGAGCAACTGGTAGGTGGGCGATATGTTTGTTTGTTTGTTTGTTTGTTTGTTTGTTTGTTTGTCAAACATGTACAAGATAGCAGGTATAAATACGAACATGGATATGAACGAAGGAAATGAATACAAATAAATGGGGGACAGTAGGACAGGGACAGTAGGCACAGTAGGCACGCTGGTGCGCTTATGCGCGCCCCCTTTACAGACCTCTTAAGAATGGGGTGAGGCTGTGTTTGAGGGGCTGATGCGGTGAGGAGATGAGCCAGACAGCTTTGTGGGTCTTTGTGGAATCTGCCGCTTCGTTTTAAGGGGAGCCTTTGCTTGTTGTAGGTATTGTGCAGTCAGTGGATTGAGATCACACAACCGCACTAAGAAAAGGATTTGTCAAACTGCAGCGACGTTAAGATGGGTGGACTTCAACTCTCAGAATTCCCCAGCCAGCACGTGAAGTGTTAATACCACTTTATAAGGCCTTGATAATACTTAAGAGTAACAGAGTTGGAAGGGACCTTGGAGGTCTTCTAGTCCAACCCTCTGCTTAGGCAGGAAACCCTATACCATTTCAGATTTATTTATTTATTTATTTTGGTATTCTTATATGCCGCCCAACTCCTGAAGGACTCAGGGCGGCGAATAATAAATAATAGATAAATAATCTATTATTAATAATATAATAATCTATAATAATCTATTAATAATAATAGATAAATCATTGTCCAATCTCTTCTTAAAAACTTCCAGTGTTGGAGCGTTTGCAACTTCTGGAGGCAAGCTGTTCCACTGATTAATTGTTCTCACTGTCAGGAAATTTAAGATAAGACCACACTTCGAATACTGCACATAGTTTTGGCCGGACTTTGTAGACATACTCAATTCCAACATTTTTTTGATGGAAAGAGTGCAGAGAAGAGCAACAAGGATGATTAGGGGACTGGAGGCTAAAACATACGAAGAACAGTTGCTGGAATTGGGTGTGTGTACTCTAGTGAAAAGAAGGATTAGGGGTGATATTTCTAATATTTGAGGTGAAGCCACAGAGAAGAACCCCCATCTTCTCTGTGGCTTCACCTCAAATATTAGAAATATCACCCCTATGTCTCCATAGCACATCAAGGCAGGACAAGAAGTAACCATAGCACATCAAGGCAGGACAAGAAGTAACGGATGGAAACTAATCAAGGAGGGAAGCAACTTAGAATTAAAGAGAAATTTCCTAACAGGGAGAACAATTAATCAGTGGAACAATTTGCCTCCAGAAGTTGTGAATGCTCCAACACTGGAAGTTTTTAAGAAGATGTTGGATAACCATTTGTCTGAAGTGGTGTAGGGTTTTCTGCCTAAGCAGGGGGTTAGACTAGAAGACCTCCAAGGTCCCTTCCAGCTCTGTTATTCTGTTAAGTCCACCCATCTTAAAGTTGCTGAAGTGTGGACAGACACTGCGCCAAGCAATAAATTGTGGTTTACAGGACATACTTAGATTCCATATGGACTAAATTAAAACCAGACATACTCAGTTCTTCATGAAAGGGGGAATAGGTAAAGAAAATGTGATATGTTCGATTTGCAACAGTCTGCATGTACATGTATAGGTTGATGTAACATCCTATTTTAAAAGCATGGTTAGTGGTATAATATAATTCACAATAAGCCCCAAACAAGCAAACTCCATTATACCTTCTCAGTGTGTGTGAAACGTGGGGGCCTATTCCATAAATCAAAGATTTAAAAAATGGCTTTGCACACCGTTGTGCAAATCCAGCCACTCTGGTTTCTACACTATGGACTGATAAGCATGTGATGGCAATCCAGTAAATTGTGGCTTATTTTGACAAAGGGTTAGACCAATGATGACATAGTATATACCACATGAAGTCAATGTGTGGTTTGGTCAACCAGAAATGGTGACTTAGTCAGACGTGAGAATCCAATCTTTAGGGATCCTTGAGTAGGTGTTCTACTAGTCTCAGATTCTCTTGTGGGTACCATCACAACCAAATTGTGGGTTTTCCCATTCAAGGGAAACCCATTTTGCTTCCTTATAAGGAAAGTGCTACAATTTGTTGATATGAGATCGAGTCTTTCTCTAAAGTTCTCAGAGCAAAAAATATAGTAGTGGTTTACTCCCCTTCCTTCTGGGAAGTTTTAGTGACTTCCCAACCTAGTCTACCTTCCAGGGATTGCCTGGTGGTGTCCTTTCCAGATGCTAACTAGGCCTGACCTTGTTTGGCATTTTGAAAACTGCTGAGCTCAGGTAGGGATTGTCTAACTCATATGGTCTAACTATTCCTATTCTTTCAACCATAGCAACTTTAAGTTGGGTGAACTTCAGCTCCCAGAATTCCCCAGCCAGCAAGTTCTAGGTTGTTTCTTTCCTTGATTAGTTTCCACCCATTGCTTCTTGTCTTGCCTTCAGGTGCTTTGGAGAATAGCTTGACTCCCTCTTCTTTGTGGCAGCCCCTCAAATATTTGAAGACTGCTATCATGTCACCCCTAGTCCTTCTTTTCATTAAACCATTCCTGCAACCATTTTTCATAGTATGTTTTAGCTTCCAGCCAGGTTCTAAGGCTCTTCTGGAAGGCCCGTAGACTGGAGGTAGCTCTCACTTTAGGAGGTAAGACAGGCACCACAGCAGAGAAGGTTCTTCTCCTAGAGACACTGCTAGCCAAATTCCTCGGGTGACGGGGCTGGAGAAGACCAGTGCAAGTAGGACAGGCCAATCCCACAGGAGGGATTGTTCCTAGACATAGAAGAACCAAGGAGAATGTCTTTAAAACAATGTATTATTGATTAAAATGCTATTTTAACTAGATCTTGGTGGCTGTCCCTTCTCTTTCCCTTCTCAAAACTGAGATGTGGCATGTCGTCCCCTCTCTTTTCTCATCCGCAGTGTCAAATCGTTGAGTTAAACGTTGGCGGGGAGATCTTCACAACCACGTTGAGCACTCTGAAGAAGTACCCAGGATGCAAATTGGCCGAGATATTTGGCCAGGCTAAACCCCGAACAGATTCGGTGGGGCGATTCTTCATAGACCGGCCTGGGACTTATTTTAAATACATCCTTGAGTATCTGCGTAGTGATCAGGTCCCCTTGCAACACGTTGAGGAGGTTTACAAAGAAGCCACCTACTATGACATCAAGCCTCTGATCAAACAATTGGAAGAGTCTCCCCAGATCTTTGGTGAGCTGGTGGCCAGGAAGCAGTTCCTTGCTCGAGTGCCCAACTATTCTGAAAACATCGAGCTGATGATCCGAATCGCCCGGGCAGAAGCTGTGGCCTCCCGCCAATCCAGCGTCATGCTCTGCGTGATGAAGACTTTGGAAGATGTGGCGAGGTGTAGCGATGCTCTCAGCAGCTTAGATACCTCCAAGAAATCCGTGGTCCAGTTTGGCCCGTGGAAAGCTGCCCCAAACATTGTGGATCTCCTGGACTGCATCAAGATGGACATAGAAGCCAAAGGTTACAAGACTTCCTTCCAAATCTACGTTCCAGAAAAAGGCTTTCGCTTCAAAGCCAATGACTTCTTCTACAAGTTTTTGTTCCATTGGTGGTAGCTAAAAACTCATCTATATATATAAAAAAGCCAAATACTACTCACTCATCACAAAATCTCCAAAACTGTAAAGCCTACAAACTTGAAACTTGGCACGTTTGTTCTTCTTGGCTTCTAGGTGCTTGCTAAGAAAGGATTTTTTGAAATGACCATCAGATCATTAGTATGTTTCTTATACAGTATTATATTAACACGCTATGATGCTAAGGAGTTAGCCATTCTACTCCCTCTCCCCACCTGAAAAGAACTCTGTTCCAACTGCCAGTTGCTTTATATTAACATACTCTAATGCTACCCCTTCACTAAACCGGGCATGGGTATGGCCAGTGTGTGACTCATCCGGCCTGCGGGTTGGGAGTTTAGACATTCTACTCCCCCTCCCCACCTGAAAAGAATTCTGTTCCAACTGCCAGTTGCCTTATATTAACATGCTCTGATGCTACCCCTTCACTAAACCGGGCGTGGGTGTGGCCAGTGCGTGACTCATCCGGCCTGCAGGTTGGGAGTAGACATTCCACTCCCCCTCCCCACCTGAAAAGAACTCTGTTTCAACTGCCAGTTGCCTTATATTAACACGCTCTGATGCTAAGGAGGTACACATTCTACATACTGTAAATGTTCAAGCTTTAAGTGTCAATGTATCAAGCCCAATAGTAACTACTCATTAATTTTCAAGCTTTAACTGTCAATTTATCAAGCCCGATCACATAGTTTCGTAGAGAAGCATGGGTATCCAGCTACTAGTAACTCATAAGATCTTGAAAGTCTCTTGGGTAGCTTTCCCAGCACTGGGCTACGTAAGGCAGATGATCACTCCAGATGTCTGCCGGAGAATCACTCCAGATGTCTGCTGAATTTGTGCAATCTAGGATTGTCACGCAGTGATTTTTTATTGCCTGTTATATGTATATGCAGGGAGATGCATCCCTATTCATTATAATGGTTTATTCCTGAGCACGTGATTGATATGTTCTAGTACGCATGTGTACATTCCTTTCTCCGATCTCCCCTTCTGTTCCTGGCTTCCATTGAAGCAAGACCTACTTTTATATCAGAGATGTAAACTAATGAGGATTTATTGTTTTGTACCGAAATAAATATTTTTACTTAGACTTTTAAACTGCGGTTTCTTTTCTAATGTCTGATGTCCGGGAAAAGATCTATTTCTCCTTTGCGAGATTAATTTTCACCTCTGATAAGGATCTTTGAGTTTTGCTCCTTGTTTGCAGTTTGAGATCTTTTGAGAACACTTGGATCTTGGTGGGCATTCTCACAAAACAGGAAACAGGCCAACAGGAAGGTGAGGGTTTATCTGTGTAAATCTCTATGGAGATTCTCAGTCATCCAGGTCATGGTTGTCTCAAAGGTGCTTTTTCAAGAGGCAACTGGACTTTCTGGTTTTTCTTTGAAGACGTTTCGCTTCTCATTTTGGACAGAGAAGACTACTGGTTTGAAAGAGGGATCCAAGAGGCCATCTGGGTCAAAATTGAACAGTTTTCTCTGATCAGAGGGGGAGGGATATGACATCATCTATCTCCTGTCTACAATACAGTCCTTTCAGCAGTTCCAAGAAGGCTCCACCCCCATTTGCACCACTCAGGTGACCCTGATGACACAGATAAACCTCCAGGTGACCTTAACGCCCTGCTAAAAGGATGCAAATGACCAGCTGTCTGCAAGGAGTATCAGTCCTTCCGTTCCCCACCATCCAGTCAGAGCTGAAGAAGCTTCTTGGATGAGAAGCGAAACGTCTTCAAGGAAAAACCAGAAAGTCCAGCTGCCTCTTGAAAAAAGCACCTTTGGGACCCTGACTTTTGCTTCAGCACCTTAACCTTAACGACTTGAAGCAAATTCAAGAAAACCAAAAGCCAACTCAGTGTAAAAAACAAACAAATCCTGACCCGCTCCAGTGCGAAACAAGCGTGATGCCAGCAAATACAGTACCAGGAAATAAATCAGATGCACGTGATTTGTTCAAACATTCCTAAAGAACAAGGATACAATTGTTGTCGCGAGTTAAAATACAACAGACCAAGACAGCAGCATTCTTTTACAGGTAGTCCTCGATTTACAAACATTTATTCAGCGACCGTTCGAAGTAACAACGGAACTGAAAAAAAGTGATCAACGATTTTCACACGTATGATTGTTCCGGCATCCCTGGGATCATGTCATCAAATTTCAGATGCTTGGCAACTGGCATGTTTTTATGGAAATTTTGAGGGTCAGTTATAGTTCTAAGTCGAGGACTCCCTGTGTAAGCTTGGCAAGTTTAAGGCGTCTGGACTTCAATGCCAGAATTCTGGGAGTTGAAAGTCCACATACCTTAAACTTGCCAAAGACGAGAAACCCTGAATTATAGGGTAAATCCACTTCAACTGCACATCTTTACCAGCTCTCTTTGTGACTCAGCTTTAACAGAGTTGGAAGGGACCTTGCAGGTCATCTAGTCCAACCCCCTGCCCAAGCAGGAGACCCTACATCTGCCTCTATCTAGGATTGAACTCACAACCTCCTGATTGTGAGGCAAGAGCTCCACCTCTAGGCCACAGCAGCTCTTTGGAGTGGGTTTTCAGCAAGGAAGTCAAGCCCATTGATGGATGGATGGATGGATGGATGGATGGATAGAGATAGATAATAGATAGATAGATAGATAGATAGATAGATAGATAGATAGATAGATAGATAGATAGATAGATAGATAGATGAAAAATAGATAGAGATAGAGATGATAGATAGATAGATAGATAGATAGATAGATAGATAGATAGATAGTTGATATATATATATATATATAGATAGATAGATAGATAGATAGATAGATAGATAGATAGATAGATAGATAGATATAGTTGATATATATATATAGAGAGAGATAGATAGATAGATAGATAGATAGTTGATATATATAGCAATAGCAATAGCACTTTACTTATATACCGCTTCATAGTGCTTTACAGCCCTCTATAAGCGGTTTACAGAGTTCAGCATATTGCCCCCAACAATCTGGGTCCTTATTTTAGTGACTGGGGAAGGATGGAAGGCTGAGTCAACCTTGAGCCTGGTGAGATTTGAACAGCTGAACTGCTGATATAGAGATAGATAGATAGATAGATAGATAGATAGATAGATAGATAGATAGATAGATAGATAGATAGATAGATAGATAGATAGATAGATAGATAGATAGATAGATAGATAGATAGATAGATAGATAGATTAGATAGATAGATAGATAGATAGATAGATAGATAGATAGATAGATAGATAGATAGATAGATAGATAGATAGATAGATAGATAGATAGAGGTGACAGAGAGATGATTGATTGATAGATGATAAGATACATAGATAGATAGAGACTGATTGATAGATGAGAGAAAGATGAGAGATGGTTGATTGGTAGACGGTAGACAGACAGACAGACAGACAGACAGACAGACGATAGAGAGTTGATAGACAGACACAGACCAGCGAAAGCCCCCTCTGTCGACAATTCACATCTGCGGTACTTCCATTGACTTCCGCCACTCCGACCCCGCAAATGGAAGTCTGTGAAAGCTGCCCTTGACAACCTGAAGTCACGGCTGAATGAAAGTCGGGAGACGAGGAGCGCCCAGCCTCTTCAGCGAGGATGAGAGAGAGAGAGAGAGAGAGCGTCTACGGTGGCCGAGGAGGCTCCTCAGTACCCAAAAGGCGAAGCTGGGCGGGCTCGCCAGGCCTGGAGCATGGCGGCTCACCTGAAGAAGCGGGTCTACGAGGAGTTCAGCAAAGTGGTGGTCCAGGTAACCGGCGAGGCTCTCGGGGAGGGAGGGAGGGGCCGGGGTGGGAGGGAGTTCACGGAAACAAACCTGCCGGCCGGGAGGAGAACCGGGGCGGGGTGGAATGCAATGCCTGCTTGTCTGGCTGTCTTCACACGATACGCGGAACCCGGGTTATCGAAACAGGCGGCGCATGGCAGGGTTCAGGCACTGCACGTACTTGGAAACGGGCGGGTTCTCACGTTACTCTTGACCCGAGTTGGTGGGACCATGTGGACGCGACGTGGGATGCTTGGGGGAAAAAAACCCCGCTTTTTATTTTCCTTTTATATATTTTCGTATACTTTTCGTATTTTTCTTTTATATTTGGCATATATTTTTTATTTTTATATATTTTCATATACTTTTCGTGTTTTTCTTTTATATTCTTCCGTATATCTTCCGTACATACCGTACTTTTCATATCATTTTTTAAAAAATTTCCATACGCTTTCTTAATATATTTTTTCATGAATGTTTCCTAGTTTGGGTAATGAGTTTTCTTTTCGTGTTTTTCTTTTATATTCTTCTGTACATACTTTTCACATCATTTTTAAAGTATTTCTCCATACGCTTTCTTAATATTTTTTCCCCCACGAATATTACCTAGTTTGGGTAAGGAAATATCTGCAAGAAAACAACCATAGTCAGAGAGTAACAAGGATCTGTCATGTTTTTGAAGTTGAGAAACATTGGTTTAAAACGCGTAGGATGCTTTCGATATAATAACGCAACATCTGTACAGGTAGTTCTCGACTTATGACCACAATTGAGGCCAAAATTACTGTTGCTAAGTGGATTTTGCCCCCTTTTACAACCTTCCTTGCCACAGCTATTAAGTGAATCTGTTAAGTTAGTCACACGGTTAAGTGAATCTGGCTTCCCTATTGGCTTTGCTTATCAGAAGGTCGCAAAAGGGGATCACGTGACCCCCCCGGGGACACTGTGACCGTCATAAATATGAGCCAGTTGCCAAGCAACTGATTTCTGATCACATGACCATGGGGATGCTGCAATGGTGGTTAGGGTGAAAAATGGTCGTAAGTTACTTTTTTCAGTGGTGTTGCAACTTCAAACGGTCACTAAACAAACTGCTGTAAGTCGAGGACTCCTTGTAACACGGTTGTTAAGTGAATCTGGTTTCCCCATTGACTTTCCTGGTCAGAAGAGGATCGCAAAAGGGGATCAGGTGACCCCGGGGACACTGCAACTGTCATAAATGTGAGTCAGTTGTCAAGCATTTGAATGTAAATCGCATGACCACGGGGATGCTCCAAGGGTCATAATTGTGAAAAACGGTCGTAAGGCACTTTTTTCAGTGCTGTTGTAACTTCGAACTGTTGTAAGTCAAAGACTATCTGTGTTACTCTAATCACTGGTGGTTGTTATAGCGATAGTGTTCTGACCCAGCTCCCCGAACACGACAAACCCTCTGAAGTTAAATCAACGATTCCTTTATTAGGAGCGCCGGCAGCCCCGGCAAAAAGTTTCTCTCTTAACGCCGGGTAACAGGTACCGGAAGGGAGATGAATAGTTGTTTGCCACATCTATTCATCTCCGCCCCCTGCCTTTTATCCCCAGAGCTAGGGTGGGGCTTCGCTAGCAGCAGTGGCTCTTCCGTCCCAAGGACCGGCCCATAGATTTCCACTGCTCTCCTCTCCTCTGCCTTCTGCACATCCGTGCGTCAGGCACTGAACCCAGCTGTTCCTCCTCTTCCTCATCAGCCACCTCCAGACCTGGGGGCTGGTAACTCTCCACCTGAGGATTGACGGACGGCCCAGGCTCAGCCTCTGTCTCTGTCTCTCTGACAGATCCATTCCCTCTTCCCCCTCGGAGCTCTCAGGTTGCCTTGATGCTGGCCCTGACTCCCACACCTCCTCCTCCTACTCCTCTGATTCGGCTGCTGGAGCGGCCGGTGGCTGACAGGCCACAACAACTAGAACTTAGACGTATATACCTCTTCACAGTGTTTTCCAGCCCTCTCTAAGCGGCTTTACAGAATCAGCATATTGCCCCCAACGCTCTGGGTCCTCGTTTTACCGACCTTGGAAGGATGGGAGGCTGAGTAAACCTTTATGCTTGGTGAGGCTTGAACTGCCAAACTGCTGGCAGCCGGCAGTCGGCAAAAGTAGCTTGCAGTGCTACATTCTAACCACTGCGCCACCACGGCTCCATGGTACTATAATAATAGAAAAAGTAAAAAGATCTAAAGAAGTCCATTATAAGGAAAACTAAAATTTGACCGTAAACTCTACGTCAATGTTTCAGCAACAACAGCATGAAGAAGTTTCGGCTAAAAAACTCCGGCTAACCAAACCCAGCAAATCTGCCGCGCTTCACGTAGACCTTTGCAAGGCCACGTCACCGGCCGATGCGTTGCAATACCTGCTTCAGTTTGCCAGGAAACCAGTGGAGCCTGAAAGTGTGGAAGGCGTTGTGCGAATCCTGCTGGAACATTATTACAAGGTAGGACAATTCCCTGGGAGAAACAAACTACATTTGAGATTTATAGGTACCGTATTTTTCGGAGTATATATAAGACGCACCAGTGTATAAGACGCACCAAGATTTCAAAGAGGTAAGTAAGAAAAAAAAGTTTTTGTCCTCCCCAGCCCCCAGGAGCCTCCCAAACCCTCTGTGCACCCCGTTTTTTACAAAAACGGACCCAGTTTTCACCCGTTTTTGCAAAAAACGGGGCACGCAGAGGGTTTGGGAGGCCTGCAGAGTGCTCCTAGGGGCTGGGGGAAGGCAAAAATGCCCCTGTTTTTGCAAAAAATGGCCCTTTTTTGCAAAATGGGGGTGTTTTTGCCTTCCCCCAGCCCCCAGGAGCAGTCTGCAGGCTTCCCAAACCCTCTGCGCACCCGATTTTTGCAAGAAACGGGCCCATTTTTCGCAAAAATGGGATGCATGGGCGGGGCTTCGGGAGGCCAAAAATGGCTGTATTCAGTGTATAAGATGCACCGACGTTTCCACCCTCTTTAAGGGGGGAAAAAGGTGCGTCTTATACTCCGAAAAATACTGTAATTCTTGACTTACGACCACAATGGGAACTGAATGGATGGCAGATTCCACCTGCCCCTCGTATTGTGGCCCGTCGGCTGCCAGCAGAGCGAGCAGCAGAATCAGACGAGGAGGAGGGGGAGAGGGTGCCACTTTGGAAGACTTTGATGAGGAAGCAGGATCAGAGACAGAGGCAGAACCGGGGCAGGGGCCGTCCTCCCCCAGGTGGAGAGGCAACTGTCTTTGGGGCCTGAACTGAGTGAGGGGGAGGAACAGATAGGGACCATCCCAGATGCGCGTATTCGTAGAAAGGAGAGGAGAGGAGAGCAAAGGAAAGCAATAAGCCGGCTTTCAGGGAAAAGCAGACGTAGACACTAGCCAGCCCCTCCCTGGCTGGGAAATAAACAGTAGGGGTTTGGGAGTGGTGTGTTGTCACAGACAACGGTTAGTTTCCCAGTGTACATCAATCAAGTCGGATTCCTTTGCCGGAACCAGGTTTGTTGGGACTAATTGCTCTGTATTTGAGGTGCCAACTGATTTTATTACCTTTTTTTTTGGCATAGTCGTTCAGTGAGCTACCCGGCCATTTAGTGAATGGCACGCTGCTAAGCGAATCATGCAGCTCTCTGTTGACTTTGCTTGTTGGAAGCCGGCTGGGACAGTTGCAGACGTTTTCACACCCTTCTTTTTATCCACAGGAAAACGATCCCTCCGTGAGATTGAAAATTGCTTCCTTGCTGGGCTTCTTGTCAAAAACTCCTGGCTTTTCTCCTGACTGCATTCTGGATGATGCCATTAACTCTCTCCAAGCTGAAAGTAAGTCTTCTCCTCCCAGCTAAGGAACGGAACGGAATTGTGGAGCTCTCGCCTCACAGTCAGGAGGCTGTGAGTTCGATCCTAGGTGGAGGCTGGTATTTTTGTCTCTGGGGACAATGAGGATATTGCTGGAAAAAACTCTGCATTGGCAACGGGAAGGGCATCCGGCCAGCTCCATTCAGTTCAAGGGAGTATGTGGTCATTAAACGAGGAACAACATTTGAAGCATGGGTGACATTCTTGTCTGTTGGTGTTATATCCTCCCAAGTCAGACATGTCAAATATGGGGCCCACGGGCCAGATTCGGCCCATGATAGGCCCCGGGTTGGCCCATGGGGCCGTCCCAGAGATGGCGACAGACCAGCCCCTGCCGCCGTGGCGACAGACCAGCCCCTGCCCCCCCCAAGGGAAAAAACAATCCTGATATGGCCCGTGACAAGATTGAGTTTGTCACCCCTGTCCTAAGCCACCATACAGGCAAGCCTCAACTTATGACCACAGTTGAATCTTGCAGACATTAAGCAAATTTGGCTTCCCCGATTGACTTTGATTGTTGGAAACTGTCTGGGAAGGTTACAGATTGTGATCGCCTGACCCCAGGTCAGCTGTTGTGGCCTGTCGGGCTGCTGGCCCCTCCAGCAGCCGAATCAGAGGAGGAGGAGGAGGTGTGGGAATCAGGGTCAGCATCAAGGCAACCTGAGAGCTCCGAGGGGGAAGAGGGAATGGAGCTGGCAGAGAGAGAGAGAGAGAGAGGCAATAGCAATATAGCACTTTACTTATATACCGCTTCATAGTGCTTTACAGCCCTCTCTAAGCGGTTTACAGAGTTCAGCATATTGCCCCCAACAATCTGGGTCCTCATTTTACCGACCTCAGAAGGATGGAAGGCTGAGTCAACCTTGAGCCAGAGCCTGAGCCGTCCGTCAGCGTTCAGATGGACAGTCAACAGCCCCCAGGTCTGGAGGTGGCTGATGAGGAAGAAGAGGAACAGCTGGGTCCAGTGCCTGACGCACGGATGTGCAGAAGGCAGAGGAGAGGAGAGCGGTGGAAATCTATGGGCCGGTCCTTGGGACGGAAGAGCCAACCTAGCTCTGGGGATAAAAGGCAGGGGGCGGAGATGAATAGATATGGCAGACAACTATTCATCTCTCGTGCCGGACAGACTTGTTAGCCCGCATTGAGAGAGAAACTTTTTGCCGGGGCTGCCGGCGCTCCTAATTAAAGGAATCATTGCTTCAACTACAGAGGGTTTGTCGTGTTTGGGGAGCTGGGTCAGAACATCAGCACAACTGTGATAAATGCACGCCAGAAGTGCCTGGATTTTGATCATGTGACCGTGGGGACACTAATGGCCGGTAAATGTGAAAAGTCGCTTTTAGTCACTTTTTTTCAGTGGCCTTGTAACTTCTAATGGTCACTAAAGAAATGGTTATAAGTCAGGGGCTCTCTGTACAGGTAACCGGTTTGCTCTTTGCTTTGTGGGTTGTGTTAGCACTATTGTGTTAGGGAATCGGGCCACTGTGGCTTGTTTAAAGCAACCACTCTTCAAAAAAATCCTGGCATGGTGTGTTATGTGATTGCATAACTGCCCCGGATTCCATACTTGTTCTCCTGTTATGATTCTTAGGCAATCAATCTCCATCCAGAGACAGACTCTCTTAAGAAGAGACTGGAGGCTAAAACATATGAAGAACGGTTGCAGGAACTGAGTATGTCTAGTTTAATGAAAAGAAGGACTAGGGGAGACATGATAGCAGTGTTCCAATATCTCAGGGGCTGCCACAAAGAAGAGGGAGTCAAGCTATTATCCAAAGCACCTGAGGGTAGAACACGAAGCAATGGGTGGAAACTAAACAAGGAGAGAAGCAACTTAGAACTAAAGAGAAACTTCCTGACAATTAGAACAATTAATCAGTGGAAGAACTTGCCTCCAGAAGTTGTGAATGCTCCAACACTGGACGTTTTTAAGAAGAGATTAGATAACCACTTGTCTGAAATGATATAGGATTTCCTGCCTAAGCAGCGGGTTGGACTAGAAGACCTCCAAGGTCCCTTTGTTATTCTATTCAATTCAATGATTCCTTGGTGCTCTCTGAGCATGGTGGTTTGCATGCAGACGTTTAATTACCCAGCTAGGTAACATCATCAGTGCGGAGTTTGCTCTCTGTTTTATGCAGGGGCTCGCCTTTTTTCTCCAGGATGGTTGTTGCATTGTGAATAGAAGTGGGCTTTTGGTTTGTTTTCCAGAGTCCCACCAAGTTCTGGCTCAGCTTTTGGACACCTTGCTGGTGATTGGGAAGAAACTTCAAGAGAACCCTGCAGTGCGAGGACGTCTCGTAGATGTGGCTTGCAAGGTAATTGAAAACGGTCAGCCAGCTGTGGCCTAGAGGTAGAGCTCTTGCCTCACAACCAGGAGGTTGTGAGTTCGATCCTAGGTAGATGGCAGATGTAAGGGTCTCCTGCTTGGGCAGGGGGTTGGACTAGATGACCTACAAGGTCCCTTCCAACTCTGTTAATCTGTTAGAACTCGGGTCCTTTAAGTTATTTAATTGCATAGCTCAGGAATATCCAACCTTGGCAACTTTATGAGACAGGTGGACCTCAACTCTCAGAATTCCTTAGCCGACGATGCTGGCTGTGGAATTCTGGGAGTTGAAGTCCACAAAGGCTTAAAGTTGCCAAGGTTGGACAGCCCTGGTACAGATCAACGTCTTTCCACATTTCTTCCCGACACGATGGAAAATTCAAAGGTAATAGCAATAGCCCTTAGACTTATATACAGCTTCACAGTGCTTTACAGCCCTCTCTAAGCGGTTTACAGAGTCAGCCTCTCGCCCCCAACAATCTGGGTCCTCATTTTACCAACCTCGGAAGGATGGAAGGCTGAGTCAACCTTGAGCCGGTCAGAATTAAACTGCTGGCAGTAGACAGAATTAGCCTGCAATACTACATTCTAACCACTGCGCCACCATAGCTCTTGATAGATGGATGGATGGATGGATGGATAGATAGATGATAGATAGATAGATAGATAGATAGATAGATAGATAGATAGATAGATAGATAGATAGATAGATAGATATTTAGATAGATAGATGATAGATAGATAGATAGATAGATAGATAGATAGATAGATAGATAGATAGATAGATATTTAGATAGATAGATGATAGATGATAGATAGATAGATAGATAGATAGATAGATAGATAGATAGATAGATAGATAGATAGATAGATAGATAGATAGATAGTTCAGACATAGACAGACAGACATAGCACTTATATACAACTTCACGGTGCTTTTAAGCCCTCTCTAAGCAGTTTACTGAGTAAGCCTATCACCTCCCCACCAACAATCTGGGTCCTCATTTTACCCAAATCGGAAGGACAGAAGGCTGAGTCAACCTTGAGCCTGGTGAGATTTGAACTGCAAAATTGCAGGCAGCCGGCAGGCAGCAGACGTAGCCTGCAGTACTGCACTCTAACCACTGCGCCACCATGGCTAATAATCATCGTCATCATCGTTTATAAGGGCATTCTTCTGACATCGAGAGAGCAGAAAAACCAAGGGGGAATCTACTCTTCTCTTTGGCTCCACAGCACCTGACGGATTCTTCGCACGGTGTAAGGAACAAATGCCTGCTCCTGATTGGCTGCCTGGGGTCAGTGGAGAAAGGTGGCTCGAAGGAAGTGGAACGCCAGTCTCCCAAAGACGTGCAGAAGATCATCGGGGATCACTTTAGCGACCAGGATCCACGAGTGAGGACTGCAGCTATCAAAGCTATGGTAGGTCTCCATGGGAGGAATGAAGATTTAGAATTAATGATGGAAATCTAGCCAAAATCCTGTCACATTTTATGTTATTTTGCAAAAGCCTAAGTTCTTTGAATTGCTATAACAACAGTCTGGTGTATTTTTTTCTCTCCTATAGTTGCAACTCCACGAAAGGGGATTAAAGTTGCAGCAAGCCATTTATAACCAGGTAATAAATGATGTTCTCTATCACTTTAGCAAAGGGCTCTAATATTTGATCAATGCAAGAGAAATATTAAGGGAATCTGCTTGGATTAGGTTTTTGGTCTAGTGCTTAAAGCACCAGATTAGAAAGCAGGAGACCTTGAGTTCTAGTCCCGCCTTAGGCACGAAAGCCAACTGGGTGACTTTGGGCCAATCACCAGGAGACTGTGAGTTCTAGTCCCGCCTTAGGCATGAAAACCAACGGGGTGACTTTGGGCCAATCACCAGGAGACTGTGAGTTCTAGTCCCGCCTTAGGCATGAAAGCCAACGGGGTGACTTTGGGCCAATCACCAGGAGACTGTGAGTTCTAGTCCCGCCTTAGGCATGAAAGCCAACGGGGTGACTTTGGGCCAATCACCAGGGGACTGTGAGTTCTAGTCCCGCCTTAGGCATGAAAGCCAGCTGGGTGACTTTGGGCCAATCACCAGGAGACAGTGAGTTCTAGTCCCGCCTTAGGCATGAAAGCCAGCCGGGTGACTTTGGGCCAATCACCAGGAGACTCTGAGTTCTAGTCCCGCCTTAGGCATGAAAGCCAGCCGGGTGACTTTGGGCCAATCACCAGGAGACTCTGAGTTCTAGTCCTGCCTTAGGCATGAAAGCCAGCCGGGTGACTTTGGGCCAATCACCAGGAGACTCTTGAGTTCTAGTCCCGCCTTAGGCATGAAAGCCGGTCGGGTGACTTTGGGCCAATCACCAGGAGACTGTGAGTTCTAGTCCCACCTTAGCCATGAAAGCGAACAGGGTGACTTCAGACCAGTCCCTCTCTCAGTTCAACCCACCTAACAGGGTTATTGTTGTCAGGAAAATACAAGGAGGAAGGAACGTTCGCCGCCTTGAGTTATTTATAAAAAGAATAAAGGCAGGATACAAATCAAAATAAATAAAAAACAGAAGAATGTTGAAAAGTTGCAGCAGTTTGGACAGATGTGCTGCTTCTGAGGGTTAGAGGTTTAAGTAACCTGAATTCAAGCTCACGGCTCTTCTAGTTGTACCAGCCTGCCTGCCTTCTCTGATCATCAGTTGAGCCCTTCCACACTTGGTCGTAGCCAAGGAGCTTGTATTTGCACGAGCAAGAGAAAGGCTTGTGTAGGGAGCAACCCGGCATCCTTGGTCCAAATTTCCTCCATAGCCTTTCCTTTGCATGCGTCAGGTCTTTGCATGCTTTTAAAAACTCCAAATACCCATTAATTTTTGTTTTTTTAAGCTGGATTTTGAGGAGGAGAGAAAGGGATGAATTGCTGTTTTAAATTTGCAATTTTCCTGGCTGGGATGCTGGCTGGGATATATTTCATGGTGGAAAACGCTCTAAAATTAATACCTAATATAAGATGGGGTAGTAAGTCAATGACTACTTGTAACCCAGTTGTTAAGTGAATCTGGCTTCCCCCGTTGACCTTCCTTGTCAGAAGGTCGCAAAGGGGGATCACGTGACCCCTGGATCACGTGACCCCCACCGTCATAAATATGAGTTGAGTGTCAATCCCGCGAGCGTGGTGATGCTGCAACGGTCATAAGTGTGAAAAATGTTCCTGAGCCACTATTTGCAGTGACGTCGTAACTTCGAACGGTCCCCAAACGAACTGTTGTAAGTCGAGGACTACCTGTCAATGGTGACATGGTTGGCCACTAAATAACCTCCTGGGAATCTTCCGTTGCAGGCTTGCAAACTCTTAATGGATGATTACGAACAGGTCCGGAGCGCCGCAGTGCAGCTCACCTGGGTCCTTAGCCAACTTTACGCAGAAAGGTACCTGCAAGGGAGTGGTGAAAACCAATTTTTTTTACTACCGGTTCTGTGGGCTTGGCTTGGTGGGCGTGGTGTGGCTTGGTGGGCGTGACAAGGGAAGGATACTGCAAAATCCCAATTTCCTCCCAATCAGCTGGGACTCTGGAGGCAGAGAATAGATGGGGGTGGGGCCAGTCAGAGGTGGTATTTGCCGGTTCTCCGAACTACTCAAAATTTCCGCTACCGGTTCTCCAGAACTGGTCAGAACCTGCTGAATTTCACCCCTGGTGCAAGGTATAAGGCGGCTCCGAAGGAAGGAGAGCCTATAAGCAGGATTCAGAGAAGCCATGTTGGGAGGGGAATTCTGGGAGTTGAAGTCCAGACATCTTGAAAGTGCTTTTTTCAAGAGGCAACTGGACTTTCTGGTTTTTCTTCGAAGACATCTCTCCCTCTCTCTTTCTCCCTCCCACTCACTCTCCCTTTCTCTCCCTCTCCCTCCCTCCCTTCCTCTCTCCATCCTTCTCTCCCTCTCTCTCTCTCTTTCTCTCTCTAGCATTGTCCCCATCCCATCTTCCAATGAAGAAATCCGGCTGGTGGACGATGCTTTTGGGAAGATCTGCCACATGGTCAGCGACGGCTCTTGGGTGGTGAGAGTCCAGGCTGCTAAGTTGTTGGTAAGAAGGGTCCTCGTCCTCCTCCTCCTTTTCCCGTTGCCATGGTGATCATCACTGATCGGCCATTGTCTCTGAAATCCAAGATGCTTAATTGTTCTCTCTCTTTATGGTTGATCTGCCTTTGTGCTGAGCCTCAGAAAAACTCTCACCCTGAAGCTCAGAGGAGTGAAGGGAAGCCAGGGAGGAAGTGAAAAAAAAATGTTTCATTGTTGAGGCTCTTTTATTCATAAGGGGGAAAACGGGTGCTTGGCATACAGCAACGTCCTGATTTGACCATAACAACAAAACAGAATAACAAGAGTTGGAAGGGACCTTGGAGGTCTTCTAGTCCAACCCCCTGCTTAGGCAGGAAACCCTACATCACTTCAGACAAATGGCTTTCCACTCTCTTCTTTAAAACTTCCAGTGTTGGAGCATTCACAACTTCTGGAGGCAGGCTGTTCCACTGATTAATTGTTCTCACTGTCAGGAAATTTCTCCTTAGTTCTAAGTTGCTTCTCTCCTTGTTTAGTTTGCACCCATTACTTCTTGTTCTACCCTCAGGTGCTTTGGAGAATAGTTTGACTCCCTCTTCTTTGTGGCAGCCACTCAAATATTGGAACACTGCTATCATGTCACCCATAGTTCCTACTTTTCAGCAAACTAGACATAGCCACTTCCTGCAACCGTTCTTTATATATTTTGGCCTCCAGTCCCCTAATCATCTTTGTGGCTCTCCTCTGCTTTTTGAACCTTTTGACTACTTTTTGAATATCTGAAATAAGAGAGTGGGTTATCAGAGGGCTCTCTGAACTTGGCAATTTTAAGACTTAACGTAAAACATCATAGAATAGAACTTCATCTCCCAGATATCCCCCAGGAATTCCGGGAGTTGAAGTCCACAAATCTGAAAGTTGCCACATTTGGAGACCTCTGTTTTAAAGCACACGTTTGTTATGATCTTAGCCTCATTCTATTCAAAATGACTTGGAAAAACTACCCACGTATCAGACGGGACTTAAATACCATATTTTTTGGAATATAAGACGCATCGGTATAATAAGATGCACCAAGATTTTGAAGAGGTAATTAAGAAAAAAAAAGGTTTTGTCCTCCCCGGCCCCCAGGAGCACTCTGCAAGCCTCTCAAACCCTTTGCGCGCCCTGTTTTTTGCAAAAATGGACCCGTTTTCACCCATTTTTGTGAAAAACAGGGCACGCAGAGGGTTTGGGAGGCCTGCAGAGTGCTTTTGGGGGCTGGGAGAAGGCAAAAATGCCCCCATTTTTGCAAAAAACAGTCCGTTTGCATTGTTTGCAAAAATGGCATTTTTCGGAAAAGGCGTTTTTGCCAGCCCCCAGGAGTACTCTGCAAGCCTCCCAAACCCTCTGCCCGCCCCGTTTTTTCAAAAACGGGGTGAAAAACGGGCCCATTTTTCGCAAAAATGAGATGGGGGGGGCTTCGGGAGGCCAAAAATGGCTGTATTCGGTGTATAAGACGCACCAACATTTCCACCCTCTTTTAGGGAGGGGAAGGTGCGTCTTATACTCTGAAAAATACGGTAATTGTTTTAACTTTTATTGGGTTTGGGATTAAAATGACATTCTGATAACTGGTCTTCCCCACCTTTTTTCCAGGGGTCCATGCAGCAAGTTAGTTCTCATTTTTTAGAACAGACCTTGGACAAGAAGCTGATGTCAGATTTGAGGGTACAGTATTCTGTTTTGTTTTGTCCTGGGGCTTATATCTGTATATCCGAACCCTGGGAGTCTGGAGGTTGCACAATTGATTCTTTTGAATGCTTTCTGGTTTTATTTTTATTACTGTACTCTACCCCTACTCAACCTCTCCTGTCCTCTCCCCCTGCTCTCTCTCTATCCTACCCTACCCTACCCTACCCCTGCTCTACTGGCTTGGCTGCGGTGGCCCTGAGGGAAGCCATTGCAGGGAGCGTGGGGCAGCTCCAGCACCCCACTGCCTTGCCTCGGTTGCCGTGGCACCACAAGCAACCAGGCAGCCACCCAGCTGTGCAGGCTCTTAAGTGGGGCTTATTTTGGGGCGGGAGTAGGGCTTATATTGGGTACCTGTGTCAAAAACCACGCTAGGGCTTATTTTCGGGATAGGTCTTCTATTCCGGGAAACGGTATAAAACGTCTGACTTTTCCTTGACGGTTTGGTCTCTCCAGCGGAAACGCACCGCCCACGAACGGGCTAAAGAGCTGTACAGTTCCGGGGAGTTCTCTAGTGGCAGGAAATGGGGGGACGACGCCCCGAAAGAAGAAATAGACACGGGAGCCGTGAACCTCATTGAATCGGGAGCCTGCGGAGCTTTTGTCCATGGCCTGGAAGACGAGATGTACGGTGAGTGGGGAGCCCCTCGAATCTTTTTCGGGGAGCGGTCCTCACCTCCCCGGAACGATTCCTGCAGGTCTCTGCCTTTTCGTTCGATTTTTAACCCGGTATTTCCGCTCGCCGGTGCATTATTCAAAAACCCCAACGGCCCCCAAGTTCAAAATTGCAGAAAGGCTTGGTCATTGAATACCAGTAGTCCTCGCCTTACGACCACAGTTAAGACTCAGTTTCCGGTTGCTAAGCAAGACAGCCGTAAAGTGACTTTTACTCCGTTTTACGACCTTTCTGCCAACAGTCGTTAAGGGAATCACCACAGTTGTTAAGCCAGTCACACACGGTTGTTAAGCGAATCCAGCTTCCCCACTGACTTTGCTGGTCAGAAGGTCGCAAAAAGGGGATCGCGTGACCCCGGGACACTGCGACCGTCATACAGCGCGTTCAGAAAGTATTGAGGAGTTGAGGACTACCTATACAGATACTCCTCGAGCTACGACCACAATTGAGCCCAGAATTTCTGCTGCTAAGCGAGACATCTGTTAAGTGAGGTTTGCCCTATTTTACGACCTTGCCACAGTTGTTAAGTGAACAAGAAATGTGAAAATGCAAGAGTGGGGCAGCTTATCTTACAGTCTCCGAAAAGGGAGGGTTCTGGCGTTTCCATTTTCCCACCTCTCACAGCCTTGACCTGTTTTTCAGAGGTCCGGATTGCCGCCGTGGAAGCCCTCTGCATGCTGGCCCAGTCTTCGCCCTCTTTTGCTGAGAAGTGCCTCGATTTCCTGGTTGACATGTTTAACGACGAGATCGAGGAAGTGAGGCTGCGGTCGATCCACACCATGAGGAAGATTTCCAACAACATCGCTCTGCGGGAGGATCAGCTGGACACGGTGCTGGGCGTCTTGGAGGCAAGGATCTCCCCCCACCCACCCACCCACCCCCAATCCTTCTTCCATTTATTCTTCCTTTGATTTTACCAGGGACATTGATGGAATCACGAAAGGATAAATTTCCTCATTTTCATTGGGTTGGGATAGAGTCCCCCCGTGACCCAGCATCAAATGCAGAGTCAAATTCTGCCTCCTCCACAGCCCTCTCCACTTCTCTTTCCCCTTCCTCCCCTTCCCTCTCCTCCTCCCCCCCTCTGTCTTCTCCTCCCTCCCCAGCCCTCCCCCTCCCCCTGCCCTCTCCTCTCCTTTTCCCCTCCCTCTCTTCCCCTCCCCTCCCCCCTCCTCCCCAGCCCTCTCCTCCCCCAGCCCTCTCCTCCTCTATTTTCTTTCCCCTCCCTTCCTCCCTGCCCCTCTCCTCCTCCCCCTCCCTCCCCCTCCCCTCCGCCCCAGCCATCCCCCCGCCCTCTTCTCCACTCCATTCCTCTCCTTTCTTCCCCCTCCCTCCCTCTCCTCTCCTCTTCTCCCTTCCCCTCCTTCTCTTCCCCTTCCCCCTCCTCCCCAGCTCTCCCCCTTCCCCTTCCCTCTCCTCATCTCCTCTCTTCTCTTTCCCCTCCTGCCCCTCCCTTCTCCTCCTCTCCCTTCCCCTCCCTCCCTCCCTCCCTCTCCCCTCCTCCCAGCTCTCCCCTTCCCCTGCCCTCTCCTTGTCTCCTCTCTTCTCTTTCCCCTCCCTTCCTCCCCTCCCTCTCTTCCTCTCTCCCTTCTCCTCCCCAGCCCTCCCCCTCCCCTGCCCTCTCCTCGTCTCCTCTCTTCTCTTTCCCCTCCTTTCTCCCCAGCCCACCCCCTGCCCTCTTCTCCCCTCCCCTCCTTTCTTTTCCCTCCCCACTCTCCCCTCCCCTCCCTTCCCCTCCTCCCTTTCCTAGCATTGTAGCCTTCTCCATAGAAAAAGGCCTTTGCATGAGATCTCCAAAGGAAGATACGTTTTGAACCTGGTCATTTGTACCCCAAACGTGACCTCTGTCTGGTCGATTTGTTTTGACGAGCCGTCCGTTTTTTTCCTTGGCTATTTCTGGTGTTTTCAAGAGCCTTCTCCATCACCGGAGCTCAAAAAAAAAAGCCTATCCCCTTTCTTCAAAGTCAAATTTCCGCCTGCATTCGGGGAAAAAAATGTACTCCTTGCCCTATTACAATGTTTGCAGTCCAAGGCTCTGCCACTGTGGCATATTTCTTGCCCACTTCTTCCTTTACCCTGGATGCTTGATTTCGAAACGCAGCGGCTTCCCACAGCTTCGCCATTCCGGTTCTCTCCGTCTGTTGCTTTAGGATTCCTCCCGAGATATCAGGGAAGCTCTGCATGAGCTGCTGTGCTGCACCAATGTCTCGACCAAGGAAGGCATCCATCTCGCCTTGGCGGAGCTGCTAAAAAACCTCTCCAAGTATCCGACGGACAGGGACTCCATCTGGAAGTAAGTTCTGTCTTTGTCGCCTTAAAAAATTAAGAATGCGGGGAGCCCTTGAGTTTACAACCGCAAGGGAGGCCAACGTTGTTAACGCGAGTTTTGCCCCATTTATGAGCTTCCTTTCCAGAGTTGCAAGGGATGATCACTGCAGTTGTTAAGTGAATCATTCAGGCATTAAGCGAGTCCGGCGTCCGCATTGACTTCGCTTGCTGGACATCTCCTGGGAAGGCCGCCAAAGGGGGATCACACAACCCCACAGTGCAACATTCTTGTTGCGAAGCGAGACATTTCTTAAGTGAGCTTTGCCCCATTTTACGACCTTTCCTGCCACCGTTGTTAAGTGAATCACTGCCGTGGATAAGTGAGTAACCCGGTTGTTAAGCGGATCTAGCTTCCCCATTGACTTTGCTCGTCAGAAGGTTGCAAAAGGGGATCACGCGAAACCCCCCCCCCCAGGACATTGAGACCGTCATAAATATGAGTCACTCGCCAAGCGTCTGAATTTTGACCACGCGACCACGGGGATGCTGCAATGGCCGTAAGTGTGAAAAAAGCGGTCATCCATCACTTCTTTCAATGCCGTTGCAATTTTGAATGGTCACTAAAAGGAACGGTTGTAAGTTAGGGCTACCTGTGTTCTAACTGTTCATAAATAATTATTGTAGCTGTTAAAAATAAATAAATACATAAATAAATCAGGTTTGCTGTTTGGTTACATTAAAAGGGAACCTTCTCTGCTTTGAACCTTTGTGTTTTCTCAGGTGCTTAAAGTTTTTGGGAGGCAGGCACCCCACTCTGGTGCTCCCACTCGTCCCTGAATTGTTGGGGACCCACCCTTTCTTTGACACCCCCGAGCCAGACATGGATGATCCGGCTTGTATCCTTTCTTCCTCCCACACCTGTTCTGTGGTTAATGCTCCAGAGGAGTTCAGATTTAATGCGCAAAACCGCATGTGATTTGCAGGCAGCTGGTAAGACAGAAAACTTGAGTTGCAATGAGCATGCAACTCAAAATTGATACCGATACCTGCAGTATCGTGATTAAGAGAAGCCATCGGTAAAATTGCAGCCGTATTCTAACATCCATTTTTTTCACGAATGGGGATTTGCTTGCTCCTTTTAAGGCTGAAAGCCAGCTAGAGGACTTTGGGCCGATCGCCAGGAGACTCTGAATTTTAGTTCTGCCTTAGCCATGAAAGCTAAGGGGAGAAGAGAGGAAGACGAAGTGGGAGAGGAAGGAGAAGAAGAAATGAAAAGGAAGGGAAGAGGGGAGGGGAGGGGGAAGGGGAAAGGAAAGGAAAAAGCAGGGGTGAAATGCAGCAGGGTTCTGACAGGTTCTGGAGAACCGGTAGCGGAAATTTTGAGTAGTTCAGAGAACCAGCAAATACCACCTCTGGCTGGCCCCAGAGTGGGGTGGGAATGGAGATTTTGCAATATCCTTCCCCCAGAAGTGGGGAAGGAATGGGGATTTTGCAGTATCCTTCCCCTGCCACGCCCACCAAGCCACACCACACCCACCAAGCCACGCCCACAGAACCGGTAGTAAAAAAAAATTGGATTTCACCACTGGAAAAAAAGGAAGAAATAGCAATAGCACTTAGACTTATATACCGCTTCACAGTGCTTTTCCAGCCCTCTCTAAGCAGTTTACAGAGTTCAGCCTCTTGCCCCCAACAATCTGGGTCCTCGTTTTACCCACCTCGGAAGGACGGAAGGCTGAATCAACCTTGAGCCATTCAGGATCGAACTCCTGGCTGTGGGCAGAGTCCGCCTGCCCATCCTGCATTCTAACCACTCTGCCACCAGGGCTCACCTATTGTACTTCTGATTTTATGCTACCCTAAACTTTCCAACTTTGTTTCTGCAGTTGCCAACCCATATCCCGCCCCCCCTGGTGCTTAAAAGTTTTGTTTTAACTGCTTTACAATCAAGGATCTTCTCCCCGCCCTTAACCTGCGGCACAGATATCGCGGTCTTGGTTCTTATTTTCAACGCGGCCAAATCCTGCCCAACGATGCCGGCACTCTTCTCTGACCACACCTTCCGGCACTACGCCTATCTTCGGGATAGTCTCTGGCATCTTGTGCCGCCTTTGAGGGTAAGTCGTTGGGAGGAACTCTTGGCATCCATGGGCAGCCCTTTTACAGGTATACAAATGCAGATTTTACAAATACAAATTTAGAAAGGTACAAATACCAGTTTTACAAGTCCTCGACTTATAACAGTTTGTTTAGTGACCATTCGATCATGGACTTATAAACATTTTTCACCGTTACGGCCGTTCCAGCATCCCCGTGGTCACGGGATCAAAATTCAGATGCTTGGCAACCGGTTCATATTTATGACGATTGCAGCGTCCCTGGGTCGTGTGATCCCCTTTTGTGACCTTCTGACAAGCAATGCGGAAGCCGGATCCACTCAACAACCACGTTACTAATTTAACAGCGGCAGCGGTTAACAAACGTGGCAAGAAAAGTTGTAAAACGGGGCAAAACTCAACACTTAACGGATTTCTCACTCAGCAACATAAATTTGGGGCTCAATTGTGGTCGCAAGTCGAGGACCCACCTGCATTTTGCTTCTGTCCCGAAGAATTTTCACAGCAGAGCGATGTTTGGTAAACTTTCCTGTTCTGAAATCAACTCCAGAACCCAGAAAAAGTTGTACAGGGAGTCCTCGACTTATGACCACAGCCAACGGTTGTTAAGTGAGATATTTAAGTGGATTTTGCCACATTTTTACGACTTTTCTTGCTGCAGTTGTTAAGTGAATCACTTCAGTTGTTAAGTTAGTCACACGGTTGTTAAGTGAATCTGGTCTCCCCATTGACTTTGCTGGTCAGAAGGTCGCAAAATGGGGATCACGTGACCCTGGGACAATGCGACCGTAATAAATACGAGTCAGTTGCTAAGCGAATGAATTTTGATCACGTGACCCCGGAGATGGCTTCCAAGGTTGTAACTCTGAAAAACGGTCATAAGTCATATTTTTCAATGCCGGTTATAACTTTGAACGGTCACTAAACGAACTGTTGTAAGTCGAGGACCACCTGTACCTGGTTCACAGTCAGTAAGCTGCCCGTCTTTACATAGATCAGGGGTTGTCCATCCTCAGCAACTCTCAGTCTTTGTCTTTGGACTTCAATTCCCAGAATCCTTCACCTGTTTTTCTTGGTACGGATTAACTTCAAGGTGTGACTTCAGCATGGCAGGGTTTATACTTTGCCTTTCTTCACATCAGCATTTCTTCTCTTGTGAAAGTTTGAACATGGTAGCTTCCCCTTTCTGGAAGGTCCTAGAAGCCACACATGGGGTGGGCTGGGGGTCACTCACGGCCTCCGAGTTGCCTGCGAGAGATGCAGATCCTATCAGGACAATCCTTAGCACAGTTTTTCCTCAAACATGGCAACTTTAAGGTGCGTGGACTTCAACTCCCAGAATTGGGAGTCGAAACGAAGTCCTAGATGAGAAGCCAGGACTTCCAAAGGAAAAATGTCATTTCAGGGCACATGTGTTGGAAAGTGCATGGCTGACTGAATCCCTTTCCTTCTCCTTTCCCTTTCCCTTTTCCTTTTCCTTTCTTTTTTCCCTTTCCTTTTCCTTTTCCTTTCTTTTTTCCTTTTCCTTCTTTCCTTTTCCTTGCTTTCCCTTTCCTTTTCCTTTATTTTCCTTTTCGTTTTCCTTTCCTTTTCCCTTTCCCTTTCCTTTCTCCTTCACTTCTTTTCCTTCCTTTGCCTTTTCCCTTCCCATCCCTTCCTTTTCCTTTCCTTTTTCCTTTTTTCTTTTCCCTTTCCTTTCCCTTTCTTTCCCTTTCCCTTTCCTTTTCCTTTATTTTCCTTTCCTTTTTCCTTTCCTTTTCCTTTCCTTTTCCTTTCCTTTTCCTTTCTTTCCCTTTCCTTTTCCTTTATTTTTCCTTTCCTTTTCCTTTTTTCCTTTCCTTTTCCTTTTCCCTTTCCTTTTCCTTTCTCCTTCACTTCCTTTCCCTTCCTTTGCCTTTCCTCTTTCCATCCCTTCGTTTTCCTTTCCTTTTTCCTTTTCCTTCCCTTTTCCTTCCCTTTCCCTTTCCCTTTCCTTTCCCTTTATTTTCCTTTCCTTTTTCCTTTCCTTTTCCTTTCCTTTTCCTTTCATTCCCTTTCCTTTTCCTTTATTTTCCTTCCTTTTCCCTTTCCCTTTCCCTTTCCTTTCTCCTTCACTTCCTTTCCCTTCGTTTGCCTTCCCTTCCTTTTACTTTCCTCCTGTGTCCCCTTTCCTTTTTTCCTTTTCCTTTTCCCCTTTCGTTTCTTCTCTTCCCCTTCCTTCCTTTTCCTTTCCATTTCCTTTCCTTTTTTCCTTTCCTTGTTCCTGTTCCTTTTTCCTTCCCTTTCCTTCCCCTCTTCCCCTGTTTTCTTTTATTTCTGGTTTCTTTCTTTCTTTCTTTTTTACTTTTCACGTAGCTGCCTGGGAAAAAGATGGCGTCCTCTTCCGGGCCTGCAAGCCTCACCCTTCAAGAAGATCCTTCTCAGGAATTTCTACAGCAGAGCCTGGAAAGAGTTTTCAGTCTTCAGCACCTGGACCCCCAGGGCATTCAGGAGCTGCTGGAATTCACCATTCGGTACTGGCTTTAGGAAACAAGGGAGGGGTGGGCTGGTTTCCTCCACCAATTTGGTGGCACCCACTGAATTCTCCGCATAGTTTTCTGTCTCTTAGCCTGCAAGCCCTTGCATGGGCCAGCCCTATTCAGCAGTGTGGGTTTGTGTCCCAAAGTAGCTACACAAACCCATCTTCCATCTCTAGTTTGTCCTTGGGATCAACTCAGCCGAGCCTGTCTTTGAGAACTTGAACAATAGCAATAGCAATAGCAATAGCACTTAGACTTATATACCGCTTCGTAGTGCTTTACAGCCCTCTCTAAGCGGTTTACAGAGTTCAGCCTCTTGCCCCCAACAATCTGGGTCCTCATTTTACCTACCTCGGAAGGATGGAAGGCTGAGTCAACCTTGGGCCGGTGAGATTTGAACAGCTGAACTGCTGAACTAGCAGTAGCCTGCAGTAGCCTGCAGTGCTGCATTTAACCACTGCACCATCTCACCAACAAGCCCAAATGCTGATTGTCTCTCGCTGACAAAGCAGAATTTTCCCATTCTTCTCTGTGCCTGTGGAGGTATGGCGGCTCAGTGGTTTAAAAGATGCCGGAGAAAATCTATGCTCTGGAGATTTGCGTCCTACCACTGCATACCGGAGTAAGCTTCCGTCACTTGCTCCAGCTCTTGCCTACCTAGCAGTTTGACAGCATGCAAAGGCGAGTCGATCAATAGGTACCACTTTGGTGGGAAGGTAACAACACACTGTGTTTCGCTGCATGCTCTGTGTTGTGATGTCACGCTGGCCACATGACTCTGGAAATGTCTTCGCACAGCGCTGGTGCAGTGGCCTAGAAAGAGAGGTGATCACCGCCCCCTAAAGTCGCCTATGACTAGTGGAATAAAGGGGGCACAATGGCTCAGTGGTTAAAAACACTGAGCTTGTCAGCAATGCTCCCTGTAAGCTCAGAAAACGGCGCGCGGCAGTTAGAAACTGCCGTGCGGCGTTCTCTTTTCATGTGGCGGCTGCTCAGGCGTGTAGCCTCTGCCATTAGAAAATGCCGCGCGGGAGTTAGAAACTTCCGCACGGCGTTCTCTCGTTACGTGCGCGGCCGCGCAGCTTAGAGGGAACAGTGCTTGTCAGCTGGAAAGTTGACAGGCCAGGTTCGAGACCCGATCGCTAGGGGACAGGGTGAGCTCCCGTTCCTTGCTCCAGCTCCTGTCAACCTATCAGTTTGCAAGCCTGCAAATGTGAGTAGATAAATAGGTACTACCTTGGTGGGAAGGTAACAGCGTTCTGTGCGCCTTTGACCATGCTGGGCACATGGCCACAGAAATTGTCTTCGGGCAATGCTGGCTCCCTCGGCCAAGAAACGGAGATGAGTCAGACGTGACTGGGCAGAGGAAAGAACACTAATGCTAATTTGCATCACAGGAAAAGGTATTTAAGGCCAGCGTTACACTGTATTTTACAGTGTTACACTGTAAAAGGTATTTAAGGCCAGACGAACACAATTCGAAGCGCACTGACGACGTCTCCCCGAATGGTGACGAAATGTTTGCAAGCAAGTTGCCAAGCTCGGAGCTCAAGCCGAACTCCTAACCCAAGCTACTAATATTCAAATATATTTCAAATCTTTACCTTTAGCGTGGCAAACCTGCAGGGATTCCTTTATATGTTTACCTTCTTTGGCCCAGGGACCTCCAGAGGTTTGGCGAATTGCAGTCTGACTTAGCCGGCATGGCTGACTTCTCTGCCGCTTACCTACACTGCCAGCTCCTTCTCATTAAGGTATGGATTTATAACTGCTGTGTGTTTCCTTACTCTTGGTATAAGCTAGGAAATTATACGGAACCAGCAATTATTATACGCCGCCCTGAGTCCCTTGGGAGTAGGGCGGCATAGAAGAATTCCTAAATAAAATAAAATAAATAAATAATTCCCTTTCAGTCCATCTATGGAGATTCTCCGTCATCCAGGTCATGGTTGTCCCAAAGGTGCTTTTTTCAAGAGGCAACTGGACATTTCTGGTTTTTCTTTTGAAGATGTTTCGCTTCTCATCCAAGAAGCTTCTTCAGCTCTGGATGGATGGTGGGGAATGGAAGGAATGATACTCCTTGCAGACAGCTGGTCATTTGGATCCTTTTAGAGAGTTGTTGAGGCCACCTGGAGGTTTATCTGTCCCCTCAGGGTCACCTGAGTGGTGCAAATGGTCGTGGAGCCTTCTTGGAACTGCTGAAAGGACTGTGTTGTAGACTGGAGATAGACAATGTTGTATCCCTCTCTTCCCTGTTGAGAGAGGGCTGTTCAATTTTGACCTAGATGGCCTCTTTGACCCCTCTTTCAAACAATCTGTCCTCTCTGTCCAAACTGTGGACTTTGCTGTCTTCAAAAGAGTGACCTTCATCTTTTAAATGAAGATATGGAGTGCTGAATCTTGTCCTGATGGGTTTGTTCTCCTGTGTTGTCCTATGAGGCCTGCAAGTGGCCTCAACGACTTTCAGAAGGTGTGCTAACGACCAGATGACCGCAAGGAATATACCGTATGTGCCGGCGTATAAGACGACTGGGCGTATAAGACGACCCCCAACTTTTCCATTTAAAATATAGAGTTTGGGATATACTTGCCGTATAAGACTCCTCCTCCTACCATCTTTCTTTTTCTTTCTGTCTTTCTTCCTTCCTAACTTCTTTCTTTCTTTCTTTCTTTCTTTCTTTCTTTCTTTCTGTCTGTCTGTCTGTCTGTCTGTCTGTCTGTCTGTCTGTCTGTCTGTCTTCCTTCCTTCCTTCCTAACTTCTCTTTCTTTCTTTCTTTCTTTCTTTCTTTCTTTCTTTCTTTCTTTCTTTCTTTCTTTCTTTCTTTCTTTCTTTCTTTCTCTTTCTGTCTGTCTGTCTGTCTCTGTCTGTCTGTCTGTCTGTCTTCCTTCCTTCCTTCCTTCCTTCCTTCCTTCCTTCCTTCCTTCCTTCCTTCCTTCCTAACTTCTTTCTTTCTTTCTTTCTTTCTTTCCTTTCCTTTTCTTTTCTTTTCTTTTCTTTCCTTTTCTTTTCTTTTCTTTTCTTTTCTTTTCTTTTCTTTTCTTTTCTTTTCTTTTCTTTTCTTTTCTTTTCTTTTCTTTTCTTTTCTCTTCTTTCTTTCTCCCTGCAAACCAATAACCACCGTGGCTCCTTTCTCCCTCACCCAGCCCTCTTCCAAGACGCCAAGTGGAAGCAAGGTAGGTGGGTGGGTTGCTCCCCTCCCCTCGGAGGAGGAAGGAGCCTCTGTCGCCATCTCCCGCGGGACTCCAGCCACCCGACTGAGTCCCCGACTGCGGCGCCGGCAGGGTTAACGTGCATGGGAGGGAAGGAGAGCGCGCTACCGCCACCACTGAAACTTCCGAGCCGGGGGGGGGATCTCAAAAACGGCCGCGGCTGCATCCCTGCCATTCTCCCTGCCATTCAAGCGGCCGAAGGAGTCCCGGAGCCCCGACGCTGCCCTCCATCTCGGTCTCCTGCCACCACCGCCAGCCGCAGCCTTCCCAGCAGGTGGGCGCGCGGGGGAGGGGTCGCGGAGCAGAGGCGCCCAGCGAGCGGTGCGAGAGGCGCAGGGATGCCAGAAGTGGTATCGGCGGCAGCAGGCTCCTGCCCGCATCTCCCGCCCGCCTCTTGCCTTAAACCGCCGGGCGCCTCTGCTCTGCGACTCCTTCCGCGCGCGCCCACCTGCTGGGAAGGCTGCGGCTGGCGGTGGCGGCAGGAGATCAAGACGGAGGGCAGCGTCGGGGCTCCGGGACTCCTTCGGCCGCTTGAATGGCAGGGAGAATGGCAGGGATGCAGCTGCGGCCGTTTTTGAGCTCCTGCCCGGCTTGGAAGTTTCAGTACCCGGCGTATAAGATGACCCCCGACTTTTGAAAAGATTTTCAAGGGGTAAAAAGTCGTCTTATACGCCGATACATACGGTACATCCTTCCGTTCCCCATCATCCAGTCAGAGCCGAAGAAGCTTCTTGGATGAGAAGGCTGTTCCAGGTGACAACGTTCCCCGTGCGAGATCTGTTGGGGGGGAAAAACCCATCTGGGTCTCGTTTTATTTTCAGGCTCTGCAGGAAAAACTCTGGAACGTCGCAGCTCCCCTGTACGTGAAGCAGAACGCGCTGGCCTTAGCTGCAGCTCGACAGGTATGCCGGGGAGGTGGGGTGGGTTATTTATTTATTTATTTATGTATTTATTTATTATTTATTTTGTGTCCAGATCAAACCTTTCAACTGCCGAAATGAGGCCACCTTTTTGGTTAAATCGTGAGCCAGAACAAACAAACAGAGTGGTGCAGTGGAGCTCATGCCTCAGGAGGCTGTGAGTTTGATCGTAGGTAGAGGCAGATATTTCTCTCTCTGGGCACACTGAGTATATATCTGCTGAACAATACTCCGCATTGGCGACAGGAAGGGCATCTGGCCATTAAAACACTTTGCTAGCTCCATTCAGTTGGCCAGACTCCACCCCACAAGGGATTATGGGGTCGTTAAAAGAAGATGTTAACCAGAAAAAAATCACTTTTGGGCGCATTCTATTGGTAGTAATCGGCAGACCAACAAACAGGCTGGACTTTGTGTCTTGTTGTGGCCCGCCAGTGGCCAGTGGAGCTGGCAGCAGACTCGGACAGTGAGGAGGTTGGGGAGGAACATGGGCCAGTCTTGGAGTCTGGGGAAGGCTCTGATGATGCTCTGCGTCGGAGGCAGAGATGGGGCCAGGGCCCTCCGACAGTTATCAGCTACCTTCGGAGTCGGAGATAAGTGGGGCTGAAGAACAGCTGGAGCCTGTTCCCGATGTACGCATGCGCAGAGCTCCCAGGAGAAGGGAACAACTAAGGAACAGAGGTCGACTCGGGAGTAAAAGCACAAGGGGACGCTGAATGGCCCCTCCCATAGGGAATAAATAGGAATGAAAGGGCAGTGGTGTTTGCAGGAGACAATTAGTTCCTTTGAGTGAAGATTTGCTTATCTGAGAGACTCCTTGCCAAGTATTTCCTTGTTCAGCGTTGGGTCAAGAAGCTATCGGCCTGGCAACTATCCAAGGACTGATAAGCAATGGTCCCTCTAACATTAGAAAATGGCGCGCGGCAATTGGAAACTGCCGTGCGCCGTTCTCTCGTTACGTGCGCGGCCACGCGGCTGTGCAGCTTAGAGGAAACATTGCTGATAAGGTCTGTGTTTGCAATTCACCCTTGAAAGACTGTTTGCCGGGACTTTGCTGGATGTGGATGCTAGGAATTCACATTAGCCAAAATAAAAAGGGTTTTGTCGGGACAAGAAGTCTGTTTCGTGATTTGGTGAAGCCTAGGTCAGAACACGTCTCTCTACATTCGCACAGGACATTGTTATCTTGTGGGGTGGGGGAGCAGGGGCCACTGAGTGGGAGCCACTTTGGGCTGGGTATCCTTGGCTCAGGGGTGGTAGGAAACCAAGAACAAAAGAGAATATTTGTAGCTCCAGGTTGAACTTTGGTGGGGACTGGGATTTCTGTTGCTAAGCCAGGTGTTTGTTCAGGGAGTCCCGACCAATTTTACCATCTCTTTTGCCATGGTTCTTAAGGGAATCCCTGCCATTGTGAAGGGAATCACACGGTCATTAAGTGAATCTGGCTTTCCCCCCCCCTATTAACTTTGCTTATTAGAGGCTGGCTGGGAAGGGGACAGATTGTGATCACGTGACTCCAGGATGCTGTAACTACGGATGCTGTAACATCCAGTTTTGGTCGTCACACTACAGAAAAGACATTGAAACCCTAGAGAAAGTGCAGAAGAGAGCAACCAGGATGATAAAGGGTCTGGAAAATAAAACATACAAAGAGCGGTTGAGGAACTGAGCTTGGCCAGTCTGGCGAAGAGAAGGACCAGGGGTGACATGATAGCAGTGTTCCAATACTTGAGGGGATGCCACAGAGAGGAGGGGGTCAGGCTGTTCTCTATGGCACCAGAAAGCCAAACAAGGAATAAAGGATGGAAGCTGACCAAGGAGAGATTCAACCTGGAAGCGAGGAGAAACTTTCTGACGGTGAGAGCGATCAACCAGTGGAACAGCTTGCCAGCGGAGGTTGTGAGACCTCCAACACTTGAGACTTTCAAGAAGAGATTGGACTGCCATTTGTCCGAAATGGTGTAGGGATTCCTGCTTGAGCGGGGGGTTGGACTAGATGACCTACAAGGTCCCTTCCAACTCTAATAAATCTAATCTAATCTAACTCCGATAAATACACGCCGGTTGCCAAGCAGCCAAATTGATCAGGTGACTGTGGGTATGCTGTGATGGTTATAAATGGGAGGACCGGTCATAACTTTTTTTTTTCAGTGCTGTCTATTTCTTACATCCATTCATCCATCTATCATCTCTCTCTCTCTCTCTCTCTCTCTCTCTCTCTCTCTCTCTCTCTCTCTCTCTCTCTCTCTCTCTCTCTCTCTCTCTCTCTCTCTCTCTCTCTCTCACACACACACACACACACACACACACACACACACACACATTATCTATATCTATCTCTACCTACATCTATTTGTCTTTCTGTCCGTCTCTGTCTGTCTATCATCTTCTTTTAATGACCCCATAATCCCTTGCGGGGTGGAATCTGGACAACTGAATGGAGCTAGTCGAGTGTTTTAATGGCCGGATGCCCTTCCTGTCACCAATGCGGAGTGTTGTTCAGCAGATATATTCTCACTGTGCCCAGAGAGAGAAACATCTGCCTCTACCTAGGATCAAACTCGCAGCCTCCTGATTGTGAGACGAGAACTCCACCTCTAGGCCACCGCACCACTCTCTGTCTGTCTATCTACCGTATCTAATTTCTACTCCACTCATCTCACCTAAGTGACAACAGATGTTAATAAGAGGTTCTTGATAATTGCTTTGATTGCGTTGTATTGTGCAGTTGCTTCAGCCATTGTGGGTTTGAACTAGCCAACACAATGTTTTCCAGGTGAAACCATCTTTCGGTAGCCTCCTGGGAATCTCCCAGAATTTTTTAAAAAACAATCCCTTCTCGTCTAGATTATGGAAGAAACGTACAAGATGGAGTTCATGTACAGCAACGTGGAGCATCGGCAGGTAGTCATCATCCACCATATGAGGCTGCAGGCCCAGGCTCTGCAGCTGATTGTGACCGTCCGGACGACGAGAGGGTAATAAGGAGGCTTTCTGGGACTTTTGGGGATGCCGGATCGCTGGAAAGAGAAATTAGCGGAAAGTGGATTGAGTTGCTGACTACAGTTGGCTCATAAAACTTCGGAAAGCTTTGGACCGATTGATTATGTGCTGTCAAGTTGGTGTTGACTCTTCCAAAGCACCTGAAGGCAGGACAAGAACCAATGAATAAGAATAAGAGTAGAATAGAATAGAGTAAGAGTAGAATGATGATGATGTTCATCCATCGTATTCGAAGAGGACCTTGACATCTATGAGAATCGTGTGTGTGTGTGTGTGTCAAGACTTGTGCGTGAATTGGATTAAAGTGAGGGAGAGGTGCGCATAGTCAGCCTCATTCTCTCTTCCCAGATTCTATCTTGCTCCAATTATTATTTATTATTTTATTTTAGTGTTCTTTTATGCCGCCCTACTCCCTGGGGACTCAGGGCGGCGTACAACATTTAAAGAACAACTAAACAATATAATAATTTTAAAACAGTTTAAAAGAGTTTTTAAAAAAAACATACAAAACCATACATACATGGGGGAGACCTAGATGTAAAATTGTCTCAAAATCACCCCGCCTGCAGGAAGAGCCATGTCTTAATGGCTTTTCGGAAGGCCAGCAAGGTGAGGATAATTCGGATCAATAGCAGGATAAGAGTCGAGACAGTTGGAGATGGGCTGGGCGCAGTGGTTGACCAGGGCGTCTTTCGTGTCTTGCCGTGCTCTTAGCGTACCACATCGCTTGCAGAGACCACCTTCATGACCGTTGTCCTATTCTAGTAGGTTTCATCCTCTCAGTCCGCCGGAATCTGTCTTCACATGCTTGGGATAGACAAGTCCCTATCTCACCGAAGGTCGATGACCCAATGGCTACTCTATAGAAAATAGAATAGAATAGAATAGACAAGGAATATGAATGGAATGGAATAGGGAATAGAAAATAATAGAAAATGGAAAATGGAACAGAACTTAGAACTTGGGAGAAATTTCCTGAAGATGAGAACAATTAATCAGTGGAACGACTTGCCTCCAGAAAGTTCTCCAACATCGGAGATTTTTAAGAGGAGATTGGACAGCCATTTGTCTGAAGTGGTATAGGGTTTCCTGCCTGAGCAGAGGGTTGGACTAGAAGACCTCGAAGGTCCCTTCCAACTCCGTTATTCTGTTATTCTTAGTGACCAGATACATAAATAAATAGGGAAATTTTACAGATAATCCTTGACTAACGATGACAAATGAAACTGGAATTTCCATCGCTAAACGATGCAATTGTAAAGTGCAACCGCTTTGCTTAATGACAGCAATCCTGGCTGTCCCGGTTGCCATCGTTAACGGAATCCCACAGTCGTTAGTTGAGCCATCTTCCTGCCGGCTTCCCACAACCAAAGTCATTTGGGAAGCTGCCAGGAATTTGCAAGTCCCAGAATAGGTAGGTAAGGGGCTGCTGCCAGATGGGGGAGGGAGCAAGGAGGAGGTACGCAAAGATGCAGGTCAAGGTTGGGAATGGCGCATCGGGATGTGTGTCAAAGGCCCCCCACGGTTTGGGGAGGACGTGGGGCAGGATGCGAGAGATGCTGCATGATTAGGTGTTGCGCAAGAGGGTGCATGGCATGTGTGGAAAGTGCTACTCAGGTTGGGAAGTATTTGCAGGGTTGTGCAAATGGCTGGCATGAGGACAAAAAAACTGGGGAATAATGCACAGGTGGTGGAAACGTACTACAATTATCTGCAAGGTTTCCTGCTGGCTTTCCCATTGACTTTCTGGGGAAGCCGGTAGACAACATTGCAAATGACGATCATGTGATCAGAGAGTGTTCGGCACCTAATTGTAAATGCAAACTGATTGCCAAGCGCCCAGATCACAATCCCATGACCGTAGGATGCCGAGGTAGTCGCAACTCTGAAACACCAGTTACAATCAGCATTTGTTCAGCCCCGTCGTAACTTTGAACTGTCGTTGAACGAACGGTCGTAATTGCCAGGGAAATCAGGAGATCCAGGCAGTTGAAAGTGGTATGAAGATTTATTGCAAGCTTAAACTCTCTACAAGAATCTGAACTACTAACAGTGAAAGCAATTTGGCAGTAAATAAGGAAGTCGTGGTAGGCTGGATTTAGATCGCATGTGGGCATGAAGGGACTCATGACTTAGGACGCGTTTGACCCTTCCCTCGGCCTGGTCATTTCTTACAGTAATGACGTGGATGGCACTTTTCCAAGGCACATCCCCCCGTTCCCCCAAATTTCAAATTTGATGTAGGTTCCAAAGTGGTTCACCAAAGGTCTAGAACTGAATTGATGGTTAAATATGACTTAGAATGGAAATTTGTTTTATATCGCTTGCATCCCCACGTCAGCTTTTCTGTAGAATAATCTGTCTGATTTCTTGGTCCGGAAGGGACTTGTAACCGGCCAAAATCAAGATGTCTAAAATGGACTTTGTATCTTTGACACAGGGTGGAACCGCTCGGGATATGCGAGAAATTTTTGCAGGAAGTGGACTGTTTTCAAAGGTGTGTACTGTATGGTTAGATATTCCTCAGGGGCAAACAGGTGCACGCCTCTTTGTCACAAGCTTGCCCTCGTCTCAATTTTCCTTCTCTTTTGCATCCACAAGCTATCAGGGTTGACACAAGCATTTGTTACACACACACACACATAGACTACTGTATTTTTCGGAGTATAAGACGCACCGGAGTATAAGACACACACCTAGATTTTAGAGGAGGAAAACAAGGAAAAAAGTATTCTGAACCAAATGGTGTAGTAATATATTATTTAATAAAATACCAGTATAGCAGAATACTTTTTACAACCATGTACACTTTTTACACTTTTTGGCTTTGACATTTTTCTGCAAGAAAGAACAATAATGTTTCCTTTATAACAATGCAGAGCACTTTAGCTGAAACCATGTTCATACATTCATACGCACACGCACACGCCCTAAACTTCAAACTTGACAGCTTTAAGACTTGTGGACCTCAACTCCCAGAATTCCTCCTCCAGTCATGCTAGCTCAGGAATGGGAGTTGAAGTCCACAAGTCTTAAACTTGCCAAGTTTGAAGACCCTTGCACCCCTAACCCCTAACCTAGGGGTCTTAAAACTTGACAGCTTTAAGACTAGTAGACTCCAATTCTCAGAATTCCTCCTCCAGTCATGCTAGATGGGGTAATTAGAAGGCAAACACCACCACCCCGTTTTTTTGCAAAAAATGGCCTGTTTTCACCCGTTTTTTTGCAAAAATGGGGTGCACAGAGGGTTTGGGAGGCCTGCAGAGTGCTCCTAGGGTCTGGGGGAAGACAAAAACGCCCCTGTTTTTGCAAAAAACTGCCCATGTTTCACCTGTTTTTCCACAAAAACGGTGTTTTTGCCTTCCCCCAGCCCCCAAGACCACTCTGCAGGCCTCCCAAACCCTCTGCGCACCCCATTTTTGCGATAAACTGGCCCATTTTTCGCAAAAATGGGACGTGGGGGTGGGGCTTCGGGAGGCCAAAAATGGCTGTATTTGGTGTATAAGACGCACCCAAATTTTCAGCCTTTTTTAGGGGGGGGGAAGGTGCGCCTTATACTCCGAAAAATATGGTATTACTCAGAAAGGTAATAATTAGTTATTAGTTATAGTTATCAATAATTAGATCTTAGTCTCGTTTTTCTTCTCATGTTCCTTTTAGTCATACATGTATTCTTTCATTCATTCATTATTTTTAGCGGAATTGCTTTCTATTCTTGACTTTATATTTCCAGTTTGTTTTAATAAAAATAAATAAAAAATAGCCGGTGTTAATACACGGGTTTTTTAATGCCTCTGTGTTGTCATGCCTCGTCTTCTCTGCTCTCTCATCCTTCCACAGGTGTTTTATTTCTGAGCTGCCTCAAATGCAAGGCAGCTTTGTGGATAAGCTGCTTGACCTGATGCCCAGGTTGCTCACCTCCAAGCCTTCAGAGGTAGTCAAGATCCTCCGGGTGACCTTGAAACAGAGTAATTTCCTTCGCCTTCCATTGCCAGAGAAGGTGAAATTTCATTCATTCAGTCATTCAGTCATTCATTCATAAATTCACATTCATTCATAAATTCATTCATTCATAAATTCATTCATTCATTCATTCAATTTCTATAGCTGCCCATCTCAGTAAATGACTATGGGTGGCTTTCAATTCAGAACATATACTACAATGAAATTGTTAAAAGATATTTTAGAACAATAAAAAGAAAGAAAGCATTAATAGCACAGAGTTGGTCTACTCTGCCGGCTGCCTGCAATTTGGCAGTTCAAATCTCACCAGGCTCAAGGTTGGCTCAGCCTTCCATCCTTCCGAGGTGGGTAAAACGAGGACCCAGATTGTTGGGGGCAATTGCTGAACTCTGTAAACCGCTTAGAGGGGGCTGGAAAGCACTGTAAAGCGGTATATAAATCTATTGCTATTTCTTCCCTCCCTTTCCCCTTCTCTTTACTCTTCCACTTCTTCCTCTCTCTCTTCCTCTTCCTCCTTCTCCACTTCTTCCTTTCTTCTGTTTTCTTTTCCCTTCTTCATCCTCTTATTTCCTCCTTCTCTCCTCCATTTCTTCCTTCCCTTTTCTTCCCTTTCTCCTTCTCCTTCCTCTTCCTTCCACACTTCCACCTTATGGTGGCACGGTGGTATAGTGGTTAGAATGCAATATTGCAGGCTAACTCTGCCTACTGCCAGCAGTTCGATCCTGATCTGCTCCAGGTTGACTCGGCCTTCCATCCTTCCGAGGTTGGTAAAATGAGGACCCAGATTATTGGGGGAAATATGCTGACTCCGTAAACCGCTTAGAGTGGGCTGTAAGGCACTGTAAAATGGTATAAAAGTCTAAGGGCTATTGCAATTGCTATCTATCCATGTCCTCCTCTGTGGTCCCCTTCTCCTTCTGCCTTCCATCTTCCCCACCCTCGGGGTCTTCTCCAAGGAGTCCTCTCTTCTCATTTGGTGGCCAAAGTGTGTTGAGTTTCAGCTTCAGTACAGGGTCTCTAACAGGTTGCAGGTGTTCGGTTAACCACCAGCGTTTCTGCTTAATGACTGCAGCAAAAAAAAAAAGGTCATAATATCGTGCACAGTTAACAACCAGTGCAACGTATAACAGCCATTCAAGGCTCAATTACGGTTTTAAGTCGAGAACTAATTGTTTTCTGGGGATGCTGTAATGGTTGTAAATGTGAAAAACGGTCATAACGCCCTTTTTCCAGTGCTGTTGTAACTTTGAGCAGTCACTAAACGAATGGGCGAAAGTTGAGGACTTACCTGTATGAGGTCATGTCAGGGATTGAAAAAGGGAATTGCAAGGTGTTGCTTTGTCTCAAGACACGTAGGTTGATTTACCCCATTTCTTCCCCCCCCCAGGTCCACCGAGCAACTGCCACCATTATTGAACCCACGGGAGAGTCGGACAATCCCCTGCGCTTCACGTCGGGGTTAGTTGTCGCTCTGGATGTGGACGCCACACTGGAACACGTGCAAGATCCACAAAGCACAGTGAAAGTTCAGGTAATGGGAATTGCGCCACGAAGGCCACCGTGCTAGGTTGGAACAAGAATTCAATTTTCCTGTTCTGACCTAGGCTTCTGTTCTGCCCCAGCGCCGAGCCCACCAATAATTACGCACACACAAACGTCCAAACACAGTTTGTTTTAGTAATTAAAGCAAAGTCTCCTAATAATTTCTTAGGAGCGTAAAAAGCAAAAGAAAGGCAGAAGTTATTCTGTTCAGAAACCCAGCTGTTAATATACTATCTTAACAGCTGGCCGAAGTCCAAGAGGTAATTGGCAAGTCTTATTGTGCTTGGCACGAGTCCCGGAACTAGGAAATGCAAGAAACAAGATGCAGGCTGAAATGCAGACTGGAATCACAGAAGTCAAGAGTTAGAAGCGACGTTGTTTCCTGCAACTAGGCTCAGCGTGGTTAGGGTTTAAGTAGCTAAGGGCATGGCCAATTAGCCTGCAGCTCTACTCTCGAGGAGACCTCCTCCTGCGTAGCCACTCTTGCCTTCTAACAGCCCTGCGTGCCCTAGCATCGAGAAGAAGAGGCTCCTCCTCTTCTTCTGCATCACTCCTGTGCTCCTCACAAGGTGCAGAAGGCCCTGGTTGACTTTCAGCCTCTGGCACCGAGTCCTCCCCAACCTCGGGTGCCAGGTGCACAGGCCAACGGTACCGCACCACAACCGCCTCTTGGTCCTCGGGATCCATGACCAGATGCGCGGGACGCGGGCAGGCCACAACAGGTTCCTGATAAATAATAAAGCACAAAAGGCGTCCAAAAAACCTCTTTTTATTGTAACAGCTGTGAATTATGTTCATTCCCAGCCGTAATAAGTCCCAAATAATGTTAATGAGTCCGACAGAAGTCTTTCGGAAGAAGGCAGATAAACACAAACCTTTATATTTCTTGACACGCTGCCAAAGACCAATTAGCAAGGAGCTTTGCAAGGCCAAACAGAAACACGGAGTCAGAACCGAAATTCTGAGTCACGAATTGAACCAAGTTGCTTCCTGCAACGAGCACATGTTTGCTCCACTTTTATAGCCGATGGGATGGACCAATCATCTCCAAGGCTTACTCCCGAGTAGTCCTACTCCTCTGTAACTGTTCTTGCCTTCTGGCAGCTCTGTGCATGCGCGCATTGGGAACAGGCTCCCCCTGTTCCTCTGTCTCGCTCATGTCAGCCTCTGGAGGCTCTGGAGTCAGCACAGAACTGCCAGATGGCCCGGGTTGGATCTCTGCCTCTGGCACCGAGCCTTCTCCAGACTCCAGGCCTGGCCCATGTTCCTCCTCAGCCTCCTCGCTGTCCGACTCTGCTGCCAGCTCCGCAGGCCGCGGCGGACCACAACATTTCCCACCATTTTGTCTCCCATTCATGGTTGGCCAACTGCCGTTGGGGTGCAAAACTGGTGTTTCTCCGAACCTCAGCCACTTGGAAGACGTGCGGACTTCAACTCCCAGAATTCCCCAGCCAGCAAAGACTATTGTAATGAGCTTGCATGGGCTTTTCTTTTTTTTAAGGAGGTAATTTTTTATAAAAGGTGTCAGTCTGGGTCGGTCACTGGAACCAGAGGTTTAGTCTTCCAAGTTTTTAGACTCCATCCTCAGGGAACTTCTCTCTTATCAGAATGAGTGCTTTGGACTATTCCATGCATAGTATTTATGTACTGCCTGGTTATGTATGGGTTTTTTAGTTGTTTAGTTGGCGTGTTGATGGCCGGCTATTCAGTCATTGGCTGTTGTTTCCTTGTGCTGCTAAGTCTTTGGCTCCTGAGTATCTGATAAGCCGGTAGTAAATCAACACTCCTGTTGACTGACAAGGGACCCGTTTCCCAGGCTTCAATAATTTCCCTGGCTGTTTTTGTCCCTGCTCGGCCAACAATCTTAGTAGCTGAGAAATTGAATGAGGATTCGAGGATTGAGAAGAGACAATCGCTTCAAGACTCTCTTTTCTTCTAGATCATGTATCCTGATGGCCAGTCCCAGGTGATCCACCCGAAACTGGCAGATTTTAGAAACCCTGGTCCAGGGAGGCACCGATTAATTACTCAGGTTTATCTCTCACATACTGCCTGGACAGGTAAGGGGAGACTTGGCTTTAGTGCTTCTTTTGATCTACTGGGAAAATTCTATGTAACTTAGATTTCATCTGGGTAATTTCTCAGTGTTTAAAAGAATTGTTTATGTACGTACCCGGTAGTCCTCAGCTTACGACCACAATTGAGCCCAGAATTTATGTTGTTAAGTGATAAATTTGTTAAGGCAGTTTTGCCCCATTTTACAACCTTTTTTGACACAGTTGTTAAATGAATCACTTAAGCTGTTAAGTCAATAACAACGGTTGTTAAGCCACTTATCTGGCTTCCCTGTAGACTTTGCTGGCCAGAAGGTCGCAAAAGGGGATCACGTGACCCTGGGACACTGCAACTGTTTTAAGTACATGCCAGTTGCCAAGCCTCTGAATTTTGATCACATGCTGCAACGGGTGAAAAAAGATCGTAACTTCGGACGGTCACTAAAGAGCCGAGATGGTGCAGTGGTTAAATGCAGCACTGCAGGCTACTGCTAGTTCAGCAGTTCAGCTGTTCAAATCTCACCGGCTGAAGGTTGACTCAGCCTTCCATCCTTCCGAGGTGGGTAAAATGAGGACCCAGATTGTTGGGGGCAATATGCTGAACTCTGTAAACCGCTTAGAGAGGGCTATAAAGCACTATGAAGCGGTATATAAGTCTAAGTGCTATTGCTAAATGAACGGTTGTAAGTTGAGGACTTACCTGTATGTTAGTTGCTTTTTGAAACCTGGCAGATTTGAAATTTCCTTCCCTCTCTTTCCCCTTTTTTTCCCTTCCTTTGCTCCAGAACCTTGTCAAGTCGAGCTCCGTCTTCTACTGGCCTACAGTTCAGACAGAACCAAAGCCTCCGTGGGCCTCTCGCGGTCTACCTGGGGAGACAGCACAGATCTTCTGCCCCCATCCGAGGGCAGCATCGAAGGGACTCTCCTGTTCGGCAAACCGGTCAAAGTTTATATTATGCCCAAGCCTGCCAGACGGTGAAAGCTTGTCGTTGCAAAATCGTTTTCCTTTTTTCAATCAATTTGAGAAGTCGACTGGACTTCCGTAAAGACCATCGAAGTGGGAGGCAGGACCTCCATTGGCCTCCAGGTTAAAACTCTGCCTCTCTTCTCCGCTTACGGAACTGCTTGAAAGGGAAGTGGTCAGTTAAGTCGCCACTCGGACTTTGCTACGGTGGTTTACTCCGTCGCTTGGCAGCCTCCTTTAAATGCAAAATGGTTTGGTCCAGCTTGCCCAGCCAGGAGTCCTGCAGTTGGGCGTTTCCAACACCTCTGGAGTGGGATGTCTGGTTGGGAAAATCTTGATCTCGGTCACTCCGCTTTGGCCTTCCTTTAAACTTTTAGGATGCTGGGCAGTGTTTCTTTTAGCAACCTTTTTTACATGTTGGTGAAATGAGGGATTTCCGGCGCTGACGTCACGCCGGTGCGGTCTCGGGGTTTCTCAATTTCAATCTTTAAAGAAGTTGGTGGACTTGATGTGAAGATCCTGGCATCTAGACTGGTCTCAGAATGTACATTTCCTCTTGGGTGGTTATGTGGGTCCAGTCAGTGGAATAAATGGGAAGAGTCGTTGTCTGCAGAGACAGAAACTTCTCCCTGATAAAGATGCTTTTTATGTGACCTCTTTGTGGCTTGGTTTTACGCAGAGAACTTGGGAGCCCATAATTTAATATTTTTCAACATTTATTAAAATAGCACTGTGCCTCCCCTGATGTTACTGTATCCTGTAAGTAGTATTTCTTGAGTGAACTCTGGAGTTTTGGTTAATTTGGATGGATGGATGGGGGGGAAGGGAAGGAAGAAACGGAGGAAGGATGATGATGAGGGAGGGAGGGAGGGAGGAAAAAGGAAAGAAAACCAGAAGGAAGGAAAACAAAGGAAAGAAGAAGGAAGGATAGTGAAAGAGGAGACAGAGGGATAGAAGGAAGAAAAGACGGGAAGGAAAATCGGAAGGAGGGAGGGAGACGGGGGATGGAAGGAAGGAAAGAAAGACAGGAAGGAAAATGGGAAGGATGTAGGGAGGGAAGGAAGGAGAGAGGATAGTGAAAGGGAGACGGAGGGATAGAAGGAAGGAAAGGAGACAGGAAGGAAAATGGGAACGATGTAGGGTGGGAAGGAAGGATAGTGGAAGGGAGAGGAAGGGATGGATGAAAGGAAGGAAGGAAAACAGGAATATTAGAGGGAAGGAAGGATGATGAGAAGGGAGGAAAAAAGGAAGGAAAACTAAGGAAAAGACCAAAGCATAATGAAAGGGGAGACAGGGATAGAAGGAAGAAAAGACGGGAAGGAAAATTGGAAGAATGGAGAGAAGGAAGGAAGGAAGGAAAGAAGATGAAGGAAAATGGGAAGGAGGGAAGGGAGGATTGTGAAAGGGAGACTGGGGATGGAAGGAAGGAAAGAAAGACAGGAAGGAAAATGGGAAGGATGTAGGGAGGGAAGGAAGGAGAAGATAGTGAAAGGGAGACGGAGGGATAAAAGGAAGGAAAGATGGGAAGGAAAATCAGAAGGATGGAGAGCGGGAAGGAAGGAAGGAGGATAGTGGAAGAAAGGAAAGATGAAGGAAAATGGGAAGGATGGAGGGAGGGAAGGAAGGAGAGGATAGTGAAAGGGAGACGGAGGGATGGAAGGAAGGAAAGGAGACAGGGAGGAAAATGAGAAGGATGTAGGGAGGGAAGGAAGGATAGTGAAAGGGAGAGGAAGGGATGAATGAAAGGAAGGAAAACAGGAATATTAGAGTGAAGGAAGGAAGGGAAGTTTAAACATCTATTTAGTATACAGGCCGTACCTCTGCCTGTACAGATTCTCTGCTTCTAAAGGCAGAAATCAGATTTCCCCCTTGTATCCTCCAGAGCCGACTTGCCACGCCTGGGAGCCGAAACTTTCCTGCCGCTCAGCTGCTTGTGTGTCTTGCATCTCTTTCCAGCCGTACAGCTCTGAGCAGCCAACATCCCTAGGCCGCTGGTCAAAATCTCGTGCATGGGAAGCACATCACGTAACATCTGTTTTCTCTTGTTCCCCCTGAAACCCAAATCGAAGGCGTCCCGTAAAGTCGATTTTGATTGTTTTATTTCACTCCCTGGGAATGATTAAGTCGGAAGGTGTCCTGTTACCCATGAAATTACTTGGAACAATTGTGCCACTGTTTCCCCCCACCCCACCCCGTTTCCGCTGGCTGAAGATACCTCAATATTTCTACCTCTCTAGTATCTTATTCTTTCCTTCTGTTCCACTCCCTCTCCCTCTCTCTCCCACTCCCTCCCTCCTCCCTCCCGCCCCCCTCTGGACACAGCCCAATTTGTCCATGTCCCCCTTAAAATGCAGTGGCCACAATGAGGTGAAATGCTTCAGGTGCAGTCTGCTCAATGCACAACCCAGGTACTCCTCGACTTACAACAGTTCACTTAGTGACCGAAATTACAACGGCACTGAAAAAGGTGAGTTACCGCTGTTTTTGCGACCGTTGCAGCAGAATAGGACTTAAAGATGTTTTCCTAAGACAATATGTACAAGGACTGTCCCACGGTTTCTCTCGTTTAAGGTCTAAACACAGGGGTCTCCAACCTTGGCAACTTTAAGACTTGTGGACTTCAACTCCAAGAATTCTGGGAGTTGAAGTCCACAAGTTGAAGTCCAAAAGCAAAACCGGCTGAGGAATTCTGGGAGTTGAAGTCCACAAGTTGAAGTCCAAAAGCAAAACCGGCTGAGGAATTCTGGGAGTTGAAGTCCAAAAGTTGAAGTCCAAAAGCAAAGCCGGCTGAGGAATTCTAGGAGTTGAAGTCCACAAGTTGAAGTCCAAAAGCAAAACCGGCTGAGGAATTCTGGGAGTTGAAGGCCACAAGTTGAAGTCCAAAAGCAAAGCCGGCTGAGGAATTCTGGGAGTTGAAGTCCACAAGTTGAAGTCCAAAAGCAAAGCTGGCTGAGGAATTCTGGGAGTTGAAGTCCACAAGTTGGAAGTCCAAAAGCAAAGCCGGCTGAGGAATTCTGGGAGTTGAAGTCCACAAGTTGAAGTCCACAAGCAAAGATGGCTGAGGAATTCTAGGAGTTGAAGTCCACAAGTTGAAGTCCAAAAGCAAAGCCGGCTGAGGAATTCTGGGAGTTGAAGTCCACAAGTTGAAGTCCAAAAGCAAAGCCGGCTGAGGAATTCTGGGAGTTGAAGTCCACAAGTTGAAGTCCAAAAGCAAAGCCGGCTGAGGAATTCTGGGAGTTGAAGTCCACAAGTCTTAAAGTTGCCAAGGTTGGGGACCTCTGGTCTAAAGGACTATTGGCACCAACTCCACCCCTTACTTCGGACGCTTGACAACTGACTCATATTTATGACGGTTGCAGTGTCCCGGGGTCACGTGATCCCCTTTTGCGACTTTCTGACAAGCCAAGTCAATGGGGAAACCAGTTTCACTTAATAACTGCATTACTAGTTCAACAACTGCAGCAATTCATTTAACAACCGTGGCAAGGAAGGTTGTAAAAATGGGGCAAAACTCACTGAAGAAATGTTTCACCTCAATGACCTCAATAGCGGCTATAAGTCGAGGACCTTCCCATACCTTCAGATTCGCAAGATTTTGTTAATGTTGCTTTACAACAATGTAGAATGAGCTCGTCTGGCTGTGTTTCCCCCTCCATATCGGCTACCTGGCAACGCTGACACCTTCCCTGTTTCCCTTCATGCACCTAACACGAGCCGATAAAAATTGGGTGGGGCTTTTATTTTTGCAAATTGTTTTATTCCTGGGTGGAAAGTTGGCACAGCGGGGGGGGGGGATGTTCCTTTGAATTTCCCCGAAGGAACAGGTGGAAGAGAGAAAGGGGGGGGTCTGTCCTCAGACCTTTAGCAGGTAGAATGGAAGACTCCGCCCACTCGGACTCCCTGGGAAGCCAAGGTGTTATATTCCTTCACAGCCATCTCCGTTGGCAAGACCATCACGTCAATCCCCTGCTTCTTCAGATACTCCACTGTGGCTGGCGGTACCTTGGGGAAAAAAAGAAATCAAATTCTGTTTTATTCTATCCCCGTGATGGTGAATCTATGGCACGCGTGCCAGAGGTGGCACACAGAGCCCTCTCTGTGGGCACATGCACCGTCGCCAGCTGCTCTTCCGGAGTGCCAGAAACCCGAAGACCAGCTGGCCAGCGCGCATGTGCATGCCGGCCACCTGCTTTTTGGGTTTCCAGTGTGCGCATACGTGCCGGCCAGCTGATCTGCACGCGCACTGGAGCGCCAGAAACCCGAGGACCAGGTGTCCGGCTGTGCATGCGTGCTATGCTATGCTATGCTATGCTATCCTGTTATCCTATGCTATGCTAGCCTATCCTGTTATCCTATGCTATCCTATCCTATGCTATCCTATGCTATGTTATCCTATTATCCTATGCTGTTATCCTATGCTATGCTATCCTATTATCCTATGCTATCCTGTTATGCTATCCTATGCTATGCTATCCTATCATCCTATGCTATGTTATCCTATGCTATGCTATGCTATCCTGTTATCCTATTATCCTATCCTATGCTATGTTATGCTATGCTATCCTATTATTCTATGCTATGCTATGCTATCCTATGCTATGCTATGCTATCCTATCATCCTATGCTGTTATCATATGCTATGCTATGTTATGCTATCCTGTTATCCTATTATCCTATCCTATGTTATCCTATGCTATGCTATCCTATCCTGTTATCCTATGCTGCTATGCTATCCTATGCTATGCTATGCTATGCTATCCTATCCTATGTTATCCTATTATCCTATCCTATGCTATGCTATGCTATCCTGTTATATAATCCTATGCTATGCTATCCTATCCTATCATCCTATGCTATGTTATGTTATGCTATGTTATGCTATGCTATTATCCTATTATCCTATCCTATGTTATCCTATGCTATGCTATGCTATGCTATCCTATCCTGTTATCCTATGCCCGTGATGGCGAACCTATGGCACGGGTGCCACAAGTGGCACGCGGAGCCATATCGGTGGGCACGCGAGCTCAGGTCCGGCGTACATGTGTGCACCAGCCGGCTGATTTTCGGGCCTTCTGGGCCCACTGGGAGTCGGGAAACAGGCTGTTTCCAGCCTCCAGAGGTGGTGGGGAAGGCCGTTTTCGCCCTCCCCAGGCTCCTAGAAAGGCTCTGGAGCATGGGGAGAGCGAAAAATGGGCGTGCCATTGCATGCTGGGAGCAGGGGGGGTCATGCGTGCATGTGCGGGGGTGCATGGAATTATGAGTGTGGGCACGCACACACGTGATCCCCCGCATTCCCCCCCCCCCTTTTGGCACGCGAACCAAAAAAGGTTCGCCATCACTGTCCTATGCTATGCTATCCTATCCTGTTATCCTATGCTATGCTATCCTATGCTATGCTATCCTATTGTGTTATGGAATATAGAACCCCAGCCTTATGTGGGAGAATTAAAAGTTGCTGGGCATGTTTATCTAGGAAGAGAGAAGACTAGGAGACAGGATAAATACAGCTAATCCTCGACTTATAACTCTTCATTTAGCAACCAGCACTGAAAAAAGTGAATTATGATCATTTTCACACTTATGACCGTCGCAACATCCCCCCAGGGTCACCTGATCAGGATTCGGACGCTTGCCAACTGACTCCTATTTAATGATGGTCGCAATGGATCATGTGACCCCCTTTTGTGACCGTCCGGCAAGCCAAGTCAAGGGGGAAGCTGGATTCACTTAACATCTGTCTGACTGGCTTAACAACGGAAGTGATTCGCTGAACGACGGAGAGAAGAAAGTTGTGAAACGGGGCTAAACTCCCTTAGCAACTCTCTTGCCTACCAACAGAAATTTTAGGGCCAATTGTGGTCGGAAGTTGAGGACTATCTTCAGTGTTTTACAAACCCTGGCATCTTTTAAAGATATGTGGACTCCCAACCGCCAGGATTCCATGGAGGATAACGCTTTGATGCATAAAGATTGTTCTCGCCTGGCGTGAAACCAGAGCCTGGCTCTTCTCTAAGGGCTCAGCTCACCTGAGAAAACCTACCTGCAAGGCCTCGCTCATGCCACGACCGATCACTAATGTCTTGACACCCTTCTCCAGAACTTCTTTCACGTCGGCAGGCTGAACCCCAGGGACGTGCTGGGTTGGGGAAAAAGAAATAAGTTAGGGATAGATGCTTCGGACACGATGGCCCAAAGTTAATATGCATTTCACTAGAATCGGGGAAAGCCTGGTTGAGAATTGGCACCTTTCAAGGTCGGGCCTTAAACTGCCTGGTTCCTTCTGTGGCAGATGCTACCATCCTGATTTCCTTTCCTCTCCTTCTCCTTCTTTCCTTTCTTTCCTTTTCCCTTTCCCTCCCTGACAGAGGCGATAATTAATCTCACAAAGGAGAAATAGATCTTTTCCCGGACATCAGACATTAGAAAAGAAACCGCAGTTTAAAAGTCTAAGTAAAAATGTTTATTTCGGTACAAAAACAATAAATCCTCATTATCTACATGTCTGATATAAAAATAGGTCTTGCTTCAATGGAAGCCAGGAACAGAAGGAAAGAATGGAATATACACATGCGTAGAAAAACATATCAATCACGTGCTCAGGAATAAACCATTATAATCAATAGGGATGCATCTCCCTGCATATACATGTAACAGGCAATAAAATCACTGTGTGACACTCCCTCTCTCCCTTCCCCCCCTTCCCTTCCTTTCCCCCTTCCCTTCCTTCTTCCCTTTCTTTCCCTTCCTTCTTCCCTTTCTTTCCCTTCCTTCTTCCCTTTCTTTCCCTTCCTTTCCACTTTCCCTTCTTCTTCCCTTTCTTTCCCTTCCTTCTTTCCTCTTTTGCTTCCTTCCCTCTTTCCCTTCCCTTCCCTTTCTTACCCTTCCTTCTTCCCTTTCTTTCCTTTCCCTTCCCTTCCTTCTTTCCTCTTTCCCTTCCTTCTTCCCTCTTTCCCTTCCTTCTTTCCTCTTTTGCTTCCTTCCCTTTCCCTTCCCTTCCCTTTCTTACCCTTCCTTCTTCCCTCTTTCCTTTTTCCCTTCCCTTCCTTCCTTCCTCTTTCCCTTCCTTCTTCACTTTCTTTCCCTTCCTTCTTTCCTTTCCCTTCCCTTTTCCCTTCCCTTCCTTCTTTCCTCTTTCCCTTCCCTTCTCTCCCATTCCTTTCCCTTTCCCTTCTTCCCCTTCCCTTCCCTTCCCTTTCTTCATTTCTTTCCCTTTCTCCTCTTCTCCTTTCCTTCTTTCCTTTCTCCTTTTATCGTTCATTCGTTCCTTCCTTCTTGTATCAGACTAAGACAACTTGCCTCGGCCAACTCACCACATTCAATTCTCCACGGGGCAACTCGCTGCGGGACAATTTAACAATTCAATTTAAATATTTAAAATAATTTTGAAAATATTTCTTTATTTTTGTCATTCACATTTCATTCCATCCCTCCTTTCGCATCCTTTAATGATTCTGTTCCACCATTTCTTTGATATTAGTGTAACTCTTGCCCCGTGGCGACTTCGCTGTGGCAAGTTGTCGTAGAACCTTCTGGTGGCGCAGTGGTTAGAGTGCAGTATTGCAGGCTAACTTTGCCCACTGCCAGCAGTTCGATCCTGACCGGTTCAAGGTTGACTCCGCTTTCCATCCTTCCAAAGTTGGTAAAATGAGGACTCAGATGGTTGGGGGCAATAGGCTGACATTGTAAACCACTGAGGGAGGGAGGGAGGAGCCGTGGTGGTGCAGTGGTCAGAATGCAGTATTGCAGGCTAACTCTGCCCACTGCCAGCAGTTCGATCCTGACCGGCTCAAGGTTGACTCAGCCTTCCATCCTTCCGAGGTCGGTAAAATGAAGACCCAGATTGTTGGGCACACGGACACGGACACACACAGCAGGCAACTTTTTCTATTTAACCCCATTCCCCAACCCTTTTGTAGAATCTGATTCCTTGAACCAGAAGAATCTCTGTGTTTTTCTGGCCCGGCTTCCCGCCGATCGAATTAACCTTTTCTGGTAAATCGCAGCTTGTTGAGGCAGATGTGACTTTTTTTTAGCCTGTTTTGTTTGTTTCCCTTCTGCCTGCTCATTGCAATTTGGATGTAAATTTGCATAACAAAGTAGGCAGGCTTCTTGCTCTGTACCCAGCATACAGCTGCTCCCAGTAGGCTGTGTGGTGTGTGTGTGTGTGTGTGTGTGTCTATTTTTAACAACATTATTTTTTTTATTTTATCAACGTTTGAAAACACCCATCTCCCTCACAGAGGGACTCTGGAACATGTGCAAATAACATAACCAGTGGTGGGTTCCTACCAGTGCGGCCCACTCTATAGCACCGGTAGCGGCCCGCTGGTGACATCACATTACCGGTGCTGTCGGTTGCCGGTGCCTTAAAAAAATTAAATTTTTTAAAAAAAATTTCTTCTGCGCATGCCCAGAAGCCAAGTTTCTGGCACTGCTCATGCGCTGCCTTCCTACCCCACAGTGAGTCCAAGCAGGGGAGGATGGCTGAGGGAGTGCATGAGACGCTGAAAGAACGGGCGGCAGAAGCTATCTCCGTTCCCCTCCCTTCAGCAGTCCGAGAAGCCACGAATGCACGGTGATGATCCTAGGCATTTTCGCACGTTCGAGGCTTCTTGAGCTGCTGAGGGGAGGGGGAATGGGCGGCAGGACCTATCTCAGTTCCCCTCCCTTCAGCAGTCCGAGAAGCCACGCCCACCCGGTCACATGGCTGGCAAGCCACACCCACAAAACAAGCCACGCCCACAGAGTGGTAGTAAAAAAATTAGGAACCCGCCCCTGAACATAACGTAAAAACAGCATTTTTATTTTTTTATTTTTAAATGGAATTTTACAAAGGCAAGGATGTACCGGTAATAATTAAAAACCAATTATTAGAAAGTTCATTAAAATCATCCCACAGCCTAAAAGAATCCATGCAGTCTTCTAATGAAGAGAATGCCAGGGGTGTATGGAGGGTCAACAAATGTCAAGATGGCAGCCGTAATCTATGGGGTTAGATCCATTTTTAAAAAAGGAGAATATAATAAAATATTCAACTCCTACCCTCAAAACGACGCTATAGAGCACTTGCACACCAAGACAACTAGACACAAGGACATTTTTGCCCCGAACGCCATCACTCTGCTAAACAAATAATTCCCTCAACACTGTCAAACTATTTACTAAGTCTGTACTACTATTAATCTTCTCATCGTTCCCATCACCCATCTCCTCCCACTAATGACTGTATGACTGTAACTCAGGGGTGGGTTCTAACTTACCTCGCTACCGGTTCGCTTCCTCCCGTGCTGCATGGGTGCACCTTGTGGGTGCGCGCGCGAACATGCGCAGTGCTGAAAAATCCGAACCCCCCCCAAAAAACCAAAAACAAGATGGCGACCACATGTACAGTGCCGGAAACTCAGCTTCTGCGCATGCTCAGAAGGAAAAAAAATATATTTTAAAAAAAAAAGCTAAAAAAAATGTTGAAAACAAGATGGCGACTGCATGCACAGTGCCGGAAACTCGGCTTCTGAGCATGCTCAGAAGAAAAAATTCAAAAAAGATGGCGGCGTCCACTGATTGGCACTGACCGAACTGGGTCGGTGACGTCATCGTGACATCACCAGCGGGTCACTACTGGTTCGGGCAAACCTGGGGGAACCCACCCCAGCTGTAACTTTGTTGGTTGTATCCTTACGATTTATATTGACTGGTTCCTAATATGATTTGATTGCTTATTTGTACCCGGACTATCATTAAGTGTTTTTTACCTCATGATTCTTGACAAATGTCTCTTTTCTTTTATGTACACTGAGAGCCTATGCACCAAAGACAAATTCCTTGTGTGTCCAATCACACTTGGCCAATAAAGAATTCAATTCAATTCAATTCAATTCAATTCAATTCAATTCAATTCAATTCAATTCTATTCTATTCTATTCTATTCTATTCTATTCTATTCTATTAACAGGTTTGTGTGTCATTACCCAAAGAAAATTATTATTTAATTTGGAGTAATTTCCCCAGATTTGGAAAGCAGGTACAGGAATCATCGAGATTGAGGCTTGACAGCAGGAGGCATTCAGGATCTGAGGCAAAGAGAAAATTTTCCCAATTCTTGCTCCTTTTGACTGGATAAAGCTGGGATTCTTCCTGGGGCCTAAAAATGCCTGATGCCATAGGAGGCCCCAAAGGAATTCCCTCAGGGTGGGCCAAGATACCTACTTCCGTGCCCGTTTCTCTCCAGTCCCATGTTCGGCTGCCACCGGGCCATACTTTACAGTCTTTATAGGTTGTGGGGCAGCCTCTCACCGTCATCCGTCCCCATGACAGGGAGGCAATTTCGGGGGAAGACATAGCCGGGCGACTGTCTGAAAGGGAAGAACAAGAGGCAAAAGGATAACAGAACAGAAAAACAGAATAATAGAGTTGAAAGGGACCTTGGAGGTCTTCTAGTCCAACCTCCTACTGATGCAAGAAACCCTATCCCATTTCAGATAAATGGTGGTCCAATCTTTTCTTTAAAAACTCCAGTGATGGAGCACTCACAAGTTCTGGAGGCAAGTTGTTCCACTGGTTTATCATTCTAACTGTCAGGAAATTTCTCCTTAGTTCTAAGTTGCTTCTCTCCTTGATAACTTTCCATCCATTGCTTCTTGTTCTGCCTTCAGGTGCTTTGGAGAATAGCTTGACTCCCTCTTCTTTGGGGCAGCCATTCAAATATTGGAAGACTGTTATAATGTCTCCCCTGGTCCTTCTCTTCACTAAACTAGCCATGCCCAGTTCCTGCAACCGTTCTTCATATGTTTTAGCCTCCAGTCCCCTAATCAGAGGTGATATTCAGCAGGTTCTGACCAATTCTGGAGAACCGGTAACAAAAATTTTGAGTAGTTCGGAGAACCGGTAAATACCACCTCTGACTGGCCCCACCACCATCTATTCTCTGCCTCCCGAGTCCCAGCTGATTGGGAGGAAATGGGGATTTTACAGTATCCTTCCCCTGCCACGCCCACCAAGCCATGCCACGCCCACAGAACCAGTAGTAAAAATTTTTGAAACCCACCACTGCCCCTAATCCTCTTTGTTGCTCTTCTCTGCACTCTTTCTAGAGTCTCAACATCTTTTTTATATCGTGGCGACTAAAACTGCATGCAGTATTCCAAGTGTGGTCTTGCCAAGGCTTTAAAAATTGGTATTAACACTTTACGTGATCTTGATTTTATCCCTGTTAATGCAGCCTAGAACAGCGTTGGCTTTTGTAGCAGTTGTCGCACACTGCTGGCTCCTATTTAAGTAATTGTCCCAGTTACTTCTACTGAGCGAGGTTCCACCTATACAGGATGAGATATTTTCAATTCCTGCTACAGACTAAACTGTCCTCCTTAAATTACAGAGGAGGGCAGATATAAAATGGTGGTACTGGTGGACTTTAAAATGGCTGAGAGTCGGTTAACTTATTAATTTAATTTAATTTAATTAATTAATTTAATTTAATTATTAGTTTTTTTCTGCTGTCATTTAAACATTTTATATTTTTTTGTTATGGCTTTGGCTTTATTTCGCTGTAATCTTTTTACATCTTTTTACATCTTTTTACATCTAATATTTTTCGATTACCTTATTTTGCAATCTTGCTATTTTACTGTTATTTTCTTTCTTTGTCCAATTTCTACACTGGCCATTTCATCTGAGGGATTTTTGGGTGGTTTGTACAGGTAATGCTCAACTTACAACCATTTATGCAGTTTTGGTCGCCACGATATATGAAGTTACAACGGACCTAAAAAAAGGGAATTAGAACCGTTTTTGCTACTTATGACCGTTGCAGCATCTCTGTGGTCCTGTGATCAAAATTCAGGCAAAATTTGGCAACTGATTCGCATTTATGACGGTCCCGGGATCACGTGATCCCCTTTTGCGACCTTCTGACAAAGTCAATTGAGGAAACCATGTTCACTTATCCAAGTTAAAAACTGCAGTGATTCACTTAGCAACTGTGGCGAGAAAGGTGGTAAAATGGGACAAAATTCGCTTAACAACTGTCTCGCTTAGCAACGGAAATGTCGAGCTCAATTTTGGTCGTAAGTCGAGAACTACCTGTACCTGTATTGCAGCTGACAAACCCCTTTTTTTGCCCCCACTCAGGGAGGCGCCGCCTCCCCAGGGCTTCCAAACTGCACTTCCCATCATCCGCAGTGAGGGGGATGGGGAGCGATGGGGGTTGTAGTCCCCGCAGGCCCCGCTCACCTGTCCAGACCACGCATCTGTCGCTCCCCTCCCGTCTTGTAGGATACGCCCCCTCACGCCCCTCATTGGCCGAAGGCGACGTTACAAACACGGGCCGTGCCCACTAACAAACCTCTCCACAACATCGGGTCCCCGCCCCCTCCTTTTTTTTTTTTGGTGGAGGTGGGCGGAGTCTCGACGTCCTCTCCTCCCTCGTCCCTTCTATTATGATTGCGCCCCTTTCTCCGTCGCCGCCGGCGAGATTGGCTCGGGCGGCGTTCTCTCCCCGCCCCTTTCCAACTCCTCCCACCCCTACCCCCCCGCCCCACAACGCCAGGCTCGTTTTGGTTCCTGTGTCAATCAGTCAAATCATAAGCCAACGAGAGAGAGAGAGAAAGAGAGAGAGAGACGGGGCTAGCTATCCGGGCCGCTCTTTCCCAGCGTTGCCTCCTTTCCTTACGAGGCCTCGCCTCGTCTCCTCTCGCGGGGCCCGACGGGAGAATGGCGCCGGGGTCCCGCTTCCCCGCCACAGCGCCCCCTGCTTTCCTCCTTCGCGCGGCCGCCCGGCCCGCCTCTCTCCTCCTCCTCCTCCTCCATCCATCCATCCTCTCAGGTTCCAAGATGGCGGCTGCGACGGCGGCGGCGGCGGCTCCCCCCTCCCCGCCTTTCCCCGCCGCCCCGCCGCCGGAGGGCTCTTCCCACCCGGGCTCTTGGCCCAACTTCGCCGTCGTCTGCTCCTTCCTGGAGAGGTACGGCGCCCTCCTCGACCTGCCCGAGCTGCCCTTCCCGGAGCTGGAGCGCGTTTTGCAGACGCCGCAGGAGCCCGGCGACCAGGGTAAGCCCAGCCCGGGGCGAATCCCCCTCAGCTTCGGGCTTTAGCGGCTCCTCGGAGCAAGGACAGCAAGGCCTTCTCCCCGCCCCAGGCCCCGCTTCACTTTCCTCCGGGACGCCGCCGTGGCTTCCCGTGGCCCGGCCGGGCCTGCCTCTCTCAGCGCCGGGGAGACCCGCTTCTCTCTCTCTCTCTTTCTCTCTGCCTCGCGGGGGCGGTCGTCGTCGGTCCCTTCGGTCCCCTCATTCGGGGGGAGGGATTCGCCTCGCGGCCCTTGCTCGGATCGGGAAGTCGTCCCGCGTGTGCACCCTTCGCACGAGACGCCGACCCGGGTCTGCCCCTGAGGGACTCCCGGGGTCCCAGGGAGCCGGTTTGAGGAGCCAAAGGATTGGGGGTTTTTTTTTCCCTCCTTCCCCCTTCAGCTAAATTGTGATTGTTCAGCCGGGGGAGGGAGGGAGAAGGGGATGACGGGCATGCAGTGGAACATGGGTACAAGATTCCTCGTTCCTCTAAGCAGCAAAGTGCTCCTTGGTTTGGAGAATCTGATACTTCCTGCTACTCTGGCATCTCTCTGCTGTATTACTAGTATTTATTATTAATTATTATTTATTATTATCATTATCAATATTTGGTCTTCCTTGTACTCTGGCATCTCTCTGCTGTATTACTAGTATTTATTATTATTTATTATCATTATCAATATTTGGTCTTCCTTGTACTCTGGCATCTCTCTGCTCTATTATTATTATTTATCAATATTTGATCTTCCTGGTACTCTGGCATCTCTCTGCTCTATTATTATTATTACTGTTACTGTTACTATTATCATCTCTTTTATTCATTAAACATGAAACTCAGTCAACTGAACATTTAAAAATGTATCACAAATATCATTGACTGGCGCTGATGGTTGATACAGGTTGCTGCCAGCGTCCTCGGTATCCACCAAGTATCTTATTATCATCATCATCATTAGATCTTCCTGGTACTCTGCCATCTCTCTGCTGTATTATTATTATTATAAAACTTTTATTCATTAAACATGAAATTCAGTCAACTGGACATTTAAAAATGTGTCACAAATACCATTGACTGGTGCTAATGGTAGAAACGGGTTGCTGCCAGCGTCCTAGGTATCCACCAAGTACCTTCTTAAAATATATGATGTTCCAAGTAGTGCAGTTTTTTGCAGTTCCACTGGTGGTGGTGGTGGTGGTGGTGGTGTTATTCTCCTCTGCTGTATTAATAATAATAATTTATTATCATTATAATATTACATTTCATCCTGCCTTTTATAGATATAAATGTATGTTTGTGTGTACACATGTATATATGCACATGTGTATGTATACATGCATGTATGTATATACATGTGCATGTGTGTATGTATGTATGTGCGACCACAGTTGAGCCCAGAATTCCTGTGGTGAAGGGAAACATTTGTTAAGTGAGCTTTGCCCCATTTTTACGTCCTTTCTCGCCACAGTTGTTAAGTGAATTGTTGCGGTTGTTAAGTTAGTAACATTGTTGTTAGATGAATTTGGCTTCCCCCATTGATTTTGCTTGTCAGAAGGTTGCAAAAGGGGATCACGTGACCCCTGGACTCATAAATATGAGTCGGTTGCCAAACACCTGAATTTTGATCATGTGACCACCGGGATGCTGCAATGGTCGTAAGTGTGAAAAATGGTCATAAGTCACTTTACAGTACTGTTTTAACTTGGAATGGTCACTAAATTAGCTGTTATAAGTTGAGGATTACCTGTGTATTAGGTGGAGGGAGGGAGAAAGCTGGTCTAAAGTCACGCAGCCAACTTTCATGTCTAAAGGAGACTGAAAACTCCTGATTTCTAGGGTCTGGATTTCAACCCAGTGGAGGAAAGATTTGGACTCTCTTATCTTTTGAAGCTGATTAGTCTCCATTTCCTGGCCATTTCTTTTGTTCTGTTCTCCCTGAGTTCTCTTTGTAGGAACTCTTCCCTCTGCAGCATCCAAGGTATTTCCAGGATAGTATTGTCTGAGGAATCAATTGGGCGCACGCAAAGGGTTAATCGATGCTGCCGTTGCTTATGTGTGACATTCCTAAAAAGCAGGCGGAGGTTCGACTGCATGGTTGGGTCTGCCATTTTGACTTTCTTGATAGCGCCCTGCAGACATCCCTGATCTGCAGCTCTCATCTCCCAACCCTTCCCTAAAGTGGCTTTTATCACATGGACCAGTCTCTGACAACTTTCAGAAGTTGTGGGTGCTCCATCACTGGAGGCTTTTAAGAAGAGATTGGACAGTCATTGGTCTGAAATGGGTATAGGGCAGTGTTTCCCAACCTTGACAACTTGAAGATGTCTGGACTTCAACTCCCAGAATTCCCCAGCCAGCATTCGCTGGCTGGGGAATTCTGGGAATTGAAGTTCAGACATCTTCAAGTTGCCAAGGTTGGGAAACACTGATATAGGGTCTCCTGCTTGAGCAACGGGTTGGACTAGATGACCTCCAAGGTCCCTTCCAACTCTGTTACTCTATGTTGTTCTGTGTTTAATGTTTCTCCACCTCAGTACTTTTAAGAAGTGTGGACTTCAACTCCCAGAATCACTGACCTATGCTCTCCAGACCTGGCTACCTTTTTTCTTCTTCGATTCTCTCTGTTGGCTTTCGAGTGTCCCGTCGTTTTTCTTTCTTTCTGCAGTTGGCATCTTCTCTTTGTGGGTGCCTTTTTTTTGTGTGTGCCTCTTGAATTCCAGTCTCTTGAATTTCAGTTGCTCCTTGTCTGATTCCAATTTTGGACGACTATTATCTCTGTTTGTCCTGTTCTAGCAAATCTATAGACATATGTAAGTTTTTTTCATGCTTCATGTTATTTCTGTTCACTGCATTCCAATAGAATAGAATAGAATAGAATAGAATAGAATAGAATAGAATAGAATAGAATAGAATAGAATAGAATAGAATTCTTTATTGGCCAAGTGTGATTGGACACACAAGGAATTTGTCTTTGGTGCATAGGCTCTCAGTGTACATAAAAAGAAAGATACATTTGTCAAGAATCATGAGGTACAACACTTAATGATAGTCATAGGGTAGAAATAAGCAATCAAATCATACTAGGAAACAATCAATATAAATCATAAGGATACAAGCAACAAAGTTACAGTCATACAGTCATAAGTGGGAGGAGATGGGTGATAGGAACGATGAGAAGATTAATAGTAATAGTAATGCAGACTTAGTGAATAGTTTGACAGTGTTGAGGGAATTATTTGTTTAGCAGAGTGATGGCATTCTGGGGAAAACTGTCCTTGTGTCTAGTTGTTCTGGTATGCAGTGCCATATAGCGTCGTTTTTGAGGGTAGGAGTTGAAACAGTTTGTGTCCAGGATGTGAGGGGTCTGTAAATATTTTCACAAATCTACCAAGGATTTGTTTTTTAAAAAAATGATGGGTACTAAAGAGTTTTTGGTGAAATGGTTGATTGATTGGTTGATTGATTGATTGATTGATTGATTGATATATTGAATTTATATGCTGCCCATCTCAACATCAAGCAACTCTGGGAGATTTCCATGTTGTTTCTTGAAGTTGCTTGAAACTTCACATGGTGTAGCACAGACCTAGGTATTTTATGCCCCCCCCCCTACATCCTTGTGGCTGAATCAAATGTAAATAAGGGTACTCCATGCACACAATACAACTGCAATGCTTTTATTTTGAAGGCGACTGCCTACCAACCTTCACAAGCCTATTGGTTTGGCTCTCCACAATAGTCTTAGTTTCTCCCCTTGGGAAAATTAATTGCCCACCCTTGGTCTAGCTAGCAGCATTCACGGCTCCACTTTTTTGGCAGGCCACCAACAATTGTGCAGTAGTTCAGTAGTGGGTTATGGTCAAGTCTGACACAGTGGTGAAGGTGTTGGACCCGCCTTGGAGAGATCGAAATATTTCTCCGTTCTCTTCCCATCAAAGCTGTGACAGGACCAGATATTTTTTTCTGAACCCAGACTGTGTTATTGAGAGAAATGGGAGGCTGAAGCATTGCGTACAGTGTGCCTTGAACTACTGAGCAAGAGGTTGGATAAGAATCCAGCAAGTAAACAAACAAGCAAAATAGGTAGGGTGATCACGAAGGCATTTCACCTCTTCTTAACCAAGAGACCATATCTTGGAGACAATTAATTATAACTTAATCCTTCTGGTTAATGTACGTAGATTGAGGGAAATTGGTACATTTGAAAGACAGCAGAAGTTGATGGAGATTTTTGTAAAAGAGAAAGAGTACACAATAATCCACTCAATTAAACTTAAACTTCTCTTTAGTTCACAGGCTGTATGTATATTATGTGTGTGTGTGTGTGTGTGTGTGTGTGTGTGTATTTATTTATTTAAATGTCATCCATCTCAATGGGGTGATTTTTTTTATCTTTAAGTGCATGAATATTTGTGGTTGAACAGCTATCTATCTATTTATTTATTTGTTTGTTTGTTATGTCATCCATCTCTCTGGAGGGTGAGAGGGTGACTTTAACCTTTTTTTAACATGAATATTTGTGATTGAACATCTATCTATCTATCTATCTATCTATCTATCTATCTATCTATCTATCTATCTATCTATCTATCTATCTATCTATCTATCTATCTATCTATCTATCTATCTATCTATCAGCTCTATCTGTCATTATCTCTTATCATCTATCTACCTACCTACCTACCTATTATGTCATCCATCTCTCAATAGGGCGACTTTTTAACCTTTCAGTGCATGCATGTTTGTGGTCGAACAGCTCTCTTTCTCTCTCTCTCTCTCTCTCTCTCTCCCTCCCTCCCTCCCTCCCTCCCCTCCCTCCCCCCCCCCTCTCTCTCTCTCTCTCTCTCTCTCCTGCTTATTTCCTAAACATGTCCAAATTATTCATTTTGAGGTTGTTCAAAGCGCTGTGGATAGCAGGAGAAAATATTTGTTGTTTTCTGCACTTGACGGAGATTTCTGTTTCTGTTCCTGCCTATATTTCCTGCCGTCCTACAGACATAGAAGCATGCATGGCACATTAACCAACCAGGCCTCTCCATAAACTTCCTTTTCTTGTAGAATATCCGTTCAGATGTACAGAGCACTCAAAAGATGCCAATTGAACCTGCTGTTCTTAAAGTGGTTGTTGTGGGTTTTTGCTAAGGGAAAAACATGGTTTCTTTTATTTTAAAATCAGTCTGGAAGAATGGCAAAACTAAATCTTGGAGTAACTTCAGAACATCTCTGGCCTTCCATCTTCCATCATTAACTCATCAAAACCCCTTCCCAAACCCTTCCCAAACCCTAGCCTAGGCTGTGTAGCAAGGGGAGTTTTTTGAGTGCTGTGCTTTTAAAAGATTGAAAATTCACAGCCCCCAGTTTCTTTGTTGCTTTTGTCCTTTTCAGATGGGCCATCAAAACAATTCAACTCTTAAATATAGCTTTTAATTGCTTGGCTATGGAGCCTGGCACCCGAAGTAATTTCCAATACAATTATAAATACCCTTCTCTTTGCTTCTATATTCTTTAACATTCTTTGCAAAAGGGGAAGATAAATTTAGATAATTTAAATATAATTAGATATGCTTTTGATACATACTTGTTAAGTCTCAGAATACAAAATAGCCTTAAGCATTAAAGGGACTGCATTTACTATTTGTATCCCATACACTTCTGCAATTGACATGTTATGGAGTATTGTAGTGCCATTTTTCATTTACTATACTAATTTTTTTTTACTTTATTGCCGGTATATACACATTGATGCATATGCATAAGTCCTCGACTTACGACCACAATTGAGGCCAAAATTTCTGTTGTTAACTGAGACATTTGTTAAGCTAGTTTTGCCCCATTTTATGACTTTTCTTGCCACAGTTGTTAAGTGAATCACTGCAGTTGTTAAGACAGTATCACAGTTTTTAAGGGAATCTGGGTTTCCCCATTGACTTTGCTTGTGAGAAGGTCGCAAAAGGGGATTATGTGACCACAGGACACTGCAACCGTCATAAATATGAGTCAGTTGCCAAGCCTCTGAATCTTGATCACATGACCATGGGGATACCGTAATGATTATGTGTGAAAAACCACCATAAGTCAAAATTTTTGGTGCCGTTGTAACTTTGAACGGTCACTAAACGAGCTGTTGTAAATCAAGGACTACCTGTAATGCTTCACTGAAGACTGAAATTGAGCCCAGAATTACAATCCTAAATTGTGGCGGTTATTAAGCAGGTCACCTGCCTGACTGTGCCTGATTTTTGACCTTTTTTTTTTTGTAGGAGTTTTTAAGCAAATACCACGAGCATTTAAATAAGCAAATTCCCCAAGGCCAAAAATCAGCTGGCCAGCGCGTGTATCACGCTGGACCTAACATAGGGCAACGCCTTGCGTGCTCTCAGATATGGCTCCGTGTGCCACAGGTTCACCATCACGAGTATCTGTGTTCCTCGACTTATGACCATAATTGAGCCCAAAATGTCCGCCGCTAAACAAGGCAGTTGATAAGTGAGTTTTGACTCATTTTACAGCCTTTATTGTCATTAAGCGACTCATTGTACGGTTACGTGACACGTACAGTCATTAAGTGAATCTGATTTCCCTCGTTGACTTTGGCTTGTCGGTAGCTGGCTGGGAAGATGAAAAATGGTGATCACGTGACCCTGGGGCACTGCAACCATCATAAATATGAATCAGCTGCCAAGTGTCCGAATTTGGATCACATGACCCTGGGGATACTGCAAAAGTAATCGGTGTGAAAACCAGTCCTAAGTCATTTTTTCCAGTGCTGTTGCAACTTCAAACGGTCACTAAATGAATGGTTGTAAATCGAGGACTACCCGTAGTTTTGGGGAGATCTGTCGTAACCTGGGTGGTTAAGTGACTGGTTGTTAAGCGAGACTGCCTCTATACGGGCCAAAAGTGACGTCCTATACTGCTTTAAATTATTTTAACAGGGAGCCCTACAAGAATTATTTTTAACCACTATTTCTTATGAAGATTTGGGGGGCTTGCCTTTTTCCTTTAAGAATGGATGTTAAGCCAATGATAGGCTTTTGCCTTAGATTTTCAATTCCAAATGATAGGAAGCAGTACAGGTAGTCCTCGATTTAGAACAGTTCACTTAGTGACCATTCAAAGTTACAACGGCACTAAAAAAAAGTGACTTACGACCGTTTTTCACAGCTACGACCTTTGCAGCAACCCCACAATCACACGATCAGAATTCAGATGCTTATCGTTGACTCACATTTACGACGGTTGCAGTGACCCAGGGTCATGTGATCCCCTTTTGTGACCGCCTTGCAAGCAAAGTCAATATGAAACCAGATTCACTTAAAAACTCTCAGTGGTGAAATCCAATTTTTTTTTAATACCAGTTCTGTGGGCGTGGCTTGGTGGGCGTGGCAGGGGAAGGATACTGCAAAATCTCCATTCCCTCCCCACTCTGGGGCCAGGCAGAGGTGGTATTTGCCGGGTCTCCGAACTACTCAAAATTTCCGCTAGATTTCATCGCTGAACAACTGTGTTACTAATACAACAACAACAGCGATGCACTTAACAAATGTGGCAAGAAAGGTCGTAAAATGGGGCCAAAGCTCACTTAACACATTTCTCATTTAACAGCATAAATTTTGGGCTCAATTGTGGCAGTACGTTGAGGACTAACCTCTATAACAGGGGTCGGGAACCTATGGCTCGCGAGCCAGATGTGGCTCTTTTGATGACTGCATATGGCTCGCAGCAGGGGTGAAATCCTCCCGGTTCACCCGGGCCAGTCCTTCGGCGTATAGCCGATGGAACTGGCGGCGGTTGTGGCGCGGAGCTTCTCCTGCCCGCTTTCCCGTCCCGGCTGAACACAATCACCGCTTTCCCGTCCCGGCTGACCACAATCATTTGGGTTATTTTTCCCTCTGTGCATGCGCGCGCATGCACAGAGGGAAAAATAACCCAAATGGCGGCGTTCAGCCGGGACGGGGGGAGCTAAAAAACAGCCATGGCCACATCCCCGCCGTTCTCCAGCCAAGCGGCTGAAGAAGCCCCGGAGCCCCGCCGCCAACCTGCGTCTCCTGCTGGGAAGGAGCCTCTGTCGCTGTCTCTCGCGGGGTTCCAGCCACCCGACTGAGTCCCTGACCGCGGCACCGGCAGGGTTAATGCGTATGGGAGAGGAGAGAGAGCGCTACCCGCCGCCACTGCCGCTTTCACCGCTCCGATATTTCTTTGGTGGGCGCGCGCGGGAGGGACCATGGAGCAGAGGCGCCCGGCAGCTTAAGGCAAGAGGCGGGTGGGAGACGCGGGCAGGAGCCTGTCGCCGCCGCCGCCGCCACTTCTGGCATCCCCACGCCTCTCACCCCGCTCGCCGGGTGCCTCTGCTCAGCGGTCCCTCCTGCGCAGGCCCGCCAAAGAAATATTGGAGCAGCGAAATTAGCAGCGGCGGCGGTAGCGCGCTCTCTCCTTCCTCATGGGAGGGAAGGAGAGAGCGCGCTACCGCCGCCGCTGCGCTGCTCCAATATTTCTTTGGTGGGCCTCCGCAGGAGGGACCGCTGAGCAGAGGCACCCAGCGAGCGGGGTGAGAGGCGTGGGGATGCCAGAAGTGGCGGCGGCGGCGACAGGCTCCTGCCCGCGTCTCCCACCCGCCTCTTGCCTTAAGCTGCCGGGCGCCTCTGCTCCATGGTCCCTCCCGCGCGCGCCCACCAAAGAAATATCGGAGCGGTGAAAGCGGCAGTGGTGGCGGTAGCGCTCTCTCTCCTCTCCCATACGCATTAACCCTGCCGGTGCCGCGGTCAGGGACTCAGTCGGGTGGCTGGAACCCCGCGAGAGACAGCGACAGAGGCTCCTTCCCAGCAGGAGACGCAGGTTGGCGGCGGGGCTCCGGGGCTTCTTCAGCAACCCACCCACCTACCTCGCTTGGTGCGGTTCCCCGCACTTGACGTCTTGGAAGAGGGCTGGGCGAGGGAGAAAGGAGCCACGGTGGGGATTGGTTTGCAGAGAGAAAGAAAGAAAGAAAGAAAGAAAGAAAGAAAGAAAGAAGAAGAAGAAGAAGAAGAAGAAGAAGAAGAAGAAGAAGAAGAAGAAGAAGAAGAAGAAGAAAGGAAGAAGAAGAAGAAGAAGAAGAAGAAGAAGAAGAAGAAGAAGAAGAAGAAGAAGAAGAAGAAGAAGAAGAAGAAGAAGGAAAGAAAGAAAGAAAGAAAGAAAGAAAGAAAGAAAGAAAGAAAGAAAGAAAGAAAGAAAGAAAGAAAGAAAGAAAGAAAGAAAGAAAGAAAGAAAGAAAGAAAGAAAGAAAGAAAGAAAGAAAGAAAGAAAGAAAGAAAGAATCATTACCAATGCTATGATGGAAATCACCAACTCAAAGACAAATATCACTTTGGAGCAAGGAAGCTGCTACAGCAGCAACAAATTAAACAGCACAAAGACAGGGATTCTCTCAATATCCCATTGTCCCTATTGACATTTAGTTGAATTCACTTTTAAAATATATTATATGGCTCTCACTGAAATAAATTTCCAAATTTTTTGCTTTCATGGCTCTCTTAGTCAAAAAGGTTCCCGACCCCTGCTCTATAACAATGTTTGGCAATTTGCGATCAAACCTCAGAGCCTCAAAATAAATGTTTAGAATGGATTTTTTTAATGTATAGAATTTGCACTCCTATAAATGTTTTTCTCAAGTGTTGGTTTTGAGAGGTAGGAGGCGTACAACGTCACAGATTGCCAGGGATAGTACAGCTATTCAGAAAGGAACAGAAAAAGCAGCACTAGAATAGCAGTATATACCTAGAAAGAAAGAAAAAAGAGGTTATATGTATAGATATGATATAGAAAATATAAGTTTAAAAGGGGCACCGGTAATTAAATGATGTAGGGGTATATGTTACTAGTCTGTTCAATATAAGATAAACTATGATTAGATTCACACAGGGAAAGGTTAAGAGGGAGAAAGAGGAAGTAGAAATGGGAAGGGAAGGGAGAGGAGAGGAGGGAAGTAGTACAAGAGCCGAGGTGGTGCAGCGGTTAGAGGCAGTACTGCAGGCCACTTTAGCTGACTGTGATCCGCAGTTCAGCTGTTCAAATCTCACTGGCTCAAGGTTGACTCAGCCTTCCATCCTTCCGAGGTAGGTAAAATGAGGACCCAGATTGTTGGGGGCAATATAAATATACATTGCTTACTGGTGTAAACCGCTTAGAGAGTGCTTGCACTGTGAGGCAGTATATAAATCTCACAAATAAATAAATAAATAAATAAATAAATAAATAAATAAATAAATAAATAAATAAATAAATAATAAAGTAGGGAGAGAAGGAGAAAGAAGGTAGAAGGAAGAGAGGGAGATGGAGGGGAATGCTATGAAATGAGGGAAAATAGCAGTATAATGGTGCAAAATTAGGATATTTACGATATATTGAATAGAAATGTATAATTATGTATGTTTTGATATGATTTATGGTATAGGTATGGATGTGTATATGGAGATTGTGGGGAAAAAATTCAAAGAAAAAAAGAAAGGAACAGAAAAAGTGATCCTTGATATACGACCACAGATGAGCCCAAAACTCCTGCTGCTAAGTGAGGCATTTAAGTGAGTTTTGCCCCATTTGGTGACTTTTCTTGCCACGGTTGTTAAGTGAATCCCTGCAGTTGTCAAGGTAACACGGTTGTTAAGTGAATCTGGCTTCCCCATTCACTTTGCTTGTCAAAAGATCGCAAAAGATGATCACATGACTTCAGGGCACTGCAACCACGCAGTTGAATTTTAATCACCTGACCATCGTCTTTTTTGGGGGGGGGTCGTTTAACAACACCATAATCCCTTAGGGGGTGGAGTCTTGGGCAACTGAATGGAGCTGAGTGTTTACTGGCCGGATGCCCTTCCTGTTGCCAATGCGGAGTCTTTTTCCAGCAGATATATTCTCATTGTGCCCAGAGAGAGAAATATCTGCCTCTACCTAGGATTGGACTCACAGCCCCCTGATTGTGAGGCGAGAGCTCCACCTCTAGGCCACCGCACCACTCCACCTGACCATCGTCATAAATGCGAAAAATAATCTTAAGTCATTTTTTTCAGTGCTGTCGTAACTTCAGGCGGTCACTAAACGAACTGTTGTAAGCCTAGGGCTACCTGTATAAACAGGAGAAAAAGGGCAACCCAGTGAACGGTCAATTCAGGGCAATTCAGGGCAAAGAGATCCGTCCTTCAATTTAAAGGGGCAAAGAGATTTAAAGGGACAAAGAGATTCGGCCTTCAGTTTAAAAGGGGCTGTCAAGCTGTCCTTGACTAAATAATCCTCAGAATAATTAATGGTGTCCTTTGAAAGAAATTCTAGAAAAACTGAAGCCAGTTGGGTGTTTTCTAATTATTTCTTTTAATGATCAGCTTCTTTAAAATGTTGGATTACGGCTTTTAACGGTTCAGCTGAAGCAGCCAGAGCAGCCCACCAGTATTTTTAATGGATACTGTCAACCGTGCTTTTTAACTCTTAAATCAGAATTTAAAACATCTGAGCTACAATTATTCCTTCCATAGAAGCTTAGAGGGGGGAAAAATTGTCTCCTCTCAAGAGTTCTATATCTTGTAAAAGCGGCCTACGGTAAATTAACTTGAGGATGTGGCCTGGGCAGCAAATCAAAACACATATTTTATAACGGATGATTTTCAATTAAAAGATCGGTTTAAAAGACCAATGTTTTAAAGAGTAATGTTGCTAATACTGTAATATTGTTTGTTTGGAAAGGCTTGCATTTTAATTGATTATTATATTCTAAGCAGAGGTCTTCAAACTTGGCAACTTTAAGACTTGTGGACTTCAACTCCTAGAATTCTCCAGCCAGCTGTGCTGGCTGGAGAATTCCGGGAGTTGAAGTCCACAAGTCTTAAAGTTGCCAAGTTTGGGGACCCCTATTCTAAAGGTTGAAACTCTAATGCAAATGGTGCTGAAGCAGTTCTAGTTTCTAAGACGGATGCGGATAATCCCGGAGTGTCAAACTCAATTTCATTGAGGGCCGCATGAGGGCTGTGGTTGACCTTGGGAGGCCGGGCATGCGTGCTTGGTTGACTGGGTGGGTATAGCAACTGGGTGGGCGTGACGCCACTCCTCAAACTGCTGGCATGTTTCCTCTTTGCATTGGGTAGACCGGACCGAAGCCAGGCTGGCCCGATCTTTCCTCTTTGCATTGGGTAGACTGGGCTGTAGTGATGCGGGCTGGCCCCTTACATTTTCTAGGACAGCCTTGCGGGCCGCATCTGACCACATGCGGCCCACAGGCCTGGAGATTGACACCCCTGGTATCATCCATTCTCCCTCTTCCCAAGACACTAAGCCTGTGAGCTTTTACTTATTTGCTAGGCTGTATTCTGACCCAGCCTTAGCAGAAGCAAGGAACAGACTCCTTGTCACGAAAATCCCCTCTTTATTTACCTCCTGTTGTAAGTCAAGGACTATCTGTATATAAGTCTAAGTGCTATTGCTATTGTTGTATACGCCACATATTGATGTTTGTTTGTTTGTTTGTTTGTTTGTGTGTGTGTGTGTGTGTGTGTGTGTGTGTATGTGTGTGTGTGTAACATTCATAGTTGACTTAGAGTTGCCCGTAGGCATTGCCACATACCCTGTTTCTCTGAAAATAAGACCCAACCGGAAAACAAGTCCCTAGCATGATTTTTCAGGATGCTCGTAATATAAGTCCTACCCCCCAAAATAAGACCCAGTTAAGATCATCAGACAGACGGATGCATTTCATTACCGTATTTCCCCGAAAATAAGACCTAATCGTAAAATAAGACCTAATGCGTCTTTTGGAGCAAAAGTTAATATAAGACCCGGTCTTCTTTTTGGGGAAACACGGTTCCTACGCTGTGAAGGGTTTGACGGGTAAGCATAGGTTTGTTGTGACCCACCAGCAGCCCGTGCAGCTGGTAGCGGATCCCGCCCGAGACGAGGCCGATGAGGTGATGCACCAGTTGCCTGTTCAGCTGGCACCCGAGTCGGACAGTGAGGAGGCTGGCGAGGACTCGGTGCCAGAGGCAGAGGTTCAGTCAGGGCCTTCGGAATCTCCAGCACCTCACATCAGTGATGAGGAAGTAGAGGAGGAGGAGCCTCTTCTTAATGCACGGGCACGCAGAGCTGCCAAAAGGCAGGAATGGCTACTCAGGAGGAGGTCTCGGGAGTAAGACTTGGGGCTAATTGGCCACTCCACAAACCTACTTAAGGAATGATGAAGATGGAAAAAGCTCTGCAGGAAACAACTCATTTGTCTGCCTCTTGTTTGGAAAACCTCTGCTTTGCTTATCTGTTTTGGCTTACTTCTTGTGGACTGATTCCAGGCACCTTGCCGACCTTTTGTAAGCTTTCTGAGATATCCAGGACTAATTACATATCTTTGCTTTATGACTTTATGGACTTATGCCAGCTGTTAATGCCGTTTAATTAACAGATGGTTTTTTCAAGAAAAGACTGCTTTAAGATTTGCTTGTGTGTGAACACTACTAAGCCACTTTATTAGTAGTGGTTAATCAATTAAATAAAGGTAATGTTTGTATGTTTGTTTGTTTTTTTAACATAATTAATAAAGATTATTTAAAAACAATTAAATATAGGTTTGAACAAACTGTGTGTGTGCTACGTTTTCTCTGGTCCGTAGCTGGGGCAGAACAGTGTGGCAGATCAGTGGTGGGTTGTTGCCGGTTTGGAACGGTTCTCCCGTACCGGTGGCGGAAATTTGCCCCCGCTCGCTGAACCGGCAGCAATGGCCAGCCAGTCATGCCCCCGAACCAGTTCTCCAGTTGCTGGTCCTTGACAGGGGCTTGCATGCGCAGGGGGTCATTTGCGCGATGTGACGGCACTTCCGACGCCATGCGCAGTTTTGACGCCATGCGAACCGGTAGGGAAGGTAAGTAGAACCCACCCCTGTTGCAGACGGCTGCAGACTGACGTACATACAGTATGTACGTACCACCCAAATCCCAACATGGCAGTTGTATGGAGATGCGTGTCTTGCACGCTGATTGGTCGATTCGACTTCCTCTTGGGAGGTGGGTAGCAGGCAAGGCACACTCAAGCAGCACAATGGAGGAGATAGCTATAAATGCAGTATCTATGCACCCATCTCTGAAGGACAGAGGCATACATTCCTGACATGCAGTAACAGAGAAGTCTAATCCAGGATTTAGCGGCCTCCTCAGCAAGCCACGATTTCCCTGGAATGACAAAAACCTATTGCGATGCCCTGATGCCAGCTCCATCCCTTATGCATTTGTGCGCTGTGTTCTAGCATAGCTGCACAACCAGTGGAGTTTGTGTCATTTGCTGCCCTCTCTTCTCTGTAGATGCTCGTGGCCCATTAGCTGAATTAGTGTTGCAGAAGTGTGTGGGGACAATTAACCATAGTAATGAGAAGAGACATCAAATGCCACAAAGAAATCTCAGTGAATTTTTTGTCAAAAGTCATCTTAAGACACACATACAAGTGTTTATATTTCATATTGCCATAGTGATTTTTCCCCCCAGTTAAAAGGAATTAACAGTGATCTCAGGCTGGTTTTTTTCCTGGGGGAAGGTAATTAATGAAATGCCTCTTAATTATGTTACAAGCCCACGTAAAGTCTTTTTTGCCATATTGTTGCCAGTGGATACTATGGATGAATATCCATAGTATATTGGTGTGTGTGTGAGTGTGTGTATACACATACACACACACACATATATCTCAATATGTGGCGTATATAACAATAGCAATAGCACTTAGACTTATATATAGATAGTCCTTGACTTACAACAGTTCACTTAGTGACCGTCCAAAGTTAGAACAGCACTGCAAAAAGTGAATCATGATGATTTTTCATACTTACGACCGTTTCAGCATCCCCATGGTCACATGATTTACATTCGGATGCTTGACAGCTGACCCACATTTATGACCCTTGCAGTGTCCTGGGATCATGTGATCCCCTTTTTACGACCTGCTGACTGACAAGCAAAATCAGTGGGGAAACCATGGTTCACTTAACCACCATGTTACTACCGTGTTTCCCCGAAAATAAGACCCTGTCTTATATATTCTTGAACCATGAAATAAGCGCTTGGCCTTATTGCCATGCACTCAAAAGCCTGATTGGGCTTATTATCAGGGGATGTCTTATTTTGGGGAAAACAGGGTAGGTATGTGCACAATAGCTGTCCTGCTCCGATACTTCTGGAATTTAAACATAACTTTGCCTAACTAAATTTTGCATTAAGTGGTGATCGTGGTAGCGGTCCTTAGTGAATCAATCTTTTAATTAAAGCTATAAACCTCTGCTGGTTGATCTGTATTCTTTGGATAAACAAGGCTAACATGGTAGCACTGGAAGTTCTTGGTTATGGCCCAGGTGGTCAAGGCAAGGCAGGTCTTTAGAACAGGGGCCCCCAACCCCCAAACCCCGGTCTGTGGACCAGTACCTGTCTGCGGCATGCCAGAAACCGGGCCACGCAAACAAACGAAGGCTCATCCGTAAGATGCAGACAGCACACAAAACCACACCCCTCCCAATCTGTGGAAAAACTTCTGTTCACGGAACTGGTCCCTGGTGCCCAAAAGATTTGGGGCCACCGCTTTAGAGAGTCCTTGATTGTCCTCAACAAACTGGCCTGCCAACGACCGGCAAGACTCCACCCCACGCTACCCTGAAGGCATCCCCCCTCAGCCCCCCCAACAACAGCCCCTCCCCCCAAACAACAGCCCCTATATTACCAGGGAAATCCACAAGGCACAAAGTCCAGGCATAAGAGAAATGGCAGTCCTCAGGCCAATGACTAGGTACAAGGCAGGTCTGGAGGTAAAGCAAAACGAAGGCCGAAAGCAGTTGGAACAAGACCAAGGGCAGTCCTCAAAGCAATGAGCCCCCCAAAAAAGGCACCAGTCAAAAGCTGGGTGTGTGAAGGCAAAACAATTGTTCCTGGCAAAGACTTACGGTAACTCCCCACGGCTGCTTCTTAAGTTATTTCCCTCAAGGTGTTCCTTGTTAGGAGGGGTGGGGCGGCCTCCTCCCGAGTAACCTTGCAGCCCTTCTCTGGGCCTGCCTCCACTCTGCTCTCCTTGCCCTTGGACGGAGTAGAGAAGGCAGCTGTTCCTCATCAGAGGAGATCGGCTGCCTATCAGCACCACTGCCTGTCAGCAGCCAATCCTCCCTTGGGTCTGTGAAGGCAGGCAGCTCTCCGTCTGGTGAACCACTTCCTCCAGTGCCTAAAGGGGCCAGCATTGTCCTCAGCCCCAGCCTCTCAAAACATGCCAAGGAAGACATGCCATCCCTATCAGATGGTCCCAGTTCCTCCTCCTCCGTACCGGGCTCCGATGGGGCCCTGACCAGAGGTTGTATTCAGCAGGTTCTGACCAGTTCTAGAAAACTGGTAGTGGAAATTTTGAGTAGTCCAGAGAACCAGTAAATACCACCTCTGACTGGCTCCGCCCCCATCTATTCTCTGCCTCCCGAGTCCCCAGCTGATTGGGAGGAAATGGGGATTTTACAGTATCCTTCCCCTGCCACACCCACCAAGCCACGGCACGCCCACCAAGCCACGCCCACAGAACCAGTAGTAAAAAAAATTGAATCCCACCACTGGCATGACATTTTTAAAATGATTCTTCATTTCACAAGCTTAAGAACTCGTTTGCCCTTTTATTTTTAAACCACCTTCCTTTATTCATGTATAATTATCATAATTTTGAAAGAATCTTTTCTGTATAAGCAGCGCAAAGATAAACTTCCTTTCATATCAGTGGATGCATTCCTTGGTTTCTCTGCTAATAGAATTCATAACTAATGATCAAACATTCCTACAGTTGTGTACATGCATAGGAATTCTTCTGTCCTACAAAAAAAAGTTTATAGCTGGCTTCTAGCTTTGAGGTGCCTAAATTGCACACAGCAGGTGTACTTTTTTCAGCAAGTCTTCCAAGTTGAATACGGGGCACGTGTTTAAAAATGGGACGTGGGCGTGCAAGGAAGTCCTCCCCATTTGTGAAAATATTTTGGGAAAAAGAACACATCCATCCAGATGTCTTGGTGTTTGCCGGTAACTTTTACAGTCAGTTAATTGAGCACCACACTTTCTTCTGTGAATGGAAATACGAATAGACTGTTACCTTGCACAACTTTAGCTAATTTTACACACGAGTGTGCAAGGGGCTTGCCAAACTCCCTAGTGAATTCATCAGCCCCAATCTGCTAAATGTGAATCACATGAAACAGGATTATTATTTTTGGTGGGGGAAGCGTGGTAGCGGCGATGTGTAGATATATAAACCATGTTAGAACTAACAAGATACCAAAACATAAGAGTTAACAAGTGTTTTTTGTTTTTTTATTTATTATTAAACATAAAAATTCAATGTCTATATCAGTGTTTCTCAACCTTGGCAGTTTGAAGATGTGTGGACTTCAACTCCCAGAATTCCCCAGCCAGCAACGCTGGCTGGGGAATTCTGGGAGTTGAAGTCCACACATCTTCAAACTGCCAAGGTTGAGAAACACTAGTCTATATAAACAGTGTGTTGTCGGAGTACAATTATTTTTGAAAAATAATATTCATAATAATAATAGTAATCATGTAATATTTGCTTATCCATTTTAGTAAATCTTCAATATAGTTAATCATTTCCTTATGCTTTTAAGTTTCTACTTTCTGTTTTTGCTAGTTAGCCATTGATAAAACAAATCCCATGTTAAAAAGTATTCAGCTTCTCCCTTCTCTTAAATTTTGAGTGTTAGTCTCTCCATTTCTGCACATTCTAATATTTTTTTTAAAATCACATTGTCATCTGTAGGGATCTCTTCATTTAGAGCTAGTAAGTGTGCAACAGTAACAACCAACCAGAGATTATTAGAAATCCCAGGGACTTTATAAGGAGTTGCACATACGATGAGAAATTGAATCTCTGTGTTCACAGACACATTTAATACAAGGACCCAGGGGTCAGCTGTTTTGAGAATTTTTCTTGCTCTGTATTTCTTTGACCGCTTTGAGTGGAAATTCTGCGGACGAAAGTCCAGCCTATCCGGAAGGTAGTTATAAAGTTATAAGAGCCGAGATGGTGCAGTGGTTAAATGCAGCACTGCAGGCTGACTGCTAGTTCAGCAGTTCAGCTGTTCAAATCTCACGGGCTCAAGGTTGACTCAGCCTTCCATCCTTCCGAGGTGGGTAAAATGAGGACCCAGATTGTTGGGGGCAATATGCTGAACTCTGTAAACCGCTTAGAGAGGGCTGTAAAGCACTATGAAGCGGTATATAAGTCTAAGTGCTATTGCTATTGTCCCTTATAAAATGACCTGAGTAACAATCGCACACTTGTGAGAGAAAACTAGCAATGGAAACTGAACGGTTACCATTCTTCCCAGCTCTTATCTAGTGCCCCAAAATATGGTCCAGGAGCACCCCCAGATTTTGGCTGATTATCTAGTTTTCAAAGCAACAATAACAATGGAGGGAAAAAAAGCATTTTTGAATTAGTTCGGAATTCATTTTCACCTGTTAAGCCTGAGCCACTGTAGGGGAAAAAATGGCAAAAGAAACGGCTGAGATCTCTCCTCTCTGCCCACTCACCCAGTGTTATTGTTGTGTCTTCAGCATTCGGAAGCCTTCAGGCTGTTCTCCATTTTTCACAATTTGCGAAAGAACTACGGCAGGAGGTAGTTATTGTTGCCAGGGCCTTTTTTTTGGTGCTGTTCCCACCGGTCTTTCATCAAGCTCCATGAAACAAAGATGCGAGAAAGGAAAAAAGAAAGAAAAAAGAATAGCTTTTTGTAGCTGCTGGTCATCCGGGAAGAGGTTTCTTGCAGTAAGTTTAAATACCAGAAGGTGTTCGCTGTGTCATTTAGCTCTGACTCTTCAGCCTGTGAAAAGGGGATTGTGGAGACGTCAGACATTTTAGAAAGGGTTCTGTCCCTCTGGAAAGGAAGCATTACTGGGCCGAGCAGTCAAGTTGAAAGGCATTTCTTAGTTCGTATCAGTAAACAATTTTATTTTTGATTTCTTTTTTCCAGGCCTATTCCACGGGCAGTTGGGAAACAGTGATTTGCCAAATTGACAATATGGCATACAGGATGGATGGATGGATTAGAGGCCATCAAGTTATTTTTTAAAGTCTTATCGACCATAAGGATAGATTTTCTCCATGATGACCGTTCTTAACACTAACATATTCTGTGTGTGGGTGTGAGAGGGAGGGAGGAAGGGGAAGGAAGGAAGGAAAAGGGAGGGAAAAGGAAAGAAGAGGAAGAAAGGAAGGAAGGGAAGGGAGGGAAAAAGAAGGAAGGAAGGGGAGGAAGGGAAAAGGAAGGAAAGGGAAAGGGGAAAAAGAAAGGAAAGAAGGAAGGGAGAGAAAAAGAAAGGAAAGAAGGAAGGGGAAGGAAGGAAGGGGGAGGGAAAAGAAGGAAGGAAGGGGGGAGGGAAAAAGAAAGGAAAGAAGGAAAGGGAGGGAGGGAAAAAGAAAGGAAAGATGGAAGGAAGGGGAAAGGGGGAAGGAAGGAAGGTGGGAGGGAGGGAAAAAGGAAGGAAAGAAAGAAGGAAGGGGAGAGAGGGAGGGGGAAGGAAGGAACGAAGGGAGGGGGAGGGAAAAATAAAGGGAGGGAGGGAGAGAAAAGGAAGGAAGGGGTAGTGCTTCATGAGAATTTTCAGCATCATCTTGAGAATACAGGTAGTCCTTCAGTTATGACCATAATGCAGCCTTCCCATAAGGTCACAAAAGGGGATCTCAGGACCAGTTAGGCGACTGGTCACAATTCGAGGACTTTCGGTAAACAAAAAAGAGCCTGTAGTCCTCAACTTACAACTGTTCATTTAGTGACCATTCAAAAGTTACAATGGTATTGAAAAAAGAGACATGACCATTTTTCACACTTATGACCTTTGCAGCATCCCCATGGTCATGCGATCAAAATTCAGACGCTTGGCAACTGACTCATATTTATTTATTTATTATTTATTTTATTTAGACGCTCTTATAGGCCGCCCAATCCCGTGGGACTCAGGGCGGCGTACAACATGAGTAAGAAGCGTACATTTAAAAACAATAATCATAATTAAAATATAGTTAAAAAGAAAAACATTATAAACACAACATTCAGGGGGAATCTGATTATCCTATTCACCCCATCTGCCGGAAGAGCCATGTTTTTAAGGCTTTACGGAAGGCCAGAAGGGTGGGGATAGTCCGGATCTCTGGTGGAAGTTGGTTCCAGAGGGACGGGGCTCCCACAGAGAAGGCCCTCCCCCGTGGCCCCGCCAGTCGGCATTGTTTGGCCGACGGGACCCGGAGGAGGCCCTCTCTGTGGGACCTAACCGGTCTTAGGAAGGTATGTGGTAGGATGCGGTCCCGCAGGTAACCTGGCCCTGAGCCATGTAGGGCTTTAAAGGTAACGACCAACACCTTAAATTGCAACCGGAGACTAATTAGTAGCCAATGCAGCTGGCGAAGGAGAGGTGTTACGTGGGTGTATCTTGGTACACCCACTACAGCTCGCGCAGCTGCATTCTGTACCAACTGGAGTCTCCGGATGCTCTTCGAGGGTAGCCCCATGTAGAGCGCGTTACAGTAGTCTAGCCGTGAGGTGACAAGGGCATGAGTGACTGTGAGCAAGGCCTCCCTCTCCAAGTAAGGTCGCAATTGGTGCACAAGACGGATCTGTGCAAAGGTCCCCCTAGCCACAGCTGAAAGATGTTGATCCAATTTTAGCTGTGGGTCTAGGAGGACACCCAAATTGCGAACCTGTTCTGAGGGAGCCAATTTTTCTCCCCCAAGAACCAAGGAGGGACAGTCGACATAGTCCTTGGGAGGCAATATCCAGAGCCACTCAGTCTTGTCTGGGTTGAGCCTGAGTCTGTTCACTCCCATCCAGACCCTCACATCGTCCAGGCAGCGGCACATTACATCAACTGCTTCACTGAATTGACACGGGGTGGAGATGTACAACTGAGTATCATCAGCATACTGCTGATACCTCACCCCATGTCGTCGGATGATCTCACCCAGCGGTTTCATGTAAATGTTAAACAGGATGGGCGAGAGGACCGAGCCCTGTGGCACCCCGCAAACCAGGGGCCTAGGGGCCGACCTCTGTCCTCCTGTCAACACCGACTGCGTCCTGTCAGAGAGGTAGGAGGAGAACCACCGTAAAACAGTGCCTCCCACTCCCACCTCCCCAAGACGACGCAGAAGGATACCATGGTCAATGGTATCGAAAGCCGCTGAGAGGTCAAGTAACACCAGGATGGAGGAATAACCCCCATCCCGGGCTCGCCAGAGATCATCCATCAGCGCGACCAAAGCAGTCTCCGTACTGTAGCCGCGCCTGAAACCCGATTGAAAGGGATCCAGATAATCAGTATCCTCCAAAAGCCGCAGGAGTTGGAGTGACACCACCTTCTCAACAACTTTACCCAAAAAGAGTAAGTTGGAGACTGGACGGAAGTTTTTTAAATCCGCTGGGTCCAGGGAAGGCTTCTTGAGGAGGGGCCTCACCACCGCAGCTTTTAAAGGCTGTGGGATGGATCCCTCTCTCGAAGAAGCGATCACAACCGCCTGGAGCCAGCCGCGTGACACCTCCCTGCTGGCTGAGACCAGCCAGGAGGGGCACGGGTCCAATAAACAGGTGGAGGCGCTCATCGCTCCTATGGCCTTGTCCACATCCTCAGGAGTGACAGGCTCAAACTCGTCCCATATAACAGGACTAAGACTCGCCCCTGTCATCTCGGCTTGCTCTGTCCAAATGGAGTCCAGGTCTGTCCGAATCTGAACGACTTTATCCGCCAGAAACTGAGAAAATTCCTCAGCTCTGCCCTGCAAGGGATCTTCAACTCCCCCCTTGGCTAGGAGGGAGCGAGTCACCCTAAACAGGGCGGCTGGGCGGGAGTCGGCGGACGCAATAAGAGCGGAAAAATGCGAGCATTTTGCCGCCCTTATCGCCACTAAGTAAGACAATGCAAGTTCTTAAAAGTGTCCGGTCAGACTCAGCTTTACTGGCTCTCCATCGTCGCTCTAGGCGTCTCTTAAGGCGCTTCATCTCCCGGAGCTCCTCAGTAAACCAAGGAGCCCTCCGGGATCCGCTGCCACGGAGAGGCCGCAAAGGCGCAATCCGATCTAAGGCCCCCGTTACCGCCCGATTCCAGGCAGCCACTAGAGCCTCAGATGAATCGTGTACCAGGGAGTCAGGTATTTCCCCAAGTTCCCTCTGAAATCCTTCAGATTCCATTAGGCGCCTGGGGCGGAACCACTTAGTCGGCCCCGCCTCCTTGCGGTGGAGGAGTGGTGCCATGAAATCCAACCTCAGAAGGAAATGATCTGACCACGACAAGGGTACTGTGACTAAACCCCTCAGCCTCAGATCATCTCTCCACTGCCCCGAAAGAAACACAAGGTCAAGCGTGTGACCTCCCTCATGAGTCGGACCCTGAACTACTTGGGTCAGGTCCATGGTTGTCATGGAAGCCATGAATTCCTGGACTGCCTCCGAGGTTTCACCGGGCAATGGCAAATTAAAGTCCCCCAGCACCATCAACCTGGGGAACTCAATCGCCAGCCCTGCTACCGCCTCGAGCAGAACAGGCAGGGCCTTTGCAACGTAGCTAGGAGGCAGGTACGCTAGCAGAAGGCCCACCTGGACCCCTAAGTCCAACTTCAGAAGGAGCGTCTCACACCCAACAATCTCCGGGGCAGGGCTCCTTCGAGGATTAAGGTTCTGGCGAGCTATAATCGCCACTCCTCCACCCCTTCCCTGGGGTCGTGGCTGATGCTGAACTGAGAACCCGTCCGGGCACATCTCGGAGAGGGGAACCCCCCCTCCTGGCCTAGCCAGGTCTCAGTAATACATGCCAGGTCCGCCCCCTCTTCCAGGATTAAATCCCGTACAAGGGGGGCTTTGTTGGTAATTGACCTGGCGTTCAACAGCAGCAGCTTGAGCCCAGGGCCCTGACATCCCTGGTTACCAGGCCCTCGGGTTGAGCAAGATGGAACCAAACCAGAGGGGCCTCTGTGAGTGTTTAAGGTTGTCTTTATGACGGTTTCTGTGTCCTGGAGTTATGTGATTCCCCTTTTGCAACCTTCTGACAAGCCAAGTCAATGGGGAAGCCAGATTTGCTTAACAGACATGTTACTAACTTATGAACTGCAGTGATTCACTTAACAGCTGTGGCAAGAAAGGTCGCAAAATCGGGCAAAACTCATTTTAACCAGTGTCTCACTGAGCAACAGAAATTTCCAGCTCAATTGTGGTTGGAAGTCGAGGACTACCTGTATTTTTGTACCCTGGCTGCTAAATCAGTAATTGCTCAAAAGTGGAAATCTATCTATATAAAAGCAAAAACCACTCACATATTAATCATGAAATCTCCAGAACCGTAAAGCCTACAAACTTGAAATTTGCCACGTATGTTCCTCTTGCCTTCTAGGTGCTCACTAAGAAAGTATTTTTCAAAATGACCATCGGAGCATGAGTATTTCTTATATTATTATTAATAAGCTCTGATGCTAAGGAGTTCTACTCCCCCCTCCCTACCTGAAAAGAAATCTGATCCAAATGTAAAACACAAGCAGAGGAGTTTCAGTTTCACTTTTGCTTTCACAGCAGCAAGCAGCTTTACTACAGAACAGTTGAGCTAAGGCACGCACAGACTCCTTCCTGTCTCCTCCTTGCTCACACAGCAAATACTGTTTGAGTTTCCAAACACCCCTCAACTCTCACAGGCTAACAGGATGCTAGCCAGATGAATACCAATGGATGCTGGTAGGCAGAGACAGATTCCCCCCCCCCTTATTTTCCTCCTCAGTTCAGACAAATCTGTTCCTTCTACTGCAACACCAGTTAAAGGGAAAAGAGGCAAAAAAACGCAGGAAAAGATTTACAGATGTGATTAGGAAAACACAAGTAAGGGAAGCTGCCTGTTTCTCCCATGGCCAGTTCTATGTGGCATGCTCCAGAGTCGGTTCACCTGACAGCCTGGTCATCCTCCAGCCAGACAGCAAAACCAGGAATGCTGTTTACAGGGAGGTCCTGAGCAATTCATCTGAGGGACGAATTGAAAGTCTAAGCTATGCAAATAATGTCTTCATCTGTAACAGAAACTTAGCTTGCCATCTCTAACGAAATAATACAGTCCCTTTTTTAACTACTCATTAATTTTCAAGCTTTAAGTGTCAATTTATCAAGCCCCATCCCATAGTTTCGTAGCGAAGCACGGGTATCAGCTAGTTCTTAATATATTTTATCATCAAACAACTGGTGTGATTCCATGTGGATAGTTACTGTTCTTAGAAAACTTACTAATAAAATTAGAATATTATTTTCTTAGGCGGATGAATCTCATTTTAATTATCTGGAAAGATTATACAAGCCATGCTATTAATACTAACAATTCTTAACAAACCTGGTTTTATATATGGAAACTGGTTGAATGTAGAGATATTATTCTTGGACGTTGTATGCTTGCTTGCCTCACAGAATTTTAAAAGTAGAAAAATGTATCAGAAATAACATTTATGTTCAAGAGCAAAGCAGAAAAACCATCTTACATTTGATACACACTTCTATTTACTATTTGGTTTCATTTCTTTGTTTCATTTCTTTAAACAAACGAACAAACCGACTTTTCCTCCTTTTTCTTCCTAGTTCCAAGAGAATTGGTCGAACTTCATCTGAAACTGATGAGGAAGATTGGGAAATCTGTCACCGCAGACCGATGGGAAAAATACTTGATCAAGGTATATCGATTTTATATTCCTTTTGAAAATATAATACTGGATGATGAGAACTTCACAGTGTTTATTAATTCTACCACCTAAAGTCAAAACCGTCTGTGTGGATTTTGGAGTTGATTTGTGATCTGAACTGAGCACCTGTAACACAGGTAAAGGTAAAAGTTCCCCTGTCCAACTTTAGGGGGCGGTACTGATCTCCGTTTCTTAGCCAAGGCAGCCAGCATTGTCCAAAGACACTTCCGTGGTCATATGGCCAGTATGTCTATACACCAAGGTGCACCAATTGCTGTTTCCTTCCTATTTATTTATCTATAGAAGAGCAACAAAGAGGATTAGGGGACTGGAGGCTAAAACATATAAAGAACAGGTGCTGGAATTGGGTATGTCTGGTTTAATAAAAAGGACTAGGGATGACATGATAGCAGTTTTCCAATATCTCAGGGGCTGCCCCAAAGAAGAGGGAGTCAAGCTATTCTCCAAAGCACCTGAGAGCAGGACAAGAAGCAATGGATGGAAACTAATCAAGGAGAGAAGCAACCTGGAACTAAGGAGGAATTTCCTGACAGTGAGAACAATTAATTCAGTGGAACAGCTTGCCTCCAGAAGTTGTAAATGCTCCAACACTGGAAGTTTTTAAGAAGATGTTGGATAACCATTTGTCTGAAGTGGTGTAGGGTTTCCTGCCTAAGCAGGGGGTTGGACTAGAAGACCTCCAAGGTCCCTTCCAACTGTTATTCCATATTCTATATCTATACCTATTTATCTACTCACATTTTCATATATTTTTTTAACTGCTAGGCGGGCAGGACCTAGGGGCATGTCATGGGAGTTCACCCCATCACTTGGATCTCGAACCCAGTCTGTCAGCTTTCCGGCTGACAAGCTCAGCCTCTTTAACCACTGAGCCACCATGCCCCACACGCCTGAAATATATATAGGTAGTCCTCAACCTACTACTATAATCGAGACCCAATGTTTCCGCTGTTAAGCGAGACATTTGTTAAGTTAGTTTTGCCCCGTTTTACGAACTGTGTTGCTGCAATTGTTAAGTGAATCACTGCAGTTGATAAGTTAGTAACTCGTTTGTTAAGTGAATCTGGCTCCCCCCCATCGATTTTGCTTGTCAGAAGGTCGCAGAAGAAGATTCCCATGACCTTGGGCCACAGCAACGGTCATAACTATGAACCAGTTGCCAAGCGTCTGAATTTTGGTCACATGATCATGGGGACGCTACAAAGTTCGTAAATGAAATACGGCCGTAAGTCATTTTTTCAGTGCTGTTGTAACTTCGAACGGTCACTAAATGAACGGTTGTAAGTCGAGGGACTGCCTGTATGTCTCAGAATTGATTGCTGTTGCCCTTCGTGATTTAAAATACCTGGTTCTGTGCTTTACCCAGATAGATGGCAGCACCTACCGTAGTTTCCCCGAAAATAACACCCTGTCTTATATTTTTTTGAACCCTGAAATAAGCGCTTGGCCTTATTGCCATGCACTCAAAAGCCCGATTGGGCTTATTATCAGGGGGTGTCTTATTTTGGGGGGGAAACAGGGTAGCATGGCTCATCTGATAAAACAGTTTTGAACTGGCTCTGTAATTGGATAGGAGCCACCAGGAAATGTTAACGGGGAGGAATCAATCCTCCGGAGGTCGATGGATCTTTGCTTCCCTTTGAAGTCATTCTCATTAGAAAATAAAACCGAGATTCAAATCTAATTAACAAAATATTTATTTCAGTAGAAAAGTAATAAAAAGAATCCTTAGTAAAGCTACATCTTATCGGCTAATGAATAAATCACTTCTACCTTCGGCAGAAATGGCGGAAGAGAAGGAAGGAGTTGACTTCAGGAATGCAGCCATGCGTAATAGAATATATCATACGTCTGCTTGACCATAAATACAAGAAACAGTAGAAAACATAGAGATGCACAAACTGACAATATTCACATCGTGACAGGAAATGCCAAGCCTGTAGACTGGGAAGTCAAAAGTCATGCCAGAAAAAAGGAAGTGGCAAAACCTTTCTCTATTTCTGCCAAGAAAGATATATGGACCTACGATTATATATGCATGAGATCACCAGGAGTTGAGCTCCACTCCGAAGAGATTTCGATTCTGTCCAGTAGGGGGGAAAAACTGCCAGTGGTTCCCCACTTTTTTGAGATAGCAAAGATTGGAGCATAAACCATTTCTCCCAGTTAAATGTCACGTCAATGAGAATTTTAGTAGTGCATAGATTATTTATAAGTTGTTGTGAGTCACTGGAGACTATAGCACAGGGGTGTCAAACTCGATTTCATTGAGGGCCGCATCAGGGCTGTGGTTGTCCTCGGGGTGGGGGGCGTGGCCAACTGGGTGGGTGTGGCCAACTGGGTGGGTGTGGCCAGCTTGAAGCCACTCCCCAAACTGCTGGCATGTTTCCTCTTTCCACTGGGTAGACCGGGCCGAAGCCACGCTGGCCCGATGTTACCTCTTCCACATTGACTAGAGCGGGCTGAAGCAACGTGAGCCCGGCCCCTTACATTTTCCAGGACGGCCCTGCGGGCCAGATCTGACCACATCACGGGCTGGATCCGGCCCGCAGGCCTTGCGTTTGACACCCCCTGCTATAGCAGCATTAAAATTGGCTCAATAAATCAACTAGGAGTATGCCAGCAACTCATCTCTCCTTTACCTCCAGTCTTCATTCCTACTTTCTTTCTAGAGACACCGGGAAATGCAATTGGATCTGACAGGAATGTATCGTGTGTGCTTGCAGTGGTGGGAAGATTCCTCAGTATTTAATTGACAAGTTTGCCTTGTAGATGTGTCAAGACTTCAACAGCACCTGGGCGTGGGAGATGGAGAAGAAAGGATACCTTGAAATGAGCACCGAATGCAAATTGGGAATTTTGAAGGTATTGCTTTGCTTCTCTGCAGGGCCCTCATGTTTCCTACTCCCATTTGCAAGCTACGACAAACATAGAAACAGAAGCCCCCTCCCTTCCCCTGCAAAAGAAGCGGCTGCTTTAAAGAGACCTTGCGCTCCTACCCATTCTAGTGGGGTCTAGGACAGGGGTCTGCAACCTTAAACACTCACAGAGGCATTTGGACCCCTTTTCCATAGAAAACACCAGGAGCCAATAATTTAACAACCGGTGCGACTGGGTGGGCGTGGCCAACTCCATGTCACTCACTCACTCCCACCCAGTCACATAACCCCCCCAGCCACGCCACAGCAGGGTTGGGCCAGTGTCTTGGGGTGGAGAGCAGGTCGCGCGCCTTGAAGAACGCACTTTGGATCTTCCCGGAAACATTTTAAATTTTGCTGCTTCTCCTTTTTTCCCCCCTCCCCGTCTCTCCTGAAGTACCTTTGCGAATGCCAGTTTGATGACAATCTAAAGTTTAAGAATATCATCAATGAGGAGGATGCCGACGGCATGCGCCTTCAGCCCCTCGGCCGAGACAAAGATGGTTTGACCTACTGGTACCAGCTGGACCAAGAGCATAACGTCAGAATGTACGTAGAAGAGCAGGACGATCAAGACGGAACTTCGTGGAAGTGCATCGTCAGGTAAATGTTAATTTCCGGCTGCTTGGTTAACCTGGTGCCCTCAAGCTTCTTGTCCCAAAGGTGCTTTTTTTTTTCCAAGCGAAGACATTTCGCTTCTCATTCAAGAAGCTTCTTTGGTTCTGACCGAACGGTGGAAGATGGAAGGATTTATATTCCTTGCAGCCATCTAGTCCTCTAGCCTGTGATTTTTCTGGAAATCCGTTCATACTCCCGCACCGCTCAAAGGGCATAGCTAAATGTCTGTGGAGATTCTCGGTCATCCAGGTCACGGTTGTCCCAAAGGTGCTTTTTCAAGAGGCCTTTGTTTTTCCTTGAAGATGTTTCGCTTCTCATCCAAGAAGCTTCTTCAGCTCTGATCGAATGGTGGAGGATGGAAGGATTTAGATTCCTTCTAGTCATTGGTCGTCCGCAAGGAAAATTGGTCGTTTATTCAAGAAAAAAAACAAAAATCCAGTTGCCTTTTGAAAAAGCACCTTTGGGACAACCATGGCCTGGATCAGCGGTAAAATCTACTTATCTTCCCTACTGGTTCAGAATTGTGCGCTTTGTGTGTGCGCACTCGCTCCACTTGCGCCATCGTTGAACACGCTTTTTCACCCTCTGCGCATGTGCAGAAGGCTTTGTGCATAAGCAGAGGGTTAAAAAAAAAAGAAAATGGCGATGTCCGGTCGGGTGGGTGGAACCTTGCGCTGCCGCCGCTACGGGTTCTCCAGGCCAAACCGGTAGCATTTCACCCCTGGCCTGGATGACTGAAAATCTCCATAGATACCACTCAAGTTTCCTGTCTGTGGAAAGCTGGGAGTTAAATCTAGTGTATTTGGAGGGCATCAGGTTGAGGAAGAATGGACTGGTTTTTTATTTTTTTTAAATAGACTACCAACAATACTCAGATAATTTCTCCAAAGAGAATAGCTATGATTTCCCAAACTCTGCCTGAAGCATGGTTAGAAATTCTTAACAGCTGCCTCTTCGGTCCTGTTTAGGCCTGCAACATGATATGGTCCTTTACATGGAAAAAAATAAAGAATTTAGCCCTTACTAAGGGTTAAAAATATATGCAGGGATGCGGGCTTTTACCATCAGCTGGAGAGTGAATTCCAATTCTTGCTCCGATTAAATATTTGAGGTTCAAAATATTGGATCCTGCTAAGCACGCAAATATATCTGAGAAATCCATCTGTTTCTACTTGGAAACCACTTCTGGACTTTATGCTTGAGGTGGAAAAAAAACGAAACTTTGATTTTGGGCTTTACTAATTAGATAGATTTGTTGCTATAGAAACAGCTAGTTTATACTATTTTGTAAAAATAAAAAGTTGAGGTTTGATGGTATTATTTTATTATACTGCACCAAAGGGAGTCAGAAATCAACACCTTTTTTCTCTCCCCCCCTTCTTTTCTACATATCTTCCTTCCCCTTTGCCTCCCCTATTTTTCCTACTATTTGCTTTTATATTTTGTATTTTATATCTTATATAAAAACCGAAAAGTTTTTTAAAATGTTTTTTTTTTAAACAAAAAAATCTGAGAAAAAGATTGGGATTGAGGCAACTCTTAATAATGGTTCCAGATCAAGGTTTCTCAACTTCTTCAACTTTTTAAAGACGTGTCGTCTCCAGATCCCAGAATTCCCCAGTCAGCTGAGGTGGAGAAGTTGCAAAACACAGATCTAGATTTTTTTTAAAACGGAGAGAGTCCATTGTGTTTCCCAGGCTGGATATTTTCTCTTCCTCTTCCTTTGCTTGCAAAGGCTGGCAAGGAACTGCAGGCAGACAGATTTGGGCAGGATTTGAGTGGCATATTACGTAAGGCTGCTGTTTTTCTGAGGTTTGGTGCACGTCTTATTTTTCATCCAGAAGCCGAAATGAGCTGGCTGAAACTCTTGAGCTCCTGAAAGCACAAATTGATCCTGCCCTGTTGAAAAACCAGGATAACTCTTTGCAAGAGACTCCTAGCACTGAAGATGAAGAGGCCAGAAAGAGGGAAAGCACCGCAATGCAAGGTTTGAGTATTGTTCATATCTTGCCCTGGTGGGCAGTCTGTGTTACCATTTACCGTATTTTTCAGAGTATAAGACGCACCTAGATTTTAGAGAAAGAAAACAAGGAAAAAAGTATTCTGAACCAAATGGTGCAGTAATATATTATTTAATAAAATACCAGTGTAGCAGAATACTTTTTACAATCATGTATACTTTTTACAACCATGTATATTTTTTACAACCATGTATACTTTTTACAAACTTCAAACTTGACAGCTTTAAGACTAGTGGACTTCAACTCCCAGAATTCCTCCTCCAGTCATGCTAGCTCAGGAATGGGAGTTGAAGTCCACAAGTCTTAAACTTGCCAAGTTTGAAGACCCTTGCACCCCTAACCCAGGGGTCTTCAAACTTGACAGCTTTAAGACTAGTGGACTTCAACTCCCAGAATTCCTCCTCCCGTCATGCTAGATGGGGTAATTAGAAGGCAAAAACACTCCAGCTTTTGCAAAAAACGGCTAGTTTTTCGCTTGTTTTTTTTTTGCAAAAACAGGGCATGCAGAGCATTTGGGAAGCCTGCAGAGCACTCCTAGGGGGTGGGGGAAGACAAAAACTCCCCCCATTTTTTGCAAAAAATGGCCCATTCTTCGCAAAAATAGAATGCGGGGGCAGGGCTTTGGGAGGCCAAAAATTTGCTGTATTCGGTGTATAAGATGCACCGACATTTCCACCCTCTTTTTGGGGGGCAAAAAGGTGCGTCTTATAATCCGAAAAATACGGTACTCCTCTTGAGAATTGGCACATGAGCCACAATGTGGGTAGTGAAGCCCCATAATAAACGTCCTTCAAAAGGGTCTATTGTTGATTCTTCTTAACGTCTTCAGTTTCAAAAATCTTGGCTAATTTGATTTTCAATTGTTGCAGAAGCAAAGTATTTGGAAGTTGAATTCGGCTCACAGAAACATAACTGTTGCCTTTTCTTCTGATGTGGACAGACATCAGTATTTTAACTTACTGCACCTGTGTATGGTTTGCTAATTGCACAGTGGCAGATAGGGCAGCGCTCCAGAGGGTTAACATCATTGCCCAGAGGATCATTGGTTGCCCTCTCCCCTCTTTGGAAGAGCTTTATAGCTCTTCCTGCTGCCTTAAGAAAGTTCAAAACATCCTTAAAGATCCATCTCATCCTGGGCACTCTTTTTTTGAACTATTACCATCTGGCAGACGGTACAGGATAATAAAAACAAGGACAAATAGGCTGAAAAACAGCTTCTATCCCAGAGCAGTAACTATATTGAATTCTACTGTTTAGTGCAATATTAATGCAATATCAGGGGTTTTCAATTCAATTGTATAGAACAGAGGTCTTCAAATTTGGGAACTTTAAGACTTGTGGACTTCAACTCCCAGAATTCTCCAGCCTGCATAGCTGGATGGAGAATGAAAGTCCACAAGTCTTAAAGTTGCCAAGTTTGGGGACCCCTGGTATAGAATGTGAAGGATGTGTGTTTGTTTTATGTATAATGCACACTGAAGATGGCATTTAATTTCATTGCACGAGGTGCAATGACAATAAACTAAACTAAAGTAAAGTAAACCAAACTTCTCCCAAGAGGAATACAATTCTGAAGGGTCTTGTGTGCAATAGTCCAAAACTACCCAAAGCCTTGTTTCAGAGACAGGTGCAGGATAAGGCCTTCTGGGTGATGCTGTTGGCATACCCATGTTTGTTTGATTACCCGTGTCAGAAGCATCACAATTAAAATAAGGCATACTGTGCAAGATAAAATCTAAAATACAAGATTAAAATATGTATAAGTGAAACAGATCTTGCCCAGAAACTAGCAACATGAATTGGGTTCTGTCACATTGCCAGGAGGTCCTGAAGTGTGCACTGATCAGGACACAAAACGGCAGGTATACATATGTGGTGTTGTCTTCATGTCACCACAATTGCAAAGGACAGAAGCCACCGGATAGCCCCATTTGTTCAGAGTATGCCCATGAAGGTTCAGCAAGCCGCCCACCCCTTCCGATAGACATACACAAAAATTCCAGGGCTAATCTTTCTACTTCTGTTCTCTAAAGCAGTGTTTTTCAACCTTGCCAACTTTACAATGTGTGAAGTTGAACCCCCAGAATTTTTCCATCTTTTCCCGAGGAGGAGGGAGAGGGGGGTAGGAGGAGGAGGAGGAGGAGGAGGCATGTGTAGAAGAAAAATCTTAACATACCAAAATATGGTTCCTAGGATTCTCATAGGGCAGTGATGGCGAACCTATGGCACGGGTGCCACAGGTGGCACGCGGAGCCATATCTGCCGGCACACGAGTCATTGCCTAGCTCAGCTCCAGCGCGCATGTGCACGCCGGCCAGCTGATTTTTGGCTCGCACGGAGGCTCTGGGAGGGCGTTTTCGGCTTCCGGGGGCCTCCGGGGGGGACTGGGGAGGGTGTTTTTGCCCTCCCCAGGCTCCAGGGAAGCCTCTGGAGCCTGGGGAGGATGGAAAATGGGCCTACCGGGCCCACCAGAAGTTGGGAAACGGGCCATTTCCGGCCTCCAGAGGGCCTCCGGGGGAGCGGGGGAGGCCGTTTTCACTCTCCCCAGCATTGAATTATGGGCGTGGGCACTCACGCATGCGCGATAGCACGCGCGCATGCACTTTCGGCACCTGAGGGAAAAAAGGTTTGCCATCACTGTCATAGGGGAAGCTATGACATTTGCATCGATATGATTTGCCATTCTGCTATTTTGAGTCATAATCTTGTTGTCATTTGAATTCACTTCCCAAAAGACACTTTGAAAAATATGGGGGCACAAATGTAGCATCTTATCTGCAACTCTTTAAAGCAGCTGCGTCTTTTCCCTGGAATATAGCATATGAGGGCACAGAAGTAGCAGCTATCTACAACTCTTTAAAGCAGCTGTGTCTTTCCCCTGGATTATTTGATATCACATGGGGACACAGATGTAGCATCTATATGCTGCTCTTTAAAACAGCTGCATCTTTTCCCCTGGGTTATATATGGGGGCACAGATGTAGCACCTATTTGGAACTTCTTAAAGCAGCTGCATCTTTTCCCCAAATCATATCATAGCTGCAGGGGGCAGCCTCACCTGCCTGAGAAAAGTAGCAGCTTTAACGAAATGGAGATAGATGCTGTGACTTGCAGTCCTGTAGACATTCAAAGTATTGTTTCTGAATATTTTCTAAATCTCTGCACTATCCTGGTAGCATGCATGTCTGTGATCTGAGCTGGCTTTAATCAATGCTGATCCTTGTTCTAAATTTATTTTGTCTCTCTTTTTTTTAATTATAAGCAGAAGGCGAATTGAAGGTGAAGGAAGAAAAAAAGGAGCCAGCAGAGGGACTGCCACAGCCCTGCAAAAACCTTCCACCTCCTGCCGCTCCGGCAGAGGAAAAGAAGATCAAAGTAGAGAAAGTGGAAGAGAGAGACATCATAAAGCTTCCCGTTATCGTAAAACTCGAAAAGCCTCCGGAGAACCACGGGGAAGTGCAAACTGCCAAAGACGAAAACGACTCTTTCAAAGAAAACGTGAAGCCGGCTAAAGCGGAAGCGAAGGAGAATAAGCCGGAGCCGAAAGACTCCAGAGAGGTGAACAGCAACGCAGAGCGAACGGTCCTTGAACCAGAGAGGATCGAGTTCTGCGTCAGCGTCAAAACCCCCCAAGATGTGGTGGAGAGAACAGCGGAAGAGAACGAGAAACTTAAAAATGACCAGCAGGCCAAGATCCCCCTCAAAAAACGAGAAATCAAGCTGACCGATGATTTTGACAGCCCCTTGAAAGCGCCCTTGCGGAAATGTATCACGCCCACCAAAGACGTTTCGAAAGAGGAAGGAGGTAAACCCGAGGAGGAGACCTTTAAGAGGGTCCCCACCATCACCGACGGGAAGTTCCTAGTCAACGGGGAAATGGGTTGCGAGAAACTCGTGCCGAATAACCAATTGGATCGTTCGCCTTGCCCGAAGGAAGAGGCTGCCGGCTTGCCGAAGGAGAAAAACGGGCTCGGAGAGGAACGGGTCCAAGAGGGTATCAGCACCATCGTAAGGACCAGCGATGTCGAGAGATGCATTTTGCATCCTGCGAAGGAGACTGTGGGAGTGATCGTGCCTTTAAGGGAGGAGACCAGCCCCAAAGGGAGCGAAAATCAGCCGGAGGCGAAGAAGTCGGACGGGGTGGCCGAGTCTCTTTCCAAGGCGGGTGATCCTCCCAAGAAGCTTGAAGACTCTCTTAGAATAAAGGACAGCGTGATATCTTCCAAAGACAGCTTGGAAAAACCCACCAAGCTACCCTCCCCTAAAGAGTCAGTTCTGGTTTCTGATGCCGACGATTTGAAAAAAACAGGTCCTTCAGACGAGAAAACAGCCTCGGCCGGTCCGGATGCGACTCCATCTTCTGTTTCCGTCCTTTCGTTTCAGAAAAAGGCGGTGGAAAAAGAAGACCCCGATTCCAACATCGCTTTGCCTGATCAAAGGCAAGCGCGCAAAGAGCAGGAGGCGGAAACGCCCAAGGACTCTGAATCTCCGGAAGGAGAGCTGCCGACCACGGATACCCTCCCGAGCTCCGTCAAGGAACCTCCTCCCGAGACGAAGAAAGAATCTGTAAAAACCAAGTGTAAATACAAGCTGATTTCCGAAGAAGAAAGTTCTCTCACCGAGAACAGGGAGTTAACCTCTGAGAGGCAGAAAGATGGGATTAAGCTAACGATCCGAATCTCCAGCCGGAAAAAAACAGACCCGCTCCCTGCCAAGTCTTTGAGCGCAGCCGCTGGGAAGGAGGAGGAGGAGGTGGTCAGCGTCGGTCGCATTTTAAGACGGTCCCCCCGGATATCTAAACCGACCCCCAAGGTCGTAGAGACCCGAGATCAGAAATCCGAGAAGAAACGAAGCGAGGAAGAGGAGGAAAAGGTGGCGTCCGTGCAAAAGCAGGAGAAGAAAGAAGACTCGAAAAAGCAAGAGAGGGAGACGAACTCAAAAACCCACAAGGTGAAATTTCAGAAGGGCTCGATGGTTGTTTTTTACGTTTTGGAGGATGGTGGTTAAAAACCCAGTGACGAAAGCAAGCCCTCATTCTAAAACTATGCATATGAGGGTAGTTTTTTTAAAAATAGGTTTTCTCTGTTAGCAATACAGGTTAGTCCTCGACCTGCAACATTTTATTTAGTGACCATTGAAAGTTTAGAACGGCACTGAAAAAAAGTCACTTATGACCATTCTTCACAGTTGCGACCGTTGCAGCATTCCCATGACACATGATCCAAATTCAGACGCCTGGCAACCAGTTCGTATTTATGACCGTTGTATTAAAGGTTGTTGCAGAAAAATCAATTTCCACAATTTCCACAGATGACTGATTCAGCTGGATTCATTAACTTCTTTATATACAAGAATATAGATGAAGTAAATTTTATAATACCAATTTAGAGTCTTCTTCAAGCAGTTACAGGTAGCAGGTAGAGAACAGTTAGTTTCATTTCAGCAGCAGACAAGCACAGAGTGGACAAGAGAGCAGAGTGGGCTGAGCCACGCCCAGCCTTAAGCTTAAGTATTTAGTTTTGATTCTCTGCACAGACTCAGAAGTGGTTAGCTCCCATTGGCTGATTCGGTTGCTATGCCTATTCATTGGCTAACCTTGTTAACATGGCTCTCCCAGTCATGAATACTCTTAACACGTTGCTGTATCCCAGGGTTGCGTGATCCCCTTTTTGCGACCTTCTGATGAGCAAAGTCAGTGGGGAAGCCAGCCTCACTTAACAGCCGAGTGACTGACTTTACCAACTGCAGTGATTCGCTTATCAACCGAGGCAAGAAAGGTGGTAAACATAGGACAAAACTCATTTTAACAAATGCTTCAGTTAACAATGGAAATTTCGGGCTCCATTGGGGTCGTAAGTCGAGGACTATCTATGCTCTTAAGAGTGTGAATCAGTTAATCATGAGGGAGTAGATCCTCAAAGGTATAATTGCAATTGTATGTGTTTTTGATCAGGAAGGGAGCATGTGGTACAGAGTGCATCTTGGAGAGGGGATTTCCACCAGTTCTTAAAAAGACTGTGGTGCACCCCCCTTCCAGTGGTAGATTCAAAATAATTTAACAACCGGTTCTCTGCGCTAATGACAGGCTGGGTAGGCGTGGCTGGGTGGTCATGTGACTGGGTGGGTATGGCCAACTCGACATCACTCAACGTCGAGGGGCGTCTCACCTCGCCCGGCCTCTCCTCGCCTGGCACCGTTTGGGGTCTTCCCCCATGGCCGGGAGGCCAGGCACTTTCATACTCCGCCCTGACCGGGCGGGTGGGTGGGGGAGGGCCTGCTGGCGGAGGGTGTTGAAATGAGAATAAGATCTCATAGAGGCGATTTAGATCTTTTCTTGGAATTCAGACAGTTAGAAATAAAGCCGAGATTAAAAGTCTAATAGAAAATATTTGTTTCGGTACAAAAACAATACATCCTGAATAATTACATCTTTGCTAAGAAAACACGACCGTTCAGGTCAACAGCTAAGGCAGAAGGAGGAATAATGGTGGTTTAGGAATGCACACATGCGCACTCATCATATCACGTGTTCTGCCTGTATTGGGATGTACCATAATATTAGGATAGGGGTGCATGACCCTGCATGGACATACAACTGACAGTATTCACTACGTGACAGAGGGGCAATGCGGGCGTCACAGCCTTGCAGTCCCTAGCTTCCCCCCATCCACTGGCAGGCGAGGCACCTCCTCCCCAGGCCCCCGTCCATTCCCCCCCAACAGCTGGAAAAACATAGGTCAAAAAGCCAGCCAGGCGAGGAGTGTCTGGGAGGAGAGGGGCGAGGGGGGGGACAGCCAATGGTGGAATCAGGCAGTTCGCTATCGCTTTGCGTGAACCGGTGTGAACCAGCTGAATCCCACCACTGCCCCCTTCTTAAGAGGGGGCATCTGTGGGAGCCAGCCCAAACTGGACAGTTTTAATTCCAGGCTCCAACCCACCCTTTCTTGGGAATGTTCTTGAGAAGGTGTGTGGCTTCCAGCTTTAGAGGAAAGAAGTATATTATTATCAGGATGATTTCCCATTGAGACTTAGACCTAGGTACAGTACTGAAAATGATTACATTTGGTGATTTATCTGTGATGAGCCTGGAATGGGATAGTTTGTCCATCTGGACTCTCTTCGGTCCCTTGGCAATTTTTAATACGTGGAGTCCTTGATTTAACCATCACAACTGAGCCCCAGATTTTCTGTTCCTGAGACCATTGTTAAAACAGTGAGTTTTGCTGCATTTTGTGACCTTTCTTGCCACGGTTGTTAAGAGTGAATCACTGCAGTTGTTAAGTTAGCAACACTGTGGTTACGTGAATCTGGATTCCCCGTTGACTTGGCTTGTCAGAGAGTCGCAAAAGAAGATCCCGTGACCTTCCAGGACACTGCAACCGTCACAACTGCGAGTCAGTTTCCAAGCTTCTGAATTTTGATCATGTGTCCATGGGGGATGCTGCACCGGTCAGTGAAAAATGGTCAAAAGTCACTTTTCCGATGCTGTGGTGACTTTGAACAGTCACTAAATGGACTGTTGTAAGTTGGGGACTAGCAGTACTGAAAAAGGGCACACTTGATGATGATGACCTGTGATGAGCTTGGGGTGGGGTGGTTCGTCCATCTGGCTTCTCCTTGCTCTCTTGGCAACTTTTTTTATTACCATGATGCAAGGAGTCTGCTTTACTCTGGCCAGATTCTGTCTGTAGGCAAGGAACAATGAAGGAAACCGCTTAGAAGTTAACTCTGTGTAGCTGTCTTGGCTTTTGGAGCCTGACAGTGAGTAATTTACAATGGAAGCAGAAACTTTCCCCTCGCCCTTTTGCAGTTGTCCTGCGAGTATGTGTAGAAGTGCCATTTGGTAACAAAAAAGGAAACATTGCTTAATGATTTAAGGTAATGAAAGCCAGTTTGGTCTAGCCCCGTGGTTCTCAACCTTCCTAATGCCGCGACCCTTTAATACAGTTCCTCATGTTGTGGTGACCCCCAACCATAAAATAATAAAATTATTAGGAAACTCAGGGGTGGGTTCTAACTTACCTCGCTGCCGGTTCGCTTCCTCCTGCGCTGTGTGGCAGTGCCTCATGGGCACGTGTGCGTTTTGTGCGCGCACGCATGCGCAGTGTCGAATTTTTTTTAGAAAAAATGCCAAAAAAAGCCAAAAACAAGATGGCGACGCATGCGCAGTGCCGGAAATTCGGCTTCTGCGCATGCTCAGAAGTTTCCATGGTACAGATATTTTTTTTGCAGAAGTCTATTTTCATGTGGGTGGACCCGCCTGGAGACGGATAGAGGAGCGGTGTTTCGGTTCCTAAGACCATCGGAAATAAGTGTTTTCCGATGGTCTTAGGCGACCCCTGTTAAAGGGTCATTCGCCCCCCCAAAGGGGTCGCGACCCACAGGTTGAGAACCGCTGGTCTAGTGGTTAAGAAACCAGGAGACAGTGAGTTCTAGTTTTGCCTTAGCCACTAAAGCCAGCTGGGGAACAAATCATCAGGTGATGAGTTCTAGTCCCGCCTTAGCCATGAAAGCCAGCTAGGTGATCTTGGGCCAATAACCAGGTGACAATGAGTTCTAGTCCCGCCTTAGGCATGAAAGCCGGCTAGGTGACTTTGAGCCAATCACCAGGAGACAGTGAGTTCTAGTCCCGACTGACAGCAAACTGGTTGACTCTTGGCCAATCACCACTAGGCTATGAGTTCCAGTCCCGCCTTAGGCATAAAAGCTGTCTGAGTCAACTTGGGCCAGTCACTCACTCTTAGTCCAACTTACCTCACAGGGTGGTGGTGGTTGTCAGGAAAATAAGAAGAGGAAGGAGTCTTCGGTATGGTCACAACCTTGAATTATTGATAAAAATAATAAAGGCGGGATATAGAATGAATAACTCAATACATCCAACGACCAATCATGTAGCTTCACGTAGCGCTAGGAGATAGAACGGTTTTCTGGTCTGTGTGGTCGTACAGCCTACGGAGCCGTTGTCCTGGTTTCACTTACACCGTGATTTATGGTGCATGCTGGGTTTTTTGCTTTTCCTTAGCGATGTTAGAGCGTACTTATGACCCCTGAGCTATTCAGACAGCTGCAAAGGAGAGGTATGTGCTCCACGACCTGGAAAACAGCTGGAGCCGTTGCTGCGGCCGTCATTTATGGACATATGGATGTCTTAAAAGAGCTGACAAGTTTTTCTTATTGCTGAATCCCCAGGCTTCCCGGCGAAGTAAAGTCCGATGGGCCGGCACCCGAACGCGTGGCCGATGGAGGTACTCGAGCAACGACGACAGCGAAGGTTCTGAGCGCGAACATGGCTCTGAGGAAGAGGAGGAGGAGGAAGAGGAGGAGGAGGAAGAAGAGGAAGAGGAGCCTGCTCCTGCGGACGATGACGAACCATGCAAGAAGTGTGGCCTTCCTAATCACCCAGAGCTGGTAGGTTCTTCGATTCCAAGTTAGAAAATGAGATTCACAAAGATCTCCCAAGAAAAATACTGTTTGCATTATTGCTGGTCAGTCATGCTTCAGTCCAGGAGCGTCCTGTCACGATGTGATTATTGTCAGTTTGTGCATCTCTATGTTTTCTACTGTTTTCCTGTATTTATGGTCAAGCAGACGTATGATATATTCTACTACGCATGTCTGCATTCCAGAGGTTTCCTCCTTTCTTCTCTTCGCCATTTCTGCCGAAGGTAGAAGTGATTTATTCATTAGCCGATACAATGTAGCTTAATAAGGATTCTTTTTATTATTTTCTACTGAAATAAATATTTTGTTAATTAGATTTGAATCTCGGTTTTTATTTTCTAAGTAAGAATGTTTTCAAAAGGGAAGCAACGATCCATCGACCTCCGGAGGATTTATTCCTCCCGTTCACTCTTTAATTTTCCCTTTAATAATCCCGTTCAATCTTTAATCGTGTGGACTTGCAACTCCCAGAATTCCCCAGCCAGCATCGGAAAAGTTTGAACATGCTGGATGGGGCAGAATCTTCTCTCATTTGTGGAAAGGGGTCATTAGAGAAATCAAATCAACCAATCAATTCCAGAGTGGCCCATACTGCCTAGATCAGGGCTATCAAACTGGATTTCTTCAAGAGCCCGATCAGCATTGTAGTTCTCCTCCGTGGGCCGGCCGGGGAGGGTGGGAGGGAGAGACAGGACAGACGCCTCCTGCAGCACCCTGCCAGCCAAAACGGGGCGTGGGGGAACGCGCCCCCCCCGTTTTGGCTGCCAGAGGCACCGCAGGCCGGTCCTTTGTGATTTCCAGGCCAGCCCCGGGGGCCAGATTTAAGCACCCCACGGGCCGGATGACAGCCCTGGCCCAGATGAACAAAAAGTAGAATTAAACTGCATTTCTCTTTTAAGAATCCAAAATATATCAATTTCCCATTTGAGCCTACAACGGATGCTTTACCATGCAAGACCATTTATTGTCCCGTTTTTGATCTCCTGTAGGCAGCAGGGAATTAACTGAGAATTGTCAAGACTGGCAGTCCTCGACTTATGACCACAACGGAGCCCAACATTCCTGCTGTTAAGTGAGACATTTGTTAAGTGAGTTTTGCCCCGTTTTGCGACCTTTCTTGTCTCCGTTGTCAAGTGAATCACTGCAGTAGATAAGTTAGTAACCCGGTTGTTAAGTGAACCTGGCTTCCCCATTGGCTTTGCTTGTCAGAAGGTCGCAAAAGGGGGGAATCACATAACCCCGGTGTCAAATCTCGGGGTTTGCCTTATGGGGGGGGGGAAAGTCCTGGTGGTGGGAGGGCACCACCACACTCCGGAGATGCCCCGTTGGAGCGCCAATCAGCTGTGTGCCCAGCAGCGACCAGCGTGACACTGGGGACGCCCGACGATCAGCTGTGCACCCGGGACGCCCGACGATCAGCTGTGCCGTCACGTGGAGCCGGGCGAGCAATTTCCGGGCATGGCCTGCGCTGGCGGAGGGCGTGGCCTGCCTATATAAATGCGCTGGGAGGCGACTGCTCCTAGCGCTGACTTTAATTCCGGTTTGCATCTGTTTCGTGACCAGTGCTTTTTGGAGCTCATTTGGTCTAAGCGTCTTAATTTTGATCACATGATCATGGGGATGCTGGAAAGGTCGTAACTGTGAAAAATGGTCATAAGTCACTTTTTTCAGTGTCATTGTAACTTTGAACGGCCACTAAATGAAGTGTGCACGTGGCTTAATTCACTTATTTTTCAGATCCCGTAGTAATTCAGCAAGTGAATTATTCAGGCCCGCAGTTGCCTCTGATCAAATTTAGGCTGTGCTTAAGAGAGCTGAATTTTGTCTGTGTCTATACAGGTAGTCCTCGACTTACAACAGTTCATTTAGTGACCGTTCAAAGTTAACAACAGCACTGAAAAAAGTGACTTATGACCATTTTTCAGAGTTACAACCTTTGTAGCATCCCCATGATCACGTGATCAAAATTCAGCCACATGGCAACTGACTCATACTTATGACGGTTGCAGTGTCCTGAGGGTCACGTGATCTCCTTTTGCGACCTTCTGACCAGCAAAGTCAACGGGGAAGCCTGATTCCCTTAACAGCCGGGTGGCTAACTTAACAACTGCAGTGATTCCCTTAACAACGGTGGCAAGAAAGGTCGTAAATGGGGGGAAAACTCGCCTTAACAAATGTTTCATTTTAACGACAAAAATTGTGGTCGTAAGTCGAGGACTTACATGTATTGTCACTCTGCCTTTTGTGAGCCAAAGTAACATCAGGGTTGATCACGGGATCTGCTTTTGAAACCTAAGGGAACAAGACGCGTTTTTGGATTTTAAGAAAAAAGAAAGAAAAATCCGTGTTGGGACCAGAGTCAGGCTAACGGTTTGAATTGTTCCACAGATTCTTTTGTGCGATTCCTGTGACAGCGGCTACCACACGGCGTGTCTCCGGCCTCCACTGATGATCATTCCAGATGGCGAGTGGTTCTGTCCTCCTTGTCAACACGTGAGTTTTCGCTTGGATTTATTCTCCTTATCCCACTCCTTCGTCTTTTAGCAGTGATCATTTTTATGAAAAAGTCTCTCATGAATTCCCTTTGGGAATGTTAATAAACTTGTACAGTGGTATATCATGAATTGGTTCCGGGAGGTGTAACGAATACCAAAAATATTGAATACCGAATATTTTTTTTTCGCGTAAAGAATAATATTGTGAGTCACAAGGCAGCCGACACAGACAAGTTCTAGCTTCTGCGCTGAGTACCAAACAAACCAGGACAAAATTTTTGCGTCAAAATGCATTGAGTGCCAAATTCGATGAGTTTCAAAGCACCAGGGTACCATTGTAGCATAAAGTGAATACAGACCTCGACTTAAAACGACAATTGAGCCCCAAATTTTCTGTTGCTAAGTGAGATAGATCCAGATTCCAGATGGATTTTGACAAAGACTTTAAAACTTGGCCCTAACTAACAAAATGAAAGTCTTACAATTAGGCAAGAAAAACCAAAAGTGCACATATAGATTGGGAGAAACCAGGCTTAACCTCAGTAACTGTAAGAGGAATCTTGGAGTCTTAGTGGACAACCAGTTAAATAGGAGCCAAAAGTGTGCGGCGGCAGCAGCCAAAAAAGCCAATGCAATCCTAAATTGCATCAACAGAGGGATACAATCTAGATCAAGGGAGGTACTAATACCACTCTATAAAACCTTAGTAAGACCACACCTAGAGTACAGCATCCAGTTTTGGTCACCACACTATAAAAAAGACGTTGAGACTCTAGAAAAAGTGCAGAGGAGAGAAACCAGGATGATGAGGCGACTGAAGACTAAAACATAAAGAACAGTTACAGGAACTGGGCATGGCTAGTCTAGTGAAGAGAAGGACCAGGGGAGACATGATAGCAGTCTTCCAATATTTGAGGGGCTGCCACAGAGAGGAGGGAGTTATCTTGTCTGGGCCTGGAGCTTTTCTCGGCTTCTGTCTGTGAAATAGGTCTTGTACTTCCTTTTCTGTTATCACCAGGGGTTGTGAACCCAATGGGATGGGGTCAGTTATAGGAGGTTTGGCTGTTGTTGATGTGTCTTGAGATGGGGATTGTGGAGATAGGTGGCTGCAGTTTCCTTTCAAACCTGCAGTAAAACACGTTCAGAATAATAAAAATTAAAGAAACTCTCAGAGAGCATTTCACCGAGGCAGCCTTCGGCGGTGCCATCTTGGAGAATGAGTTTTTAATATATTCAGGTAAATTGGAAGCCAACTACTATATCATAAGAACATTTTCGTTATGTCCTGGAGACAAATTGCCTCTACCTTAATCTTGGTTAATCTTGAATTCGTACCAGCCACAATTATGTGTAATTTGATACAAGTTCTCAGGACCTTCTGAACTTTCCTTTATATCTTAAAAGCATTATATATATTATGGTGTGTGTGTTTTTTTTATTACTGCCTACCTAATCATCTGTTTCTCTGGAATAAACAGATTTTCTGAAAACAGTGCTTTGGCGATAAGAGTTTCCTAAATTGCAAGACCAGGTCTAAAAATAAATTGGAACTTACTACAGGCATGGAATGCATTTCAAAATGTAGACATTTTATTTAGATTCTCCAAATTTCCATGTCTTTTTTTTTTTTTTTTTGGCGTTCAGATCCTTTCTTTCTTCTCATGCAGGTAGTCCTCGACTTATGACCACAATTGAGCATAAAACGTCTGTGGCTAAGCAAAACGGTTATTGAGTGAGTTTTGCCCTATTTTATGACCTCTCTTGCCACAGTTATTAAGTGAATCACTGCAATTATTAAGTGAGTCACACGGGTCGTTAAGTGAATCTGCCTTCCCCTTTGACTTTAGCTGTCAGACGGTCGCAAAAGGGGATCACGTGACCCCGGGACTCTGCAGCCGTCATAAATACACGCCAGTTACCAAGCTTCTGACCATGGGGATGCTGCAATGGTCGTAAGTGTGAAAAATGGTCATAACTCATTTTTTTCCCAATGCTGTTGTAACTTCAAATGATCACTAAATAAACAGCTGTAAGTCGAGGACAACCTGTAACATTGCCATTAGTAGCTATTACATTGAACAGTGTTTGGGAACGAGCCCGCTAAGAAACTGACTACGTAAAGATATTTTTGAATTATGCTAATGCAGTAGCGTTATTTTGCTTTAATCCCACAGAAATTGCTCTGCGAGAAGTTAGAAGAACAGCTGCAGGACCTGGACGTGGTCTTGAAAAAGAAAGAGCGTGCAGAACGAAGGTATCATAATATTAATTGTATCATCTTTTCACGACCTCCATAATCCCTTGCGGGGTGGAGTTTGGGCAACTAAATGGAGCTGAGGGTTTACTGGCCGGATGCCCTTCCTGTTGCCAATACGGAGTCTCTTTCCAGCAGATATATTCTCATTGTGCCCTGCCTCTACCTAGGATCGAACTCACAGCCTCCTGATTGTCATAATATTCATTGTATGATCCTAGTAAAATCAGAATAAAAAGCTTGATTATACTAAAAAAATAAAGGCATGTACATGCTAGAGAGGTACGAAATTTGTCGGTTCAAACACTGGACAGTTTGAAGAAACTCAAAATTTTGTGACTGCTCCAAAGAACTACAGAATATTGCTTTTCCATTGGACCATGATAAATCTCTCCTGGACCATAATAGCATTTTTTAGTATGTTTTTTTTTTCCTCTCCAAGGAAGGAACGTCTTGTCTATGTGGGCATTAGCATCGAGAACATCATTCCTCCGCGGGTAAGCGAAACGGATCTCCTGATTTCTTTTTGAGTTAACGTCCTGTACTGCTGAAAAGCATTAAAAAAATTCTAGCCTGGGAAAAAGCCAGATTGGCACCATCGGCATTAGTTGTAGGTATTTGCCTTCTTGTTTTTTTTTTAAATTTATTCTTCTAAAATATTTGGTTCGTGCCATTTGGGTTGGGAGGGAGGGAGCATGATGACTCAGCAGTTAAAAGCCGCTCTGTTTGTCAGCTGGAGAGCTGACAGTCAAGGTTCGAGTCCCGAGCGCTGCGCGACGGGGTGAGCTCCCATTCCTTGCTCCAGCTCCTGCCCACCTAGCCGTTTGAAAGCATGCAAATGCAAGTACATCAATAGGTACCACTTCGGTGGGAAGCGTTTCTCTGCACCTTTGGCGTATAGGCCACATGGAAATTGTCTTTGGACAACGCTGGCTCCCTTGGCCCAGAAACGGAGGTTAGATTAGATTAACAGAGTTGGAAGGGACCTTGTAGGTCATCTAGTCCAACCCCCCGCCCAAACAGGAGACCCTACCCCATTTCTGACAAATGAGATGATGAGCAACATGCAATAGAGCAGTGATGGTGAACATTTTCGGCACTGAGTGCCCAAACCGGAATGCGCATGCATGTGTGTGCATGTGAGCGTGCCGGAAACCCAAAAACCAGCTGGCCGGTGTGCATGCGTGTGCCGGCCAGCTGGTCTTCGGGTTTCTGGCACGCACATGCGCGCTGGCCAGCTGGTTTTCGTGCACGCTGGAGCACTGGAAACCCGAAGACCAGCTGGCCGGCGAGCGCATGCCTGTTTTTCGGGCCGTTTTCAGGCCGTTTTCCAGTGCTCTGGTGCCCGCGAAGACCAGCTGGCAATGGCACGGGTGCCCACAGAGAGAGCTCTTGAGTGTCACCTCTGGCACGTGTGCCAGAGGTTTGCCATCACAGCCTTAGAGCAGTGATGGCGAACCTTTTAGGCACTGAGTGCCCAAACTGTGTGCGCACGCAAACACGCCCATGCACGGACGTGCGCATGCAAGGGCAGAGACCCGAAGACCGGCGGGAGGCGGGACATCCTGACATCGGCAGCGCGGCAAGAGGTAAGATCTTTTTCTTTCGTGAGCTTCTGTTTCGTCGTCTGCAGGGAAACAGAAGCTCACGAGAGAAACGCCACGGAGACCTGACCTGGGGCGATGGCGCGCGTGCCAGCAGAGAGGGCTCTGCGTGCCACCTCTGGTGCCATAGGTTTGCCATCCTGGTTTTAGGGGCTCTTTGCAGAGCAGATCAGGATGTCTCCTGGGCACCAAACCTAAGTTTCCCGATCACTCAGGATCAAGTAGTAGCTCTGCAGTACCTTTGTAGATTTGAGGGAAGGCCTCGTAACAGAATTTCCACCGTGACATCTATCGTTGGGCAAATCTGTTAATTGCAAGATTTGAGAGGATGGCTTCATTTGGTAATAGGGAAACCATAGTCCTCAATTTACAACCATTTGTTTAAGTGACCAAAGTTATAATGATACTGGAAAAAAAATGGCCTTATGACCGTTTTTTTCATACCAGTGACCCTTGCAGCATCCCCATGGGTCAAATTTACACGCTTGGCAATTGACTCGTATTTATGACGGTTGCAGTGTCCCGGGGTCATGTGATTCCCCTTTTGCGACCTTCTGACAGCCAACGTCCCAACGGGGAAGCCAGATTCACTTAACAGCCGTGTGACTCACTTAAAACAACTGCAATGAAATGTAAGAAATGTGGCCAGAAAAGTCGTAAAATGGGGCAGAACTCAATTAACAACTGTCTCACTTAGCAATAGCTGCGGTTGTAAGTCGAGGACTCCCTGCTATTCCCATTTGACACAAGGCAGGACTGAGGCTGAGCATAAAGGGCTGAAGGGTAGAAGGAAGTTGTTACCTTGGCTGCAGCCGGTGTGGTGTATCTGAAAGGCGTTCGTCTTTTGAAACAGGAGCCTGAAATTCCAGAGCCTGTCCATGAAAAGAAGAAAGAGTCCAAAAAATCAAAGGCAAAGCTGCTTGAAAGGCGGTCGACCAGACAGCGGAAATGTATCAGCTACAGGTAAATTACTAATAAAAGAGAACATTTGTAGTTCAGTGGAGTCCTTGGTGCCCTTTGAACTTGCTTGTTTTCTTGCAGACATTTCATGACCCAACTAGGTAACATCGTCAGTGCTAGAAGGGAGTGGGGTTTGTGGGGTGGAGAATGGAGGAGGAGGAGAATGAAAGGCAGATAATGGTGGGAGGAAGAGGAGGATGGAGGAGGAGAAGACAGATGATGGAGGGAGGAGGAGGACTGTGGTATCCTTGGTGCTCTCTGAGGTTGCTTGTTTTCTTGCAGACGTTTCAGGACCCAACTAGGTAACATCTTCAGTGCTAGAAGGGAGTGGAGTTTTAGGAGGAGGGGGAGGAAGAGGAGGAGGAGGAGAACTGTGGGGTTCTTGATGCTCTCTGAGCTTGGTTGTTTTCTTGCAGACATTTCACGATCCAACTAGGTAACATCGTCAGTGCTAGAAGGGAGTGGAGTTTGTGGAGTCTCTATCTCTCTCTCTCTCCCTCTCTCCCTCTCTCTCCCTCCCTCCCTCCCTCTCTCCACCTCTCTCTCCCTCCCTCCCTCTTTCTTGTGACTTTCTCTGTCTGTCTCTCTCTCTCTCTTTCCCTCCCTCCCTGCCTCCCTCTCTCTCCACCTCTTTCTCTCCCTCCCTCCCTCTTTCTCGTGACTTTGTCTTTCTGTCTGTCTCTCTCTTTCTCTCCCTCTCCCTCTCCCTCCCCCTCCCTCCCTCTTTCTCTCCCTCTCTCCCTCCCTCTTTCTCTCTCCCTCCCTCCCTCCCTCTTTCTCTTTCTCGTGACTTTGTCTGTCTGTCTCTCTCTCTCTCTCCCTCTTTCTCTCCCTCCCCCTCCCTCTTTCTCTTTCTCTCCCTCTCCCTCCCTCTTTCTCTCCCTCTCCCTCTCCCTCTCCCTCCCTCTTTCTCTTTCTCTCCCTCTCCCTCCCTCTTTCTCTTTCTCGTGACTTTCTCTGTCTGTCTCTCTCTTTCCCTCCCTCCCTGCCTCCCTCTCTCTCCACCTCTCTCTTTCTCTCCCGCCCTCCCTCTTTCTCTTTCTCGTGACTTTCTCTGTCTGTCTCTCTCTTTCCCTCCCTCCCTGCCTCCCTCTCTCTCCACCTCTCTCTTTCCCTCCCTCCCTCTTTCTCTTTCTCGTGACTTTCTCTGTCTGTCTCTCTCTTTCCCTCCCTCCCTGCCTACCTCTCTCTTTCTCTCTCTCCCTCCCTCCCTCTTTCTCTTTCTCGTGACTTTGTCTGTCTGTCTGTCTCTCTCCCTCTCCCTCCCTCTTTCTCTTTCTCTCCCTCTCTCCCTCCTTCTTTCTCTCCCTCTCCCTCTCTCCCTCCCTCTTTCTCGTGACTTTGTCTGTCTGTCTGTCTCTCTCTTTCTCTCTCTTTCTCTCTCTCCCCAACCCACCTCACAGAGTTGTTGTTGAGGGGAAAACATGGCAGGATGTTGTGCACATCACCTTGAGTTGCACAAAATAAAGAGGGGATAGAAATCAAATAAGTACATGTGAGCGATATCCTGTTTTCATAGAGGAGATCCTGTGGGATTGCTAAATCACGTTGCTAAGGGTTGACACATAGTCGTCATTGTCATCCTGAATTCCCATTTCTGCAGGTTCGATGAGTTCGATGAGGCCATTGATGAAGCCATAGAAGACGACATCAAGGAGGCTGATGGAGGAGGTGAGCTTTGTGGGGGCTATCCCTTTGGGGGAAGCCACGATGGCACAGTGGTAGGAATGCAGTATTGCAGGCTAACTCACTGCTCACTACCAGCAGTTCGATCCTGACAGGCTCAAGGTTTCCTTCCATCCTTCCAAGGTCGGTAAAATGAGGACCCAGGTTGTTGGGGGCAATATGCTGACTCTGTAAACAGCTTAGAGAGGGCTGTAAGGCACTGTGAAGGGGTATATAAGTCTAAGTGCTATTGCGAAGGAAGGAAGGAAGGAAGGAAGGAAGGAAGGAAGGAAGGAAGGAAGGAAGGAAGGAAGGAAGGAAGGAAGGAAGGAAGGAAGGAAGGAAGGAAGGAAAGGAAGGAGCGAGCTCTGGTGGCACAATAGTTAGAATGCCACATTGAAAGCTAACTCTGCCTACTTCCAGAAGTTTGATCCTGACCGGCTCAAGGTTGACTCAGCCTTCCATCCTTCTGAGGTCGGTAAAATGAGGACCCAGATTGTTGGGGGCAACAGGCTGACTCTGTAAACCACTTAGAGAGGGCTGTAAAAACACTATGAAGCGGTATATAAGTCTTAAGGGCTATGGCTATTGCTATCCAGAGAAATATTTGGCTGAGTTAAGCAGTGAATGGTCATTCTGAATTTTGGCATAGCAAGTCCCAAATTGAGTTTGAGGGATTTAGATACTGAGCTGTTTCACTCCAGGGCAGGAGTATTGCATATTCGCTAAATGCAATAATAGTGGAATTTGGCTTTTATCCAGTGGTGAAATCCGTATTTATTTTACTACCGGTTCTGTGGGCGTGGCTTGGTGAGCGTGGCAGGGGAAGGATACTGCAAAATCCCCATTCCCTCCCCACTCTGGGGCCAGCCAGAGGTGGTATTTGCCGGTTCTCCGAACTACTCAAAATTTCCGCTACTGGTTCTCCAGAACCAGTCAGAACCTGCTGAATTTCACCCCTGCGTTTTTATCCTTTTCATCCTAAGATTCCTCCCTCTTCTTCAAATATAAGTTCGGGATTTTCTTGGCCCTGTTATTTTTGCTAGTGGCTGTCCCAGGGATGGTTTTCACTTACCTTCCCTACCAGTTCGCAAATGTGAGTGGGAGCGCCTACCTCTGCACATGCGCACGGCCTTCCACGCATACGCTTTACTAGCACGCGAGCCCTCCGCACATGCGCACGGCCTCAAAAACGTGCAGAAATAGGATAGCACAGAGCCAGGGCACATGGGCGGGCCCACCCGCGATTGCTGCTACCGGTTCGGGTGAACCAGGCCGAACTGGCTGAGCACCACCTCTGGGCTGTCCCATAATGTAATCGCCTCTGTTGGTTGGTTGGAGTAAAGGAAAGAGAGAAGAAGAGGGAGGAATCCTAGGTATAGGCAGTACCTAGACTTACAACCAGTGGTGGGTTCCTACCGGTGCGGTCCACTCTATAGCACCGGTAGCGGCCCGCTGGTGACGTCACAGTACCGGTGCGGTCGGTTGCTGGTGCCTGGGCACGGGCGGCAGGAGCCTAGGATCATCAAATGGGGAGAAGCATTCAGGCCGGATGGAGCCTCCTAGAAGAACCGCTGCCGCGGTCTTGCTGCTCCCGCTGCGGGGGGCTGCGTTGCAGGTGGGCAATGCTCCCCCCGCTTCTCCGCCCACTGCCAAGCTCCTGAGGCCCACGCCCATGGCTGAGGCCACGTCACATGGCTGGCAAGCCACACGCACAAAATAAGCCACGCCCACAGAGTGGTAGTAAAAAAAAATAGGAACCCGCCCCTGCTTACAACCATTTGTTTAGTGACCTTTCGAAGTTACAATGGCCCTGAAAAAAGTGACTTCTGATCATTTTTCACACTTACGACGGTTTCCAGCGTTCTGGAGTCATGTGATCACACTTTGCGACCTTCATACCCGCAAAGTCAACGGGGGAAGCCAGTTCCAATTAACAACCATCTTACTAATTAAACAACTGCAGCGATTCCCTTAATGACTGTGGCAAGAAAGGTCATAGAAGAGGGGCAAATTTTAACCACCGTCTCACCTAGTGACGGGAATTTTGGCCTCAGTCGTAAGTTGAGGACTTCCTGTCCACAGAAATTAAATCAAACTTGCAACAAGGGGTTTACTTCTCTCCCCATTTTTTTTCTTTTTCAAATAATTGTATTAATTTATCATATGACATAGAAAGAGAATACAAAAGCAAATATTAGGGGCATTATGAAAGGAAAAAGGGAAGTGGATAGTGGAGGAAAGCAAGGGAAAAAGAAAAAAAAGGTATTGACTTCTGACTCCTTTGGTGCAGTAAAATAAGGCATTAAGATCTACCCTCAACTCTTCACTTTTTCATAATAATAGAAACTGGCCATTTCTCTAACAACGAATCGATCTAATCGGTAAAACCCAAAATCAAAGTTTCATTTTTTTTCCACCTCAAGCACAAAGTCCAGAAGTGGTTTCCAAATAGAAATGAAAGCATTTGTATTTTTTTTCTCCCTTTAATCAAAACAGTCAATTTAGACATCTCTGCTATCTCCCATCAGTTTGTGTAGCCATTCAAAAGCCAGGCGTCTCCCTTGAGCCAAAAAGTGTTGCACCCCATTATTGTGTGGAAGGGAGATTATGGAAGCAGGGGAAGAGAAGGCTAGGGTGTAAGAAGGCCTACAGCGGCTCATTGTCACCATCCTCTTGACCCCCCCCCCCAAACGTAGGTGTCGGAAGAGGGAAGGACATGTCTAACATCACGGGGCATCGAGGCAAGGATATCTCCACCATCCTGGAGGAAGAAAGAAAGGAGAGCAAACGGCTCCCCAGAGCCGCTGCCCTCCGACGCAAGAAACGGCGGCGACTGAACGACCTGGACAGTGACAGCAACCTGGATGAAGAAGAGAGTGAGGATGAATTCAGAATCAGTGAAGGGTGAGGCATCTTATAATCTCTTATATTTCCTTCCTTCCTTCCTTCCTCCCTCCCTTTCTCTTTCTCTTTTTTTTCTTTCTTTCTCTCTCTCTCACTCCCTCCTTCCTCTTTCTTTCTTTCTTTCTTTCTTCTTTCTTTCTTTCTTTCTCTCACTCACTCACTCACTCCTTCCTTCCTCTTTCTTTCTTTCTTTCTTTCTTTCTCTCTCACTCACTCACTCCTTCCTTCCTCTTTCTTTCTTTCTTTCTTTCTTTCTTTTTCTTTCTTTCTCTTTTTCTTTCTTTCTCCTTATACTCCTCCCTCTTTCTTTTTCTTTCTTTCTCTCTCTCTCTCTCTCACCCACTCACTCCTTCCTTCCTTCCTCTTTCTTTCTTTCTTTCTTTCTTTCTTTTTTTTTCTTTCTTTCTCCTTATCCTCCTCCCTCCCTCTTTCTTTCTTTCTTTCTTTCTTTCTTTCTTTCTTTCTTTCTTTCTTTCTTTCTTTCTTTCTTTCTTTCTTTTTCTTTTTCTTCCTTCCTCCCTCCTTCCTCTTTCTTCTTTCTTTCTTTCTTTCTTTCTTTCTTTCTTTCTTTCTTTTTCTTTCTTTCTTTTTCTTTCTTTCCCTCCCTCCCTCTTTCTTTCTTTCTTTCTTTCTTTCTTTCTTTCTTTCTTCCTCCCTCTCTTCTTCCTTCCTCTCTTTCTTCCTTCCTCTCTTTCTTCCTTCCTTCCTCTCTTCCTCTCTTTCTTTCTTCCTTCCTTCCTTCCTCTCTTCCTTCCTTCCTCTCTTTCTTCCTTCCTCTCTTTCTTCCTTCCTTCCTTTCTTTCTTTCTTTCTTTCTTTCTTTCTTTCTTTCTTTCTTTCTTTCTTTCTTTCTTTCTTTCTTTCTTTCTTTCTTTCTTTCTTTCTTTCTTTCTTTCTTTCTCAAGCATCCAAATGTAAATCACACGACCGTGGGGATGCTGCAACGGTCGTAAATGTAAAAAAACAAAAGTCACTTTTTTCAGTGCCGTTGTAACTTCGAACTGTTGTTAGTCAAGGACTACCTGCAATTTCTTGTCAGACACTTTAGAAGCCACAGGTAGTTTTTTCTTTTTCTTTTTTTAAAAAATAGTTTCCAAGTTCCTGTTAGTGAAAAGACGTGTTATTATTTGAAAGCGTTATTTCAGTGAGTGAATCATTGCCTTCAGAGGAGGAAACCCCCCCAAAACTCGGGCTTTTTCCTACTCAAAATCCAACTCCTTCACCACCGAAGCTTATTTTTCAGTCGAAATTCCTTCATTTTAAATACCCTCCCCCATTGACCTCTGTCCCCTCAGATCTCAGGATGAGTTTGTGATATCGGACGAAAACCTAGACGAAAGTGAAGAGGATCAGCCGTCAAACGACAGCGATGTGGGGTTCTCCAAGCGTAGGCCGAGACGGCACCACCCTCGGCCAATGAGGCAAAGCAGACGCCTCCAGAGGAAAACGATCAAGAAAAGGTACTCGGAAGATGACGAAGACGAAGACTCTGAGGATAACTTAAGTGGCGACTCCGGTAAGTCTTGACGGCTGTCCAAATATCAAGTGGTTCTGACCAATATCTGTTTTCTCAGAGGATCAACCCATCTTCTTACAGTTGAGGAGATAAGATAGGATTATTATACCTGCCTTCCATTGAGGACCTGTATACTGCACGAGTCAAAAAGAGGGCCGTGAAAATATTTACAGACCCCTCGCATCCTGGACATAAATTGTTTCAACTCCGACCCTCAAAACGTCGCTATAGAGCACTGCACACCAGAACAACTAGACACAAGAACAGTTTTTCCCCGGATGCCATCACTCTGCTAAACAAATAATTCCCTCACCACTGTCAAACTATTCACTAAGGCTGCATTACTATTACTATTAGTCTTCTCATCGTTCCTATCACCCATCTGCTCCCACTTATGACTGTATGACTGTAACTTGTTGCTTGTATCCTTACGATTTATATCAATATTGATTGTTTCCTGATTGCTTATTTGTACCCTATGACAATCATTAAGTGTTTTTTACCTCATGATTCTTGACAAATGTATCTTTTCTTTTATGTACACTGAGAGCCTATGCACCAGAGACAAATTCCTTGTGTGTCCAATCACACTTGGCCAATAAAAGAATTCTATTCTATTCTATTCTATTCTATTCTATTATTTTGGCTTTCTGTAGAGCAGCGGTGTCAAACTCGATTGCATTGAGGGCCACATCAGGATTGTGTTTGACCTCGGGAGGGCAGTGACCAGCTCAACATCACTCATGTCGGGGGCGCCTGTGGTGGCCAAGTGCTAAGGCAGGACTTCCCTCAGACCCTCCCTCCCTCTCATTATAATCCATCCTTCCTTCCTTCCTTCCTTCCTTCCTTCCTTCCTTCCTTCCTTCCTTCCTTCCTTCCTTCCTTCCTTCCTTCCTTTTTCCTTCCCTCTTCATTCTCCTTTCTTTTTCCTTCCCCTCCTTCCTTCTTTTTCCTTCCTTGCTCTCTTCCCATCTTTCCTTCTTTTTCTTCGACTTTCCTCTTTCCCTTTCTCCTTTCCTGTCCCTGTGGGCGGGATGCGGCCCTCCCAAGCTCCGTTTTTGCTGGCAGAGGCACCGTTAGCTGGTCCTTTCCTGTTTCCAGGGTGGTCCGACAGGCCAGATCTATGCACCCTGTGGGTCGGATCCGGCCCACGGGCCTTGAGTTTGACACCCCTGTTGTAGAGCATCAGTGTCCAACTTTGGCAGCTTGAAGACCTGTGGACTTCCAACTCCCGTTTTCAGACAGGAAAAGCAAAGATTGAGCTGTTCTGAAACATTTTGCATAGATGCATGTATGCTCGTTCCACATGACATGCTATGACCTGGAAATGGGCTGAAATACCGTATTTTTCAGAGTATAAGACGTACCGGAGTATAAGACGCACCTTAGTTTTTGGGGAGGAAAACGGGGGGGGGGGATCTACCTACCAGGTAGTCATCTGGCCAGCGTCCTTAGTCTGGTCAGCTTCAGCACATTATTTAGGTTAGGGCTGAAAAAAACCTTTTTCGGAGGGAATAGCAATGAAAACAAGCCTGCAAAGACTTAGGGCTGGAAAAACACTTCTTCGGAGGGAGTAGGAATGAAAAAATCCTGCAAGCTGGGAAGATTGTTAGCACCTCGTTAGGGCTGAAAAAACCTTTTTCAGAGGGAGTAGCAATGAAAACAAGCCGGGAAGATCATTAGCACCTCTTTAGGGCTGGAAAAAAAAGCTTCAAAAAAGTTACATTCGGAGTAGACGCACCCAAATTTTCAGCCTCTTTTAGGGGGGAAAAGGTGCGTTTTATACTCTGAAAAATACGGTATTTGGAATGATCCTGTTTTGGGGTCAGACTATTTAGTATACAGCCTATCTTTCCCCTCCCATTTTCCCCGCAACAACAATCCTGTGAGGTGGGTTGGGCTGAGAGAGAGGAACTGGCCCAAAGTCACCCAGCTGGCTTTCATGCCTAAGGCGGGACTAGAACTCGCCGTCTCCTGGTGATTGGTCCAAAGTCACCCTGCTAGCTTTCATACCTAAGGTGGGACTAGAACTCACCGTTGCCCAGTTTCAAGCCTGGTGTCTTCACCACTAGACCAAACTGGCTCTCTTTAACCAAGTTTTCCCTCAGGTTGGGTGAAATGGCTGGGATTAAAATCGTATCTGAATAGTTACGGGTATTCAAGTTTGCTAGATCGGTGCTTCTCAACCATAACATGGTAAAGATGTGTGGACTTCAATTCCCAGAATCCTCAGCGTTAGACTTGCTGACAAGGGAATTGTAGGAAATGAGGGTCACATATGGTTATTTGGCTTAGAAAATGTTATGGTGGATCAGTGCTTCTCAACCGTGACGATGGTTAGGTGAGTGGACTTCAACTCCCAGAATTCTCAGCAATAGACTTGCTGACAAGGGAATTCTGGGAGTTGAAGTCCACACATCTCAATATGGCTGAGATTGGCAAACACTGCCATCGATAAACTGACAGACATTTTCCTTCCTTCCTTATCTCCTGGCTTGTTGCCTCTCGCAGAAAACGATGCGTCTTCCGAATACAGCGATGAGGATTATTTGGAAACGAGACGAAGAAGATCTCGGCGGAATCAGAAGCGACAAGTCAACTACAAGGAAGATTCGGAAAGCGAGGGTTCTCAGAAAAGCTTCCGATACGGGAAAGAGATGAGGAGAATACATAAGCGCAGGCTTTCCAGTTCAGACAGCGAAGGTAGGACACGCATTTATTTATTTATTTCCTATTAAATCCCATTACAATCACGGAAGACTCCGTCCGCACAACGGAACACAGATTAGGGGGAAATGGGGGTCCAGATAACCACAAAGCAGCCTTGGCTAAGCTATTTACTGAGGTAACTTAATTCAATTTTTAGTGTGAAATTTGTATTTATTTATATGACGTTTCTACTCCCACCTTTTTCTTCAGAAGTTCAAAGGATTCATTCCTTTTCCTTCTTCTATCATCATAACCCTGGATGGAGAAATAGCCCAAGGTCACTCAGACAATTTCATACAACGCAGGTAGTTCTCGACTTACGACCATTCGTTTAGTGGCCGTTTTAACATAACAGCAGCATGGAAAAAGGGACCTTATGACCGGTTCTCACAACTGTTGCAGCATAGTCACGTGATCAATGGGGACTGTTCAAAGTGACAGCGGCACCGAAAAAAGTGACTTACGGCCATTTTTCACACTTATGACCGTTGCGGCATTCCCCACGGTCACTTGATTTACATTTGGATGCTCCTTCGGGAGTTGGGCGGCATATAAGAATAACAAAATAAATAAATAAATAAATAAATGATAGGTTGTGGCATCCCTGGGTCATGTGATCCCCAAAGTCAATGGGCAAGCCAGATTCACTTAACAACCGTGATAGCATGGTGGCGCAGTGGTTAGAATGCAGTACTGCAGACTGACTTACTGACCGGCTGACCGGCTCAAGGTTGACTCAGCCTTCCATCCTTCCGAGGTGGGTAAAATGAGGACCCAGTTTGTTGGGGGCAAGAGGCTGGCTTTGTAAACCGCTTAGAGAGGACTGTAAAAGCACTGTGAAGCGGTATATAAGTCTAAGTGCTATTGCGAAGGAAGGAAGAAAAGGAAGGAAGGAAGGAAGGAAGGAGAATAAAAAGAAGGAAGGAAGATGGAAGAATAAAAGAAAGGAAGGAAGGAGGCACAGTGGTTAGAATGCAGTAACTCACTGCTCACTTCCAGCAGTTTGATCCTGACCGGCTCAAGGTTGACTCAGCCTTCCATCCTTCTGAGGTGGGTAAAATGAGGACCCAGATTATTGGGGGCAATAGGCTGGCTTTGTAAACCGCTTAGAGAGGACTGTAAAAGCACTGTGAAGCGGTATATAAGTGCTATTGCGAAGGAAGGAAGGAAGGAGAATAAAAAGAAGGAAGGAAGATGGAAGAATAAAAGGAAGGAAGGAAGGAAGGAAGGAAGGAAGGAAGGAAGGAGGCACAGTGGTTAGAATGCAGTAACTCACTGTTCACTGCCAGCAGTTCGATTCGGACTGGCTCAAGGTTGACTCAGCCTTCCATCCTTCCGAGGTGGGTAAAATGAGGACCCAGATTATTGGGGGCAAGAGGCTGGCTTTGTAAACCGCTTAGAGAGGACGGTAAAAGCACTGTGAAGCGGTATATAAGTGCTATTGCGAAGGAAGGAAGGAAGGAGAATAAAAAGAAGGAAGGAAGATGGAAGAATAAGGAAGGAGGCACAGTGGTTAGAATGCAGTAACTCACTGTTCACTGCCAGCAGTTCGATTCGGACTGGCTCAAGGTTGACTCAGCCTTCCATCCTTCCGAGGTGGGTAAAATGAGGACCCAGATTATTGGGGGCAAGAGGCTGGCTTTGTAAACCGCTTAGAGAGGACGGTAAAAGCACTGTGAAGCGGTATATAAGTGCTATTGCGAAGGAAGGAAGGAAGGAGAATAAAAAGAAGGAAGGAAGATGGAAGAATAAGGAAGGAGGCACAGTGGTTAGAATGCAGTAACTCACTGTTCACTGCCAGCAGTTCGATTCGGACTGGCTCAAGGTTGACTCAGCCCTCCATCCTTCCGAGGTGGGTAAAATGAGGACCCGGATTGTTGGGGGCAAGAGGCTGACTCTGTAAACTGCTTAGAGAGGGCTGTAAAGCACTATGAAGCGCTATATACGTCTATGTGCTATTGCTATTGTTATACCTCAGTAATTTGCTTAACGGCTGTGGCATGAAAGCTGGGGCCAAACTCACTTAACAACTGTCTTGCCTAGCAATGGAAATTTTGGGCTCAATTGTGGTCGTAAGTTGAGGACAACCTGTAATTTCCCCCCCCCCCCCGGTGAAACCTTCCAGATTTCGCTCTTAAGTCTGATCCTTTTGCAGAGAGCTACCTGGCTAAACATTCTGAGGACGACCAGCCGGCCAGATTGTCAAAACGGTCGGTCCGGAAACGGAGCCACACCACCGACGAGTACTCGGAAGGCGAGGACGACCCCGAGGAGGAAGGCCGGCCCGTCCGCAAGCGCGTGAACCGCATCGGATCGGACGAGGAAGACAACTGCCCCGATGCTGGCAAGCTGTCACCGCCTGCCGAGAAACCCTTGGCCTCTCCCGCCCCGCAAGACCCCGTCAAAAAGTCCAGCTACCGGATAGAAAGTGACGAGGAAGATGACTTTGACAATGTGAGTAAGGTGGAGAGCCCGTTGGACTACAGCCTGGTGGATTTGCCCTCCACCAACGGACAGAGCCCCGGGAAAGCCATCGAGAACTTGATCGGTAAGCCCACCGAGAAAGCCCCCTCGACCAAGGACAGCACAGCCAACGCCACTTTGGCACCCAACGGAACGGGGGGCGGCCTGGAGGCCGGCGGACCAGAGGAAGACGAAGACGAACTCTTGCGAGTGACTGACCTTGTGGATTACGTCTGTAACAGCGAACAGTTATAAGAACTCCCGTTTTTTGTGCTAATTTATTCCATGGTAACTCATACCAGCGGGCCAGTTATTAAAAAAAAAAGGTGTTTTATTTTTCCTAGGAAACTCCACTACAGTATCACTTTTTAAACAGTCGAAATTTCACCAGCCCTGCAATTTTGGGGTACCACTTTTTTTTTGTTTTTTGTTTTGTTTTTTTGGATCCTCTCCCTGCCTCCTCCCCAACCCCAGCGTCCGGATTTTCTTCGCTTTTTTTTTCTACAACTATTTTTCTTTTGACCCATCACTTTCCCTCGCTGCCTCCTCCTCCTCATCCAGTTCCATAATCCCGACAAAAAAAAATCGTCCAGATGCAGAACATGTAGTAAAAAAAGGAGAGAATTGTATATTTTTGACTCTATATTTGCTGAGGGGGGGGGGGGGGCGCACAAAGTTGTTAGGGGAAACGTTATGGTTGTACGTAACAAAAGCATTCCAATTTGGCCAGGGCCCAAAAACCTTAAAAACTTTGGAAGGGGAGGGGGTGGGCCGGGGGGGGGAACAAAAGGAGTGGTGCGCAAGGACAGAAGCACTTGTGCTCCGACTTTTTTTTCATAGGAGATATATATTCTATTTAAATGTTCACAACTTTAGACGACAATTTAACATGCCATTTTAAGGGGAACGAAGAAACCAATTATCTTTAACTGTTGCATTTTTGTGAACTTGTAGGCTAACTTAACCTTAGTTGATTTTAGTAAATTGCCTTCCTGGGAAAAAAAAAGAAAGGAAGAAAGAAAGAAAGAAAAAGAAAGAAAGCAACTGTTGACAAGATCTGGAATATTATTTAGCAGAGTGGACAGATTTGGAGGAAATTTCACGGGGAAAAAAAAACACGAGACATTTTTCTTGGCATTGTCTTTTAATTCATGGTCTCCCCTTTCTCCCCCCAATAAACATATTTTAAAAGTGTTTCATACAGTAAACCGTGTAAACTCTCATGAGCTTTCCGGAGTTTGAAACGGCGCTGATGGGAAGGGCGCAAGGTTGGTTTTTACGGATTTACTCCTCGGCTGCTCTCTTGCGTACAATAAACTACTCCTGGGAGAGATTTCGTAGCCCAGAACTTTGCGACTGTTTTCAGCCGTGGCAAAAGAAAGACACAGAGGCTGCTTTCAAAACCCTCGCAGCGTTTTCGATATCTGCTTCAAATTGAAGTACGGAAATAGAGCAGGATTTAACTCTTTCGCTTTTCCTGGGAGATGTTTCTGTTTAGAAAGCGTGTGTTTTGCGTGCTTGAGTGCGTGTTGTAGTTTTACTTCTCTCTAGCTAACGTGGCAGATTTTAACCGCCACTCAATTAAATGTGGACATTCAAGTAGTCCGTCTCCCTTTCTCAGTGCTAACTTAAGGATTTTACGTGGATGGCTACTTTCCTTACTTTTTACATTGAGAAGTGAGACGTTTCCTTCCCTGGACTTCCCTTTTGTGATAACACCAAGTTGCATTTTAGAGATGTTAACCCAGAAGTCTTCAAACTTGGCAACTTTAAAACTTGTGGACTTCAACTCCCGGAATTCTGGGAGTTGAAGTCCACAAGTCTTAAAGTTGCCAAGTTTGGGGACCCCTGTGTTAACCTGCTAACTGATTTTAATTGCTTTTAAACCCAGCACCTGATCTCACGAAATACCTGGTCAGAAATACCCGGATCCCCTAATCTTCCCGATCTTGAAACTTCGTCTCTCTCCTCTTTTCCCTTTCTCTTTTTCCAACTTCTCACATAATATTCCACCAAAGTTAATTTCTGCCTTCCTCTTTTAAAATTCTAAAGTTTTCCTTTTAAAAAAAAAAGGCTTTCCTGGAAAGTATTTCTGTAGTTAATGAAGCAAACGACTCTGTGTAATTTTAATTTTCTTCCAACGCTTCTGTTCTGACAGCCTCCTCAGAAATGAGTAACTCGTTCTTTTAAATGTTAATTCTTCCTTTCATGTGGGTGATGCTCCTAAAGGCAGGAGATATATATAGATACAGATATATAGGAATAGAATAGAATAGAATAGAATAGAATAGAATAGAATAGAATAGAATAGAATAGAATAGAATAGAATAGAATAGAATAGAATAACAGAGTTGGAAGGGACCTTGGAGGTCTTCTAGTCCAACCCCCTGCTTAGGCAGGAAACCCTACACCACTTCAGACAAATGGTTATCCAACAACATCTTAAAAACTTCCAGTGTTGGAGCACCCACAACTTCTGGAGGCAAGCATTTCCACGGATTAATTGTTCTAACTGTCAGGAAATTTCTCCTTAGTTCTAAGTTGCTTCTCTCCTTTATTAGTTTCCACCCATTGCTCCTTGTCCTGCCCTCAGGTGCTTTGGAGAATAGAGAATAGAGAATCAGGGCAACCCCTGAGATATTGGAACACTGCTATCATGTCTCCCCTAGTCCTTCTTTTCATTAAACTAGACATACCCAGTTCCTGCAACCGTTCTTCATATGTTTTAGCCTCCAGTCCCCTAATCCTCTTTGTTGCTCTTCTCTGCACTCTTTCTAGAGTCTCAACATTCTTTTTGCATCGTGGCGACCAAAATTGGATGCAGTATTCCAAGTGTGGCCTTACCAAGGCTTTAAAAATTGGTATTTACGTGATCTTGATTTATGATATATCAACTATCTATCTATCTATCTCTATATATATCTATCTATCTATCTATCTATCTATCTATCTATCTATCTATCTATCTATCTATCTATCTATCTATCTATCTATCTATATCTATCTATCTATCTATCTATCTACACACACACACACACACACACACACACACAAAACATTCACTTTGCATTAAAAGTGCATCAACTTTGCATCAAGCCAATGTTTTATTTTACCACTGCCAGAACTGCATTTTTATATTTTTAGAAGACAATGTAGGCAAGGGGAATTAAATTCTTCCTGAGGGGAAAGTAAAGAAATTACGTCTACTTCCTGCAGAAATCAAGGTTAGTCCTCTTGGCCGACAAATAGGATGTAAGCATAATAAAGCAGTCTTCGACTTACGACCACGACTGAGCCCAACATTTCTATCCTTAAGTGAGACATTTCTTAAGTTAGTTTTGCCCCGTTTTACGACTTTTCTTGCCACGGTTGCTAAGTGAATCACTTCAGTTGATACGTTAGTAACTCGGTTGTTAAGTGAATCGGGCTTCCCCATTGGCTTTGCTTGTCGGAAGGTCGCAAAAAGGGATCACGTGACCTTAGGACACAGCAACGGTCATAAATGTGAACCAGTTGCCAAGCATATGAATTTTGATCACGTGACCAGGGGGATGCTGCAACGGTCGTAGGTGTGAAAAACGGTCATAAGTCACATTTTTCAGTGCGGTTGTAACTTTGAACGGTCACTAAATGAATGGTTGTAAATCGAGGACTACCTGTAATCCGAAACATTAGAAGGAATTTAGGAAGCCTTGCCTCAATGTGAAAATACAGGTAGTTCTCGATTTAGTGACTGAACATAGTGACAACATGAAAAAACTGATTTATGACCAGTTCTCACAACTGCTGCACTATGTTCAGGTGATCAATGGTGACCATTCGAAGTTACAACGACACTGAAAAAAGTGACTTATGACCATTTTTCACATTTACGACCATTGCAGCTTCCCCATGTTCATGTGATTTGCATTCGGAGCCTTAGCAACTGACTCATCTCTATGACGGTCGCAGTGTCCCCGGGTGACCTTTTGACAAGCAAAGTCAACGGGGAAGCCAGATTCACTTAACAACCGGGTTACTCACTTAACAACTACACTGATGAATCACTTAACTGGTGTGGAGCGGCGGCTTAGAGCTCTCGCCTCACAATCAGGAGGCTGTGAGTTCGATCGTAGGTAGAGGCAGATATTTCTCTCGGCACAATGACAATATATATCTGCTGAACAAAACTCCGCATTGGTGACGGGAAGGGCATCCGGCCATTAAACCCTCTGCTAGCTCCATTCGGTTGCCCAGACTCCAGCCCGCGAGGGATTATGGGGTCGTTAAATGAAGATGATGACGACTGATGAATCACTTAACTACGGCAAGGTCATAAAATGAAGCAAAACTCTCTTAACAGCTGTCTTGTTTAGGAACGGAAACGTTTGGCTCACTTGTATGTCGAGGACTATCCTAACTGGCACGTTTAACCATTTAAAAACATATAAAGAAAGTAATTTCCTCTGCCTTGCAGGGAAATTAAGGGCGCAAAAATGGGGCAAAAAGTCCCTTAAGAACGGCCTCGCTTAGCAACGGACATTTTTGGGCTCCATCGTGGTTGTTAGACGAAGACTACTGTATTCTGTTATCCCGCTGCCCGTAGACAGAAGGGCCTTGTGAGTAGGGGGGCCTGGAATGCCGTCTTTTGTTTTTGCAGCGTTAAAAGAAATGAATCAATGGGCCAGAGAAATCCAGGATCAATAGGATGGGAAGAAGAGGACGCGAAGGCCACGTTCAACTGGGGTAACATCTCATTTTCTCCTCACGAATTTATCGAGCTTCCTGTTAAAAGGACTGGGATCTGATAGGCCAAGTCCAAGAGGAAAATATCACCCTCCCTTCCAGTAATACGACGCAAATATTAATGTGTAATTCATATTTAAGCGGGGGGGATTTTCAGCCAGTTCGGACCGGTTTGGGCAAACCGGATGCTAATTTTATACCCCTCCCCTCCCAGGAGTCTCGACATGGCCTGTTTTGGATGCCAGGTAAGTGCAGGGCCCGCGCGGAGGCTCTGAGAGGGCGAAAAATGGGCCTCCTGGAAGTTCGGGAAGTCTAGAAACGGGCCCGTTTCTGGCCTCCGGAGGGCCTCTGGAGCCCGGAGGGAGGCTCTTTTTGCCCTCCCAGAGACTCGAGAAAAGCCTCCGGAGCCTGGGTGGGGCAAAAAACGGGCCTCCCGGAAGTCCAGAAACAGGCCCGTTTCGGGCCTCTGTAGCCCGGGGGAAGGCCGTTTTCGCCCTCCTGGAGGCTCGACGAAAACCTACAGTGCCTGGGGAGGGCGAAAAACGGGCCTCCCGGAAGTCCAGAAACAGGCCCGTTTCGGGCCTCTGTAGCCCGGGGGAGGCCGTTTTCGCCCTCCTGGAGGCTCGACGAAAACCTACAGTGCTTGGGGAGGGCGAAAAATGGGCCTCCCGGAAGTCCAGAAACAGGGCCGTTTCGGGCCTCTGTAGCCCGGGGGAGGCCGTTTTCGCCCTCCTGGAGGCTCGACGAAAACCTACAGAGCCTGGGGAGGGCGAAAACGCCCCCCCTGCCGTGGTGCAGGAGGCTGAGTAGGCCATGCCCACCATGGCCACGCCCACCCAGCAACCGGGCAGAGAACCTGTTGCTAAAACTTTTGAATCCCGCTTCCGAAATGTTTCAAGGGAAACCTCTGGATCCAAAGTCGTGAAGCCCGGGCTCGATGTGAGAGCGGCACAATTCAGAAGTCGATAGCTAAGATCTTTCCGATGCTAAATATTTAAACGGTCCAGCAAGAAATTTGCATCCTATTTCCCTACTGAAAGAATTCCTCTAAATGAGAGTCTCTATAAAGCTGCAGGCTTGGATTTGCATATATTTGCGTCTCCTAATAATTGTAGAAGGATCTTTTTTTTTCAGAGAAAAGATACGAACCTTGAGATAAAGAATATCCCTCTCTCTCCCTCTACATAACAGTGAAGTTGTTCAGATTCTACACCGTTGTTTGGCACAAGTCCAGAGTCCAGTTTTTATTTTTAATGTTCCTTATAGGCACAATTGGATGCGTTGCTGCTAAGAGTCAAGCAAGGTTAAATGACAGTAGAAAAAAACTGCCTTTCCAGATGTTGCACAGAAAACGGAGATAATACTCTGGACCAGCGTCTCTGGAGACTCTCAGTCATCCAGGTCATGGTTGTCCCAAAAGTGCTTTTTTTTTCAAGAGGCAACTGGACTTTCTGGTTTTTTCTTCGAAGACGTTTCACTTCTCATCCAAGAAACTTCTTCAGTTCTGACTGGATTGTTGCAGAACAGGAAGTGATTCCAGTCCAGAGGAGTAAGATAAGCTTTTATTATTATCTGTACAGATAAGGTTCGGGCATTTGAAATGAAATGAACGAATTCTTTATGTAAAGCATAGCATTTTATACTCTTTTTCCAGTTACAAAGAACACGTAACATAATGCGATTGGTTATTATTACAGATCAGCCTTTTACCATGTTAAGAAGTTACACCTTTTTCCTGATTGACACGTGTACTAAAAACTGTCTTATTTTCCATTTATGGAACCCAGGCTTCACTCTTGTGCCTGTCTTATTTCCTAAGCTTCCTGTTAACAGTTTTGCTGTCGGCCAATTCTGAGAGGCCTTCGTGACTTCCCTTTCTGCAGCTTTCCAAAAGAGACCTTTTTCTACTTCATTAAAACCTCTGAATATCAGACTGGGAGGGACCCCATAGGTCAGTGGTGGCGAACCTTCTTGCGTGCGCTCGCATGCCCACACCCATTTCCTCCCCCCACGCATGCGCACAACACCCCCCCATGCTGCCCCCTGCGCATGCGCACACCCTCCACCCCCGCACAAAGGCTTACTGGAGCCTGGAACGACGAAACCGGCAAACCGGAAGAGCCTGGATAATAATAGCACACAACTAAATATTTTTTGAACCTGCTTATCCTCAGTTGATTCATTGAGTTAGTTAACACTCGCTTCCCTTAAGAACATTTGCTAAGCCCTGTTTAAAAACTTGTAACCTGATTTTCCTTAAATAAAAATATGAATCGGTTACATTTTGAAGGGTAATAAGTTCTGGATTTTACACACGGGGTGGACACGTTTCGGGGTGGACAAGAATCTGTAAATACACAACCCACCCCAGGATTGGGTGTCTAGACATTCTGTTGGTTGAGACTAATTAGGAAACTGATGTGCAGTTTTCCATCTACACAGGTGTGTGTTGGGTACCTGCCGCACCCTTCAAATTTTTCCTGTACTGCCCTCATAGATATTTCACGTTGCTTTTTTTTTTGCTTTTTTTTTTTTGAAATGTTGTATTCAAAGTGGAGGTTCGGAGAGAGAGAAATAGATGATTTTGGGGAGAGAACAGGGTATCTGTTCTCTCCCCAAAACCCTGACTAGGTGGCTCAGTGGCTAAGACATTGAGTTTGTCGATCAGAAAGGTTGGCAGTTCGGCGGTTCAAATCCCTAGTACAGGTCTCCTGTGTGAGCAGGGGGTTGGACTAGATGACCTCCAAGGTCCCTTCCAACTCTGTTACTGTTACCTGTTATCTCTTCATATTGTACACAATTCTGAGCTTGCTTTATTACCATGTTTTGATTTTGATTTCCCCCCACCCCTCATCCCAGTCCATTCATTTGCATGGATCTTTTTTTTCACTTGATCTAGAACATTCTAATTCTCTCAGCCCACAAAACTGGTTAACTGCAGTTGAATAACATCTGATGTTTTTAGCTTTACTGTTTAAATACTGTATTCCTTGTAAATTGAAGTTTTTAAAAAATACGTTACAGCGGGGGCCAATATTTTTGTTAACGAAACGTTCAGTGTTGTCTCACTATGATCTGGTCAGAACTTTTAGTGTATAAGCTGGGCCTTCGGCCTTTTTTAAAAAAAATAAGCTCAGAGGCCTGATTGTGTAACTTTTTTTCTTTCATAATGTTTTGGTTTATAATATCTGCTGTCCTTTCTTTCATATAAATATGACATGTAAATTGTCATAATAAAAAAAACCCATTTAAATAAGCCGATGCACCGAGTACCTATCGGAATAGACACAAGGGTATCCTTTTGTCTGCTTTGACGTCCTGTCATAAAAGATAGCAGCTTAATCTGATTTGCAGATAGTTTAAAACTTGCAGTCCTGAAATTAGTAAGGGTAGTTTTTTTTTAACATCAGCGGAAGGGGAAGGAATAGACTTATAAGATGTACTGCGAACTTCGCATAGGCGTCAGGAAGGGCATCTGGCCAGCAAATGCACAGCTTCATCCAGTTGCCCTGACTACCCTGAATTAAGGAATTGCAAAGTCCTACAAAGGAAGCTTTATAGTTTATTATTTGTTTATTTATTTGGCAGTTTTTCTATGCCGCCCTACTCCCTCAGGACTCAGGGCGGCGTACAACATTTTATGAAACTCCAAACAAATCATTAAAAAAGGCAATTTAAAAACAATTTAAAAAACATATAAACAACATACATACATGGGGGAGACATCAGGTATAAAGTCGTCTCAAACTCACCCCGCCTGCAGGAAGAGCCATGCCTTAATGGCTTTTCGGAAGGCCAGCAAGGTGGGGATGATTCGGATCTCTGGGGGAAGCTGGTTCCAGAGAGCAGGGGCCCCTACAGAGAAGGCCGTCCCCCTAGGCCCCGCCAGTCGGCACTGTTTGGCTGACGGGACCTGGAGGAGACCCACTCTGTGGGACTAGATAGACAGAACGATAGAGATGATAGATAAGAATGACAGGTTAGGAGGCTGGAGGCTAAAACATATGAAGAACAGTTGCAGGAATTGGGTATGTTTAGTGTAGTGAAAAGAAGGACTAGGAGTGACATGATAGCAGTCTTCCAATATTTGAGGGGTTGCCACAAAGAAGAGGGAGTCAAGCTATTCTCCAAAGCACCAGAAGGCAGGACAAGAAGCAACGGATGGAAAGTTATCAAGGAGAGAAGCAACCTAGAACTAAGGAGAAATATCCTGACAGGACAATTAATCAATGGAAGAGTTTTGCTCCAGAAGTTGTGAATGCTCCATCACTGAAGGGTTTTTGGAAGAGCCTGGATAGCCTTTTGTCTGAAATGATATAGGTCTTCTGCTTGAGCAGGGGGTTGGACTAGAGGACCTCCAAGGTCCCTTCCAACTCTGTTATTCTGATGAGGATGAAGACGACTAACTGAGAATTCATAGGCCTGTACTCAGTGGTGAAATCCATTTTTTTTAACTACCGGTTCTGTGGGCGTGGCTTGGTGGGCGTGGCTTGGTGGGCATGGCAGGGGAAGGATACTGCAAAATCTCCATTCCCACCCCGCTCGGGGGCCAGCCAGAGGTGGTATTTGCCGGTTCTCCAAACTACTCAAAATTTCCGCTACTGGTTCTCCGAACTACTCAAAATTTCCGCTACTGGTTCTCCGAAATACTCAAAATTTCCGCTACTGGTTCTCCAGAACCTGTCGGAACCTGCTGGATTTCACCCCTGCGGGCTGTACTCATATCAAAGAAGTCTTGGCAATTCTCAATTAGTGTTTTGAAAGAAACAGAATGCCTGTTTCAGTTATATTTTCTTCTTAAGCATGTGCTACCTGCTTTCATATTTACGCATGGGAAAGAGGACAACCAACAGCAAGACAGATGGACTCAATCCCAGCAACATTCAATGTCCCATTGAGCAGCCTAAAAGGGCCAGGGTGTGGGGCAAATCATCCTGGCGTAGCACAAATGTGGTCACTGCAAGTGGACAATGTGATGGCCCATAATCCATTCCATGGTGTGTCCACCCAAGCTGCAAAGGGTGCTTTTTCCTTCCATGAGCTAAGAAGTTAGTTTATCATCATCATCTTTTAACGATCCCATAATCCCTTGCAGGGTGGAGTCTGGGCAACTGAATGGAGGTAGCAGAGTGTTTAATGGCCTGATGCCCTTCCTGTCGCCAATGTGGAGTTTTGTTCAGCAGTTATATTCTCACTGTGAGTGTCAAGAGTATTGCCAGGATTGCTGTGACTATCAGATTAGTTACAAACTGTGAAGATTCAAACAGGCTAATCTCCGTTTCGCAATTAACTACAAGCCTTCCCCACCCTAGTTAATTGCCCACTGATTCACTATATAAGCAGGAGCTTGCTGCCTGCCATTAGCCCTACGAGGAGAGCAGATCCAGAGCTGAGTGAGCCAGAAAGAATGAGCTGAAACAAAGTCACTAAATGCCTGAGCTAAGAGCTGGAGCTCAGAGCCAGAAAGCCAGAGAGAAGAAAGCTTGCCTTTGCTGAGCGTGCAACAGTGGTGGGTTCCTACCAGTGCGGTCCACTCTATAGCACCGGTAGCAGCCCGCTAGTGACGTCACAGTACCGGTGCAGTCAGTTACTGGTGCCTGGGTGCCACCATTAAAAAATTTTTTTTAATTTTTTTTTTAAAATTTCTTCTGCGCATGCCCAGAAGCCGAGCTTCTGGCACTGCGCATGTGCTGCCTTCCTACCCCAGAGTGAGTCCAAGCAGGGGAGGATGGCTGAGGGAGCGCATGAGACACTGAAAGAATGGGCAGCAGGAGCTATCTCCATTCCCCTCCCTTCAGCAGTCCAAGAAGCCACGAACGCGTGATGATCCTAGGCATTTTTGCACATTTGAGGCTTCTCGAGCTGCTGAGTGGAGCAATCCCCCCTGCTGCTCCGGCCACTGCCAAGCTCCCGAGGCCCACGCCCACCCGGTCACATGGCTGGCAAGCCACACCCACAAAATAAGCCACGCCCACAGAGTGGTAGTAAAAAAAATAGGAATCCGACCCTGGCGTGCAAGCCAGCTTGTGCCTGCAAGCTAGCATCTGCTGTTGTCTCCGAGCTGTGGTTGCTGCTGCTGCTGCTGCTGGAGCCACAACCAAGAAGGGAGAGTTGGAGAATTCCCCTGTCAGGAGCTTCAAGCCGCGATGCTGATTGGATCAACTCTACAGGTGATTGACTTAGGACAGTGGTTCCCAACCTTTTTGTGATCGAGTACCACTTGGAGGTCCCGTACAGTCGCCGCGTACCACCTGGTTCCAGAGAAACTAAATTCGATCAGATATCACTTTATTTCCATAATTGTACCGTTCCTTTTTTGGCCCCGCGCATCCAGCAACTGGATTCTCGGGCCGCTGGGACCAGGTGGGTGGCATGTGGCAACAGTTGCAAATCGTTGCCAGATTATCTTGTGTTAGGCAGTAAACATTTTTGTGAAGTAAAAAATAACTAACTAAAAATCGTTCATGACCCCGAAAGTGTTCGCGTACCACCCGGAAGGCCCTCGCGTACCACTAGTGGTACACGTACCACAGGTTGGGAACCACTGACTTAGGACTTTCTCATACATCATTGCTGAGAAACCTATGCTGCCGCTTTCCACTGCCTCGATGATGTATCGATCCTGAAGCTATTTAGTGTTGTGTTAGGTTTTTTTTTTCCCCCTTTGGAAAGGGTTAAGAGGACTGGTTTCAGTATTGCAGGAGAGGAATTTAGAGAGACGGCCTGGCTTCAGCTAATGAAAGATAAAGTGTTTGTTATTGATGTGTTTTAAAGTCCTTTTTAATATTTTTAGTAAAGTATATTTTGACAAGACTCCCCTGTCAGTTTTATTTCAGCCCCAGTGCGTTTGCATGTGAACAGGTTCACGGTTCGTTGGGACAAACCTCACCCCCTCGTAACAGTGAGTTTATGATGGAATAAAATGTCATTTAGGTTGGGATGGCGTTTTTGTTTTTCTCTTATTTCCTGACAGTGAGAACAATTAATCAGCGGAACGGCTTGCCTCCAGAAGTTGTGGGTGCTCCAACACTGGATGTTTTCAAGAAGAGACTGGACAACCAGTTGTCTGAAATAGTATAGGGCAATGATGGCGAACCTTTTTTGGTTCGCGTGCCAAAAGGGGGGGGAAATGCGGGGGATCACGTGTGTGCGTGCCCACACTCATAATTCCATGCACCCCTGCACATGCACGCATGACCCCCCTGCTCCCAGCATGCAATGGCACGCCCATTTTTCGCTCTCCCCAGGCTCCAGAGCCTTTCTAGGAGCCTGGGGAGGGCGAAAACGGCCTTCCCCACCCCCTCTGGAGGCTGGAAACAGCCTGTTTCCCGACTCCCAGTGGGCCCAAAAGGCCCCAAAATCAGCCGGCTGGTGCACACATGCACGCCGGACCTGAGCTCGCGTGCCCACCGATATGGCTCCGCGTGCCACTTGTGGCACCCGTGCCATAGGTTCGCCATCACGGGTATAGGGTTTCCTGCATGAGGAGGGGGTTGGACTAGAAGACCTCCAAGGTCCCTTCTAACTCTGATGATGATGATGAATCAGTTCGGACTGCTTGCCTTATTAACAGGTAGTCATCGACTCAAAAACGGTTAGTTTAGTGACCATTCAGTTACAACGGCACTGAAAAATGTGACTTATGACCATTTTTCATACTTACGACCATTGCAGCATCCCCATGGTCACATGATCAATTCAGGCACTTGGCAATTGACTCATATTTATGACGGTCACAGTGTCCCAAGGTCACGTGATCACCCTTTGCGACCTCCTGACAAGCAAAGTCAAGGGGAAAGCCAGATTCGCTCAGCATCCGTGTTACTAACTTAACAACTGCAGTGATTCACTTAACAAACGGTGACAAGAAAGGTAATAAAACGGGACAGGACTCGCTTCACAAATGTCTCACTTAGCAACAAAAATCCAGGGCACTATTGTGGTCCTAAATCGAGGACTACCTGTATTGCAGCAACCCCTTTACTTGTCCTTAAACCCACATCTGTTGGATGTCTTAAAAAAACCCAAGGCAAGTGAATTGTCCCCTGTTTGGAGGGGTTGCACCCACAAAAAATGTTTAATCTAGACACGGGGAGCCCCAATTAAACCTTGGTTACAATTATCCCCACGAATTCTTATCCCCTCCTTTTAAATCACTATTGTAAATGCGGTCCGTGCTTTGCAATATATATAGTCCTTTATTCTCCTGAATGGAGGGAGGGAGGGAGGGAGGGGTGGAGGGATAGATGGATAGATAGATAGATAGATAGATAGATAGATAGATAGATAGATAGATAGATAGATAGATAGATAGATAGATAGATAGATAGATAGATAGATAGATAGATAGATAGATAGGATACAGATAGATGATAGATAGATAGATAGATAGATAGATAGATAGATAGATAGATAGATAGATAGATAGATAGTTGATATAGATAGATAGATAGATAGATTAGATAGAGATAGATAGAAGATAGTTGATATATATAGAGATAGATAGATAGATGATAGAGATAGAGATAGATAGATAGTTGATAGATAGAGATAGATAGATAGATAGATAGATAGATAGATAGATAGATAAGACAGACAGACAGACAGACACAGACAGATGATAGATAGATAGATAGATAGATAGATAGATAGATAGATAGATATAGATAGATAGATAGATAGATAGATAGATAGATTAGATAGAGATAGATAGAAGATAGTTGATATATATAGAGATAGATAGATAGATGATAGAGATAGAGATAGATAGATAGTTGATAGATAGTTGATAGATAGAGATAGATAGATAGATAGATAGATAGATAGATAGATAGATAGATAGATAAGACAGACAGACAGACAGACACAGACAGATGATAGATAGATAGATAGATAGATAGATAGATAGATAGATAGATAGATAGATAGATAGATGATATATAGAGATATAGATAGTTGATATATAGAGATAGATAGATAGATAGTTGATATATATATAGAGATAGATAGATAGTTGATATATAGAGATAGAAAGAAAGAAAGAAAGAAGATAAGAGAGATAGATGGAGATAGAGATACAGAAGGATGGATGGACGGACAGACAGACAGAGATGGGTGGGTGGATGGATAGCAGGCGGGGAGAAAGTCACGTGACACAGCCACAATAGCCGCGCCGTCCTGTCGTCTCTATGGTGACAGCCATAGGCGCGCGGGGCGCTCTCTCTCTCCCCCCTCTATGGTGACGGCGAAAGGAAACGGCGAAGCGTCTGGGGTCAGCCTGGGCGGGTTGTACTTCCTGTGTCTCCCGGCTCGGGGTAGGCCTCGCGCTCGCTATGAGCTTCTTGAAGCGCATCCCGGAGCCGAGCGAGGGGATCCGGCTGCGGCAACCCGGTACGGAAGCCGTGCTCGCGGGACGCGGCCTGGGCACCGGCAACCTGTACATCGCGGAGAGGTGAGGGCGTATATACGTACACGAGGAGACCTGCGGAACCGCCTGCCACTGGAAGGGCGGAGGAATAATCCTAAAATCGGCCTTTTTTTTCGGAGGAGGAAGAAGAGGCCGGGCCTGTGGATTTCACCCGTGGTCAGATTTTCCAACCTGGCGCCCTCCAGATGGGGCGTCTGCAGCGCAGAAACCCCATCCTGTCACAAAATAATTGCAGTTTCAATGAGTAATAATGGACCCCCCTGGATGCCGTTTCTACGTGGTCCCCGGCTGCTATCGGATCGCTAATTGCATCCATCTAATCATAATTTTAGTAATGGGGTGACTTTGGGCCAGCCCCCCTCTTGCTCTCGGCGCAACCCACCTCACAGGGTTCTTCTTGTGGGGAAAATGGGAGGAAGAAAGTATGTTGGGTATGTTCTCTGCCTGCCTTGGGTTGATTTGTAAAAATTAAAAGGGCCAGGCAGCAAGGCAGATAGGATATAGATGGATGGATGGATGGATGATGAAAAGAAGGATGAGTGGGTAGATGGATGGGTGGATGCTCAAAAAGATGGATGGATGGATGGATGGATGAAAAGAAGGATGGGTGGATGGATGGATGGATGATGAAAAGGATGGATGCTCAAAAAGATGGGTGGGTGGATGGATGGATGGATGATGAAAAGGATGGATGCTCAAAAAGATGGATGGATGGATGGATGGATGAAAAGAAGGATGGGTGGATGGATGGATGGATGATGAAAAGGATGGATGCTCAAAAAGATGAATGGATGGATGGATGGATGGATGGATGATGAAAAGGATGGATGCTCAAAAAGATGGATGGATGGATGGATGAAAAGAAGGATGGGTGGATGGATGGATAATGAAAAGGATGGATGCTCAAAAAGATGAATGGATGGATGGATGGATGAAAAGAAGGATGGGTGGATGGATGGATAATGAAAAGGATGGATGCTCAAAAAGATGGATGGATGGATGGATGAAAAGAAGGATGGGTGGATGGATGGATAATGAAAAGGATGGATGCTCAAAAAGATGAATGGATGGATGGATGGATGAAAAGAAGGATGGGTGGATGGATGGATGGATGGATGGATAATGAAAAGGATGGATGCTCAAAAAGATGGATGGATGGATGGATGGATGAAAAGAAGGATGGGTGGATGGATGGATGGATGGATGATGAAAAGGATGGATGCTCAAAAAGATGAATGGATGGATGGATGGATGGATGATGAAAAGGATGGATGCTCAAAAAGATGGATGGATGGGTGGATGAAAAGAAGGATGGGTGGATGGATGGATAATGAAAAGGATGGATGCTCAAAAAGATGAATGGATGGATGGATGGATGAAAAGAAGGATGGATGGATGGATGGATGGATGGATAATGAAAAGGATGGATGCTCAAAAAGATGGATGGATGGATGGATGGATGAAAAGAAGGATGGGTGGATGGATGGATGGATGATGAAAAGGATGGATGCTCAAAAAGATGGGTGGGTGGATGGATGGATGATGAAAAGGATGGATGCTCAAAAAGATGGATGGATGGATGGATGAAAAGAAGGATGGGTGGATGGATGGATGGATGATGAAAAGGATGGATGCTCAAAAAGATGGGTGGGTGGATGGATGGATGGATGATGAAAAGGATGGATGCTCAAAAAGATGGATGGATGGATGAAAAGAAGGATGGGTGGATGGATGGATAATGAAAAGGATGGATGCTCAAAAAGATGAATGGATGGATGGATGATGAAAAGGATGGGTGGATCCATGAATGGATGATGAAAAGAAGGATGGATGGATGGATGGATTGATGAAAAGAAGGATGGGTGGATGGATGGATGATGAAAAGGATGGATGCTCAAAAAGATGGATGGATGGATGAATGAAAAGAAGGATGGGTGGATGGATGGATAATGAAAAGGATGGATGCTCAAAAAGATGGATGGATGGATGAAAAGAAGGATCGGTGGATGGATGGATGATGAAAAGGATGGGTGGATCCATGAATGGATGATGAAAAGAAGGATGGATGGATGAATGGATAATGAAAAGGATGGATGGATGAATGGATTGATGAAAAGAAGGATGATTGGATGGACGGATGCTGGAATGGATGGATGGATGGATTGATTGATTGTGATGATGGATGGATGGATGGTAGATAGATGATGATAGATGGATGGATGGATAGATGGATAGATAGGTAGGATATAAGAGAGGATATAGATATAGATAGGATATAGATAGATAGGAGAAAGATAGATAGATAGATATTTAAAGCTCATAATGTCCAAGCACCCTTACAGTTTAACCCAGTATTGTTCAAACCTGGCAAAAGTATGACTTCAATTCCCATAATCCACTGTACTGGCTGGAGATTTGTTGGACTTGGAAGGCTGGGCAGTTGTCCACCTGTAAATGTCATTGAAACACAGGTTGCTTCTGACTTCAAGCCACAGTAGATATAATGGCCATAAGTGATCTCAGGATATACGTGGGAAAATGTGTAAACCCTTAAAGATGTGTGCCTGAGATCTTAGCTGTTGGGTCACAACAATAGTAAAAATTGCCAAGCCCATCATTGTTATGGGTCTTCCTGTTTTAGATGCTTACAATCTGTGGTTTGAGAGAGTTTCCGGTGGATAACTTTATTTTATTGGTTTGATGATATGTTTCTAAACTCAAAGCGACGAATAAATCTTTTTTTTTAAATTTTGTATACAGCCTTTATTATTTTTATAAATAACTCAAGACGGTGTACGTACACCACACAGTTTCTTCCTCCTATTTTCTCCACAACAACCACCCTATGAGGTGGGTTGAGCTGAGAAAGGGTGACTGGCCCAGCACTGAATCCCTCTTCTGTGTAATCCCGACTAATACTCCTGCCTCCTGTATCCATTAGCATCTGTGTCTTGGATCCAGCTTTTATTCTGTGGCAGCTTTTTAAAAAAAATAATCAAATATGTGATTCTTATTGGCTCAGATCGATGGGAAATGTGATTTATGAGTAGTTTGGTGTAAAATGCTGTTCTCATCAACTCAGTTACAACTTATCTTTTTGTGTTGCTTTGTATTCTTAGTCGTCTGTCATGGATAGCAGATTCAGGTCTTGGATTCTCATTGGACTATCCCATCATAAGCTTACATGCCATTTCCAGGGACTTGAATACCTACCCGTGGGAACATTTGTATGTCATGGTGAATGCAAAGTTTGAAGGTAAGCTGGACTAGTTAGCAATAGCCTTTAGACTTATATACCGGTTCACGGTGCTTTACAGCCCTTTTTAAGCGGTTTACAGAGTCAGCCTATCACCCCCAACAATCCAGGTCCTCCTCTTACCGACCTCAGAAGGATGGAAGGCTGAGTCAACTTTGAGCCAGTCAGGATCGAACTGCTGGCAGTGGGCAGAGTCAGCCTGCAATGCTGCATTCTAACCACTGCGCCACCACAGCTCCTTCCTTCCTTTCCTTCCTTCCTTCCTTCCTTCCTTCCTTCCTTCCTACCTACCTTCCTTCCTTCCTTCCTTCCTTCCTTCCTTCCTTCCTTCTTCACAATAGCATTTAGACTTATATACCGTTTCATCATAGTGCTTTACATCCCTCTCTAAGTGGTTTATAGAGTCAGCATCTTTTCTCCAACAATCTGGGTCCTCATTTTACCGACCTCAGAAGGATGGAAGGCTGAGTCAAACTCTTTTTTATAGTCCTTTATTCTCTTGAATCTTCTCTTTGCCTCCCTCGATGTCTATGGAGAGTCTCCGTCATCCAGGTCATGGTTGTCCTCAACGCGCTTTTTCAACTGGACTTTCTTGTTTTTCTTTGAGGATATTTCGCTTCTCATCCAAGAAGCTTCTTCAGCTTCCATTCCCCACCATCCAGTCAGAGCTGAAGAAGCTTCTTGGATTAGAAGTGAAACGTCTTCAAAGAAAAACCAGAAAGTCCAGTTGCCTCCTGAAAAAGTGACTTTGGGACTTTGCCTCCTTCCCTCTTTTTTTTCTTTTTCTTTTCTTCTTTTTTTTCTTTTTCTTTTTCTTTTTCTTTTTCTTTTTCTTTTTCTTCTTTTTCTTTTTCTTTTTCTTTCTCTCTCTCTCTCTCTCTCTCTCTCTCTCTCTCTCTCTTTTCTAGCCCTTTATTCTCTTGAATTTCTCTTTCCCTCCCTTTTTCTCTTTCTTTTTCTTTTCTCTCCTTTTCATTCTCTCTCTCTCTTTTTTTCTTCCTTTCTTTCTGTTGCTCTCCCTTTTTTTTCCTTTCATTTCTTACGTTAGAAACCAAAATTGTGTAAGCTACACCCAGTTATTGGATTTTAGTGATTCTCCCTGGCTGTTAGCTGTCTTTGCTGGAAATGACAGCAGGAGCTCCCAGGTGGGCCTACTTGGAAAAGTGAGGCAGGAATGCCAGGTTCCTTGACGTGCATCTTCATTTTTGCTCTCTTAGTAGAAGAATCCAGAGAAAGTCCCATTCCAGAGGAGGAAGAGGAGGAGAGCGACGATGAGCTTGAACCCATCTCGGAATTCCGATTTGTACCCAGTGACAAATCAGCGTGTAAGTAGGAAAAAAAGATGAGAAACTAAGATTCATATGAGTTTTGGCATAGAGAATATATCCTGGGTGAGGGGAGGGAGGGAGGGAGTCAAGCCCATATGGATTGATTGATCATTCATTCATTCATATCCCGCCTTTATTATTTTCACAAATAACTCAAGGTGGCAAACATAAGCCAGTACACCTTTCTCCTCCTATTTTCCCCACAACAGCAACCCTGTGAGGTGAGTTGGGCTGAAAGAGACTCTGGCCCAAAGTCACCCAGCTGGCTTTTATAGCTAAAGCAAGACTAGAACTCACCGTCTCCTGGTGATTGGCTCAAAGTTACCCAGCTGGCTTTCATGCCTAAAGCAGGACTAGAACTCTCCATTTTCTGGTGATTGGTCCAAAGTCACCCAGCTGGCTTTCATGCCTGAGGCGGGACTAGAACTCACAGTCTCCTGGTGATTGGCCCAAAGTCACCCAGCTGGCTTTCATGCCTAAGGCGGGACTAGAACTCACCATCTCCTGGTGATTGGCCCAGAATCACCCAGCTAGCTTTCATGCCTAAGGCAGGACTAGAACTCACGGTCTCCTGGTGATTGGCCCAAAGTCAACTAGCCAACTTTCATGCCTAAGGCGGGACTAGAATTCTCCATCTCCTGGTGATTGGCTCAGTTACCCAGCCGGCTTTCATGCCTAAATTAGCACTAGAACTCACCTTCTCTTGCTTTCTAGCCTAATGCCTTAACCACTGCACCAAACGGCTTGTTTTTTTTTTCAGAATAATGCTGGTACCCATCTAACTGGCAAGCAAACACTATAACTCTGATATATCCTCCTCCTTCGTAGATGATAAGCTCACGGGGCAAGCACAGGTAGTCCTCGACTTACGACAAAAGTGGACCCCCAAATTTCCACCGCTAAACAAGACAGTGGTTAAGTGAATAGTGACCCCAAAATGTACGATCTATCTTGCCACAATGGTTAAGCAAATCACTGCACTTGTTAAGTGAATCATTTGGTCATTAAGCGAATCTGGCTTCCCCCATTGACTCTGCTTGTCGGAAATGAGCTGGGAAGGTCACAGAAGGTGTTCACATGACCCTGGGACGCGGCAACCGTCATCAACGCACCCCAGTTGCCAAATGCCTTGTCAAAATAACTTCATGGAATAGTTACCGAGTGAAGGTCAATTTTACGCTTGTGTTTTAACCTAGTGGAAGCCATGTTCACTGCCATGTGTGAATGCCAGGCCCTGCACCCCGACCCGGAAGACTCCGACTCCGATGGCAATTACGATGGTGAGGAATATGACGTCGAGGCTCACGGTGAGTGGGGATTTGCGTGATGTGCCAATCATTTCCCCTTGACCTTAATCCAGGTTAGGCCCCATTAACTGGCAGTTTTGTATCTGCTCCCAAGAGGCCAAAAAGAAAAAAGGAAAAAAAAGGTTCATTGATTAATGTCCCAAATGGGCTTTTTTTTTTTCAGGAAGCAAGTGGACTTTCTTGTTTTTTTCTTTTGAAGACATTTCGCTTCTCATCCAAGAAGCTTCTTCGGCTCTGACTGGATGGTGGGGAACGGAAGGATTTATACTCCTTGCAGACAGCTGGTCATTTGCATCCTTTTAGAGAGTCCTTGAGGCCACTTGGAGGTTTATCTGTGTCCTCAGGGTCACCTGAGTGGTGCAAATGGGTGTGGAGCCTTCTTGGAACTGCTGGAAGTTTTCTGCCCTGTGTCCTTTCATTTTTGAGGTGACCCCACTATTCAGGTGACCCTGAGGACACAGACAAACCCCCAAGTGGCCTCAATGACTCTCTAAAAGAATGCAAATGACCAGCTGCTTGCAAGGAATATAAATCCTTCCATTCCCCACCATCCAGTCAGAGCTGAAGAAGCTTCTTGGATGAGAAGCGAAACATCTTCAAAGAAAGAGAAGAAAGTCCAGTGGCCTCTTGAAAAAAGCACCTTTGGGACAACCATGACCTGGATGACCGAGAACCTCCATAGACATTCATTGATTAATAATGGTTTTAGTCTGCAAGGTAGTCCTCACTTAACGACTGGTCGCTTACTGACTGCTTGAAGTTACAGACCTTCCCAGAGCTCCTTTGGCTTGCATTTATGGCTGTTTGCCACGCCCTCAATCATGTGACTTTGTATGTTGTTGCTTTTCTGTTGTTTACTTCCAGTTTCCGGCAAACAACCACCATTGGACAAAACAGACTTTCTTAACGACTGCAGTGTTCACTTAATGACTGGTGTTTGCTTTATGACTGTCGCATTTGCTTTCAATGGCTGCCACCACAAAAATGGTAATAGTATCAGGTTACTTATTGAAACAATTCCTGGAAAGTGGTACAGGTAGTCCTGGATTTGTGACCCTAATTGAGGCTAAAATTTCTGTCGCTAAGCGGGACATTTGTTAAGTGAGTTTTGCCCCATTTTACGACCTTTCTTGCCACATTTTTTAAGCAAATCACTGCAGTTGTTAAGTGAGTGAGACGGTTGTTAACTGAATCTGGCTTCCCCGTTGACGTTGCTCATTAGGTGGTCACAAAAGGGGATCACCTGACTCCAGGACGCTGCAGCCGTCATAAATGCGAGTCAGTTGCCCAGCATCTGAATTTGATCACGTGATCAGACATTGTTGTGTTCTCTTTAAGGCAGAGTTTCCCAAATTTTTCGGGTTGGCGGCCTGGTGCAGTGGGAGGCGGGAAAGAGGGAATGATTTTATGGGAGGGCCAGGTGCATGTGTGTGTGTGTGTGTGTGCGCGCGCGCACGAGCGCCCGCAACGTTCACAGTGACAGTCGTGGGAGCAGGGCTGCGAGCAATGAAGCTCATGTGAGTGGGACGGTAACAATGCTCGTGTTCTGACCCAGCTCCCCAAAACACAACAAACCCTCTGAAGTTAAATCAACCATTCCTTTATTAGGAGTGCCGGCAGCCCCGGCAAAACATTTCTCTCTCACCGCAGGCTAACAAGACTGTCCGGCAGGGAGATGAATAGTTGTCTGCCACATCTATTCATCTCCGCCCCCTGCCTTTTATCCCCAGAGCTAGAGTGGGGCTTCACTAGCAGCGGTGCCTCTTCCGTCCCAAGGACCGGCCCATAGATTTCCACTGCTCTCCTCTCCTCTGCCTTCTGTGCATCCGCGCGTCAGGCACTGGACCCAGCTGTTCCTCCTCTTCCTCATCACCTGGGGACTGTTGACTTCATCTGAGGGCTGACGGACGGCCCAGGCTCCGCCTCTTTCTCTCTGCCAATTCCATTTCCTCTTCCCCGTCTGAGCTCTCAGGTTGCCTTGATGCTGACCCTGACTCCCAAGCCTCCTCCTCCTCCTCTGATTCGGCTGCTGGAGGGACCGGCAGCCGACAGGCCACAGCATCTCTCACAAGTGGGGCCGCATGGACGCGTGCACTCTGGACGGCCACTCACGTGGCTCAGAGGCAATTAGGCCGCGGCCCACAAGCTTGGGACCCCTGCTCTTAAGGCTAACCTGCATTTTGGATTTTGTTCTTGGCACAGAAATCGGCCAAGGCGATATCCCGTCCTTCTACACGTACGAGGAAGGCTTGTCGCGTTTAACAGCCGAGGGTCAGGCGACCTTGGAGAGGCTGGAGGGCATGCTGGCCCAGTCCGTAAGCACTGAGTACCACATGGCTGGGGTGAGAACGGAAGATACTCTGAGGGATTTTGAAGGTACGAATTCAGTTTGCAGCTTTTCCTGAGCGATCTTGGAAATGCTTTAAGGCAGTGTTTCCCAACCTTGGCAACTTGAAGATATCTGGACTTCGACTCCCTGAATTCTGGGAATCGAAGTCCAGATATCTTCAAGTTGCCAAGGTTGGGAAACACTGCTTTTTTTAAGGGCCTTCTCCAGTCAGGATTTCGGCAAGACCACCTTCTCCAACATACCTCCCTAAGACCGATTAGAGCCCACAGAGTTGGTCTGCTGGTGGTCCCGTCAGCCAAACAATGTTGGCTGGCGGGCCCACGAATGAGGGTCTTCTCTGTGGCAACACCGGCTCTCTGGAATACACTACCCCACAAGATCCGCATTATTCCTACCCTGCCAGCCTTCAGAAAAGCGCTAAAAACCTGGCTTTGTCGACAGGCCTGGGGCCAATGATTTTAATACAACACCGGTCATTCTTGGCCCTATGAATGATTTATTGTATGGGTTTTTAAATTGTGGTTTTTAATGTTTTTTTTTTAATGTTTTTATATCTATTGTTTTTAATGCTTTTTATATTTGTTGTTGCATGTGAATTTTTACTATTGTGAGCCGCCCAGAGTCTCTGTAGAGTGGGCGGCATACAAATGCAACAAATAAATAAATAAATAAGAGATTTTTGTCATTCAACCCCAGTCTCTGGGTTGTGTCGAGGAGTAGAGAAATCCGCCCGATCGTTTTCAACTAACCTTCCATCTAATGACGGAGATTTGGATGCCGCAGTTGTTAAGTGAATCACTGCAGTTGTTAAGTGAATCACTGCAGTTGTTAAGTGAATCACCGCAGTGGTTCAGTTTACAACACTGTTGTTAAGTGAATCTGGCTTCCCCATGGATTTCGGCTTGTCAGGAGGTCGCAAAAGGGGATCATGTGACACACACACACACCCCCGGGGACACTGCGACCATCAAAAATGTGAACCAGCTGCCAAGCGTCTGAATTTTGATCACGTGACCACGGGGATGTTGCAACATTTTCGTGGGTGTGAAAAACGGTCATAAGTCATATTTTTTTTGAGTGACGGTGTAACTTTGAATGGTCATTAAACGAAAGGTCGTAAGTCGAGGACCCCCTGTAGTAGCCGTGGAGGCGCAGTGGTTAGAATGCAGTACTTCAGGCTGCTTCTGCTGGCTGCTGGCTGCCGGCAGTTCAGCAGTTTGATCCTGACCGGCTCAAGGTTGACTCAGCCTTCCATCCTTCCGAGGTGGGTAAAATGAGGACCCAGATTGTTGGCGGCAAGAGGCTGGCTCTGTAAACCACTTAGAGAGGACTGTAAAAGCACTGTGAAGCGGTATATAAGTCTAAGTGCTATTGCGAAGGAAGGAAGGAGAATAAAATGAAGGAAGGAAGATGGAAGAATAAAAGGAAGGAAGGAGGCACAGTGGTTAGAATGCAGTAACTCACTGCTCACTGCCAGCAGTTTGATTCGGACTGGCTCAAGGTTGACTCAGCCTTCCATCCTTCCGAGGTGGGTAAAATGAGGACCCAGATTGTTGGGGGCAATATGCTGAACTCTGTAAACCGCTTAGAGAGGGCTGGAAAGCCCTGTGAAGCGGTATATAAGGAAGGAAGGAAGGAAAAAAGGAAGGCGCAAGCTGTGGTGCCGCAGTGGTTGGAATGCAGCATTGCAGGCAAATTCTGCCCACAGCCAGCAGTTCGATCCTGACCGGCTCAAGGTTGACTCAGCCCTTCCGTCCTTCCAAGGTGGATAAAAAGAGGACCCAGAGTGTGTGTGGGGGGGGGGCAAGAGGCTGACTCTGTAAACCGCTTAGAGAGGGCTGTAAAGCACCGTGAAGCGGTATATAAGTCTATGTGCTATCTCCATTCTGTTGCTCTTTCTGCTTTCAGATGGAATGGAAGTCGACGCGGCCCCAGTAGTTACCGGACAGTTTGAAGATGCCGATGTTGATCATTAAAGGAAGGTAGGAACAATGGCCAGGTTGACCCTCCTAATTCTCTCTCTCTCTTTCTGGCTTCGTTTCCTTGCTTTAGTTCAGACCAATGTATCCAGTTTGTTAAAAACCTGAACCTTCTGCTTTTCAGTTGTTAAGTGAATCCTTTGATTGTTAAGGCAATCCGGCTTCGCCGCATTGACTCTGTTCACCAGAAGGTCGCAAAATGATGATTTGATGACTCGGGGACCCTGTGACCGTCCCTACGCACCAAGTGACCAAATTTTGTTCACCTCACTGTGAAAAATCCATGACGGTCATAAGTATAAGTCACTTTGCAAGCTATTTTTTTTCAGCGCCATTGTAACTTTGAACGGTCACTAAGCAAAGTACAAGTACATCGACTTATGACCGCATCCTGTTGTTGAGTGAGACATTTGTTCAGGGAGTTTTGCCCCCTTTTATGACTTTTCTTGTCTCCGTCGTTCAGTGAATCACCACAGGCGATAATTTAGTCACCCGGTTGTAAAGTGAATCTGGCTTTCCCCGTTGACTTTGCTTGTCAGAAGGCCGTAAAAGGGGATCACCTGACCCCGGGATGCTGCAGCCGTCATAAATATGAACCAGTTGCGAAGCCTCTGAGTTTCGATCACATGGCCATGGGGATGCAGCAACGGTCGTAAAGTGTGAAAAACAAACTAAAGTCCCTTTTTTTCAGTGCCCTTGTAACTTTGAACGGTCACTAAATGAACTGTTGTAAGTCAAGGACTATCTGTATGGCAAAGACACGGAATACTGTTGCCTTCCCACCAGTGGTACCTATTAATCTACTTGCATTTACAGGTACAGGTTTTCAAAACTGGTTTTTACATTGTGAGCTTTTCAAAGTGTATTTGAAAAGAAAATGTAAATGTAGTGTAAAACTCTGCCTGGAAATGGCTGGTGCTGGATTGGTGTGTCATGTTGTAAGGCTGCGTTCTTATTATCCGTTTTCTTTCTTTCTTTCTTTCTTTCTTTCTTTCTTTCTTTCTTTCTTTCTTTCTTTCTTTCTTTCTTTCTTTCTTTTTTTCTTTTTCTTCTCTTTTTTTTTCTTCTCTTTCTTTCTCTTTTTTCTTTCCTTCCTCCCTCCCTCCCTCCCTCCCTCCCCCTCTTTCTTTCTTTCTTTCTTTCTTTCTTTCTTTCTTTCTTTCTTTCTTTCTTCTTCTTTCGTTTCTGAAATGCAACTTCTTGTGTCTTTCAGATTCTCTTGGCGTCTTCAAAGCAAGATTCCCCAAGACTGACAAGGTTACAAGAATGAACACAGTTCCTCTATTAGACCCAAACTTGAAGACTGTAAATGGTTTTGTAGCGCTGTGCTTATAAAACATGATTTGACTTTTTTCATACACATAGATGCAGCACACACACAGGGGATGTTATGTCTTGGCTCTGGTCGAAGAATTAATTATGGCTTGCAATTGGAGAGCCTTTACATGATATACTAGAGCAGAGATGTGCAAAATTTAAAACTAGTGGACTTCAACTCCCAGAATTTAAGACTTTGGGACTTTCAACTCCCAGAATTTCCCAGCCAGCTTGGCTGGCTGGGGAATTCTGGGAGTTGAAAGTTCCAAAGTCTTAAATTCTGGGAGTTGAAAGTCCCAAAGTCTTAAATTCTGGGAGTTAAAGTCCACAAATCTTTAAGTTGCCAAGGTTGGACACACTTGTAGGTACTAGAGAGTAAGGAATAAAATTGTAACTTAGAACAGAATTCTAGATGGTTCCAGGATCGTTCCCGTATGTTTTAATGCTTGTTTGTCTACAGCCAGGTTCACACAACAGGAATTATTATGCTATTGTCTAAGGTGGCTAGAGCTACGACAGAGGTGCAAAGTCAAGGAAATTGTGGAAACCCCGCAAAGAATTGGCTCCGCGTCTCCGAGAATCTTGTATTATGCCTTTAAGGGCCCGTTTTGGCACCGAGCAGACGCTTCTGCGCTCCAGATAAATCTCTTGTTATTTCTGCTATAAATGAAAATGAAATGGTTCAATAAAGATGATTTTTGTATCTTACTGCTTAGCTTGCTTATTGCCGGGAACTTAAATTTTTTTCACGTTTCTGCTCAGGCTAAAAGCTACTGGTGTTTATCTTGGTGTTCAAAGTGGGAAAACTTTCTCAATCCCTATAGTAGCCACGGTACAGGAAGTCCTCAGCTTATTGTCATAAGTCGTGATGGTCCTAAGATGGGTCACCAGGTAAGCAGACCCGTCCTTATGGCCTTGTTTTCATAAAGCAAACTTTCCAGTCATATAAGTGAGCCCATGTTCGCTATGGGGCGATTTTGGCAAAACCCAGAAGTAAGCACTGGCTCTCAGCAAAAAAATTTTTTTATAAATTTATTTACCTTCGGGACCGCATCCTGCCGCATACCTCCCTACGACCGGTCAGGGCCCAGAGTCGGCCTCCTCCAGGTCCCATCGACCAAACAATGTCGGTTGGCGGGGCCGAGGGGGAGGGCCTTCTCTGTGGGAGCCCCCTCCCTGTGGAACCAGCTTCCCCTGGAGATCAGGACCATCCCCACCCTGCTGGCCTTCCAGAAAGCAATAAAAACCTGGCTCTTCCGGCAGGCGGGGTGAAAGTCAGACCAACTAGATTAGATATGGGTCTCCCCCCCTTGATTGTGAATGTGAGATACTCTTTTTAACTTTTGTATTTTTTAATTACTGTATTTTATATTTTGTAATGGATTCTAATATGTTGTGAGCCGCCCAGAGTCCCCTGGGAGTTGGGCGGCATAGAAATCCATTTAAATAAATAAATAATAATAAATAAATTGCAGTTAAGGGATTTGTGGGACGCAGCAAAGGGCCATAAATGCCGGCTGGTTGTCGGAATGTGGTTGTGTGACTCTGGGGGTGTGGCCTTCAGAACTGGGGCATAAGTACCTTGGGGGACGGGTGGGTCTGTTGCAGCAGTAAAATCTACTTACCTTCCCTGCCGGTTCGGAAGTGCACGTTTTTTCACCCTCTGCGCATGCGCAGGAGGCTTTGCGCATGCGCAGAGGGTTAAAAATAAGAAAATGGCGGGTGGGCGGAGCCTCGCGCTGCTGCTGCTACCTGTTCTCCAAACCACCGGCGGCCGCCGTTGCCGGTACACCCGAACCAGGCCGAACCAGTAGCATTCCACTCCTGGTCTGTTGTAACTTTGGTCATTTCAGCAACCAGTTGTAAGCTGAGGACTACTGTATGTGCAGCTCAGGATGTAGTTAGCAACACGGTTGTTAAGTGAATCTGGCTTCCCCATTGACTTGGCTTGTCAGAAGGTCGCAAAAGGGGATCATGTGACCCCGGGACACTGCGACCGTCATAAATATGAGTCAATTGCCAGCGTCAGAATTTTGTTCACATGACCCCAGGGCTGCTGCAAAGGTCATAAGTGTGGGAAAACAGTCGTAAGTCCTTTTTCTTGTAGCGCTGTTCTGTCTTCATCAACTCTTCATTGAGTGACCTTCGAACGGTCACTAAACGAAGAGTTGTAAATCGAGGCCTCCCTGTACTGCCATCTGATTATGTGAAATGCAGCAAATCTCCCTGATTATGGAATTATGGAAATGAGCGAATATTGGGTTTAAAAGTCTAGGGAAGGAAAAAAAAATCTGAGAGTTGTAAAAGTAAACTCTTCTTTATTAAGAAAATAATCCATTTTCTACACTTTTAAGACAATATTAACCCCTTATGTAAGTTTTGTTCAGGCTTGGCTCATTTTTCAGGAAGGGACGTGCCACGTTCAAGTTTCACAGCGTAAGGGAAATTGAAGATGATGTTTCTAATCCAATTAGTGCAAAGATTATAACTCAATATTCGCCCTGCTTTGCTGCAGGAATATTTTGATGCCTCGGTTCTGCAGCAGTTTTGCAATGTCAACAACGACAACACACCAAATGCGTGTAATATAAACCATTACCGCGCGAATTTCGCCATTATCGTGGAGGGAGACAACCGTTACATTAACAGAAGTCCTTTAGCTGGAATTCAAGGACAGCTGATGGCAATTTAGGAATTGCGTCAATGTTCTTTAAATATAAACCATGCAAAAAAATAAACCCCGCCAAAAGTTTTCCATCCACCAAAATATTAAGCCACGTTCTTTAAAAAATATATATATATATACTGGGTATTTCCAGGCAACATCCTGTCAACTCTAGCTCACATTAGGCATTTTTTAAAAGTCCAAAAGACCCAAACAACTTTAAAGTGCTTCCAAACTTTTAAGTGGGTCAGAAATTTCAAGTTTTTCTGAAAACGAACCCTTCTCTTTCTTTCTAAATGTTAGCACCCTTGTTAGATTCGGAGAAGGGGGGGGAAACCCTAATGCAATTAACTAACAGAACAAAATAGAAACCGTTTTATATGAACAGAACAAAATAGAAATTCTGGAAGGAATACGCTAGCTCCAGAACAGATGCTTCCAGAACAATTATGGCACGGTCTTGTTTTATTTCATAAGCTGCTGAGTTCCAGATTGTGCAAATAATTGAGGAAACACTCTTTGTTGAGGCCTGAAATCTTGAAGCATATGTGAAACCTTATGATTGTCACAACCTGCATCTTGTTTCTCATTTTTGGGATCGTTTGCCCCTTTCAGCAATAAAGAGGTACTCCAAAAAAGTAATTTTTCAGCCCTTAGTTAATGATACAGCTGTTGGGTTTTGAGTTTTTCATATGCATAAGGTATATGCATGAAACTGTGCTTTGTAAACTATCATTTATACCAGGGGTCCCCAAACTTGGCAACTTTAAGACTTGTGGACTTCAACTCCCAGAATTCTTTAGCCAGCATAGCTGGGAGTTGAAATCCACAAGTCTTAAAAGTTGCCAAGTTTGAAGACCTCTGGTTTATACGAAGGTGGCTCACACTTTAAAAAAAAAATAGCATCAAATACTTGGAAAAATATTTCTAGGGGGATTTGAGGCTTCCTCGCCTTAGATGAGCCGGCAGAAACAATATTCTGTCACTGCTTAGGAGGCAGAAATTTAAATGATTTGGATAACCCACAAAAGAATCCCAGAATTCCAGATTAAGACATATTTAGGATGTAGCTTACTAAATCATTTTCAAGCCCAGTGTTTCTCAGCCTTAAATATCTCTGTAGAGCCCAGGGAGAACTTCATCCCATATAACAGATACGAACATAGATCCTGAAAGAGAAAAATAAGATTGTTTTAAAAAGCTATTTGAAAAGGGAAGGAAAAAAAAGCAGATTAAAATAGGAGCATCCCGCTCCTTGGGTTGAACGATTTTCACAGAGTGTGAACTATCGGTATCTGTAAAGGTGATTCTTGACTTACAACCATTCATTTAGTGACCGTTCAAAGTTAGAATGGCACTGGAAAAACTGATTTCTGAATTCAGATTTCGGAGACATCTGAAATGGTATCGGTATTCTTATTCTATATTCTATATTCTATTCTTTTCTATATTCTATTCTTTTCTATTCTTTTCTATTTTCTATTCTTTTCTATTCTTTTCTATTCTTTTCTATTCTATTCTATTCTATTCTATTCTATTCTATTCTATTCTATTCTATTCTATTCTTCTATCCTATCCTATCCTATCCTATCCTATTCTACATCCTATCCTATCCTACATGCTATTCTATTCTTTTCTATTCTATTATTTCTATTTCATTCCATTTCATTATTTTCTGTTGTTCCATACTCTATTCCCGTGGTGGCGAACCTATGGCACGCGTGCCACAGGTGACACGCGGAGCCATAGCGGCTGGCACACGAGGGTTCCCACCGGCAAACTGGAAGTGCAGAAAAACGCACTTCCGGTTTGCCGGTGAGCTGTTTTTTGCACTCCGGAGGGTTTAGGGAAGCTCCCTGAAGCTTCGGAATGCAAAAAACTACAAAACGGACAAACCGGAAGTGCACTTTTCCGCACTTCCGGTTTGTCCGTTTTGTAGTTTTTTGCATTCCGGAGCTTCAGGGAGCTTCCCTAAACCCTCCGGAGTGCAAAAAACAGCTCACCAGCAAACCGGAAGTGCGTTTTTCCGCACTTCCGGTTTGCCGGTTTCGTCGTCCCAGGCTCCGGTAAGGCCTTTGCGCGGGGGTGGGGAGGGCGCGCATGCGCAGGGGGCAGCATGGGGGGGTGTTGTGCGCATGCGTGGGGGGAGGGAATGGGTGTGGGCATGCGAGCGCGCGCGAGCGCGCCCCCCCCTTTTTGGCACGCGAGCCTAAAAAGGTTCGCCACCACTGCTCTATTCTATTCTATTCTATTCTATTCTATTTTCTATACTATTCTATCCTATATAGTTTTTCACACGACTATTGCAGAATCCCCATCGACACGTGATCAAAATTCAAACACTTGGTAACTGGCATGTACTTATGCCAGTTGCAGGGTCTCGGGGTCACGTGATCCCCTTTTGCGACCTTCTGACAAAGTCAACGGGGAAGCCAAGATTCACTTAACTTCCATGTGACTACCCTAACAACTGCAGGGATTCGCTTAGCCACCGCGGCCAGAAAGGTCGTAAAATGGGGGCAAATCTCATCTAGCAACTCTCGCTTAGCAACAGAAATTTTCGGCTCTGTTGGGGTCGTAAGTCGAGGACTGCCTGTAATTTGGAACTCTCTAATAGCCCAATGATAGATTTATCTAAGTAAATGCGGGATCCTATTTTATCCAGCATCAGATAAAAGAGGTTTATTCTAAGATTCCGTTCTTAAAGTTGTTCCCTGCTTGTTCTATTGTTTTAGACCCCTTGCCTTCTACAATTTAGGGATCCTTGTCTGTTTGTCCAGGAAATGAAAATCAATATATATATAAAAGCCAAATACCACTCACTCGTCACGAAATCTCCAGAACCGTAAAGCCTACAAACTTGAAACTTGGCACGTATGTTCCCCTTGGCTTCTAGGTGCTCGCTAAGAAAGGATTTTTCGAAGTGACCATCAGATCATTAGTATTTCTTATATTATTATTAACACGCTCTGATGCTACGCCTTCGCTAAACCAAGCGTGGGTATGGCCAGCGTGTGACTCATCCGGCCTGCGGGCTGGGAGTTTAGACATTCTCCTCCCCACCTGAAAAGAACTCTGTTCCAACTGCCAGTTGCCTTATCTTAACACGCTCTGATGCTAAGGAGTTACACATTCTACATAAATTTTCAAGCTTTAAGTGTCAATGTATCAAGTCCGATCACATAGTTTCGTAGCGCAGCACGGGTATCAAGCTACTAGTGAAAATATAAAACCTCTCACCTATGCATGGTGCGATGCAGTACACCACCAGGTAATTCCAAAACTGGTCTATGAAGCAGCTCCCGTGCAGAGAAAGAGCCAGGGCTGGATTAAAAACCGCACCGGTGAGGTTTCCTCCTACGAGAGACCAGAAAACATTTCTCCTTTAAGACGTCATGCAGCTTTTAAAGGCATAAGAATCAGGTAATTCAGAACCATTAATATGTTCAGATCAGAGATAGAGATAACTGTAGAGTTGTGCCAAACACTAGACTAGACATTTATAGGAAAAAAATGTGTTAATCTATAGGCTAAAACATAAAAGAACGGTTGCTGGAATTGGTTATGTTGGTGGGATTCAGCCGGTTCGGACTGGTTCGGGCAAACCAGATGTTAATTTTACATCTGGTTCGTGGAACCGGTAGTTTCAAGGAGTGGCTGACCCCGCCCACCCCACCCTGCCCCTCCCAGGAGTCTCCACGTAATCCGTTTTCGATACAAGATAAGTGAAGGGTCTGTGCGGAGGCTCTGGGAGGACGAAAAACGGGCCTACTGAAGTCCGGAAACGGGACTGCTTCCGGCCTCCAGCGGGCCTCTGGAGCCCGTGGGAGGCCATTTTCGCCATGGTGCAGGAGGCCGAGTAGGCCACGCCCCCATGGCCACGCCCACCCAGCAACCGAGCAGAGAACTGGTTGCTAAAAATTTTCAATCCCACCCCTGGTTATGTCTAGTGAAAAGAAGGACCAGGGGAGACATGATAGAAGTCTTCTTATATTTGAGGGGTTGCCACAAAGAAGAGAGAGTCAAGCTATTCTCCAAAGCACCAGAGGGCAGGACAAGAAGCAATGGATGGAAACTAATCAAGGAGAGAAGCAATCTACAAGGAGAAATTTCCTGACAGTCAGAACAATTGATCAGTGTAACAGCTTGACTCCAGAAGTTGAATTAAGGTGCGCACATCTTCAAGTGGGTGGGAATATTGGACCAGGCATACAAAAGGCCCATCTCGAAGTTCTTCAGGAAGGCACCTTTTCACTGAGGGACATAATAGAATAGAATAGAACAGAACAGAACAGAACAGAACAGAACAGAATTCTTTATTGTCCAAGTGTGATTGGAGACACAAGGAATTTGTCTTTGGTGCATATGCTCTCAGTGTACATAAAAGAAAAGAGACATTTGTCAAGAATCATGAGGTAAAAAACACTTAATGATTGTCATAGGGTACAAATAAGCAATCAAATCATATTAGGAACCAGTCAATATAAATCGTAAGGATACAAGCAACAAAATTATAAAGAATATAGAGTAGAGTAGAGTAGAGTAGAGTAGAGTAGAGTAGAATAGAATAGAATAGAATAGAATAGAATAGAATAGAATAGAATAGAATAGAATAGAATAGAATAGAATAGAATAGAATAGAATTCTTTATTGGCCGAGTGTGACTGGACACACAAGGAATTTGTCTTTGGTGCATAAGCTCTCAGTGTACATAGCGCCAATGGATTTCACCGCCAATTCCAGTAGGTGCTGATCTGGAGATTTTGGAGCAAGTCCCAAATCGCACAGATTCCAAAGTTCAGGGATCATTGAGATCACCTCTTGAAAGCCACAATGTTTGCGTTTTGGGGTTTGCCAAACTCTTCAGAGGAGGGTTAATGATCAACGATGGCCACATGGTGGAGGTTCTTCAGATCTTTTCAGGCATCCTTAGGATAGTCTGGCGAGGGAAGGCGTCATGGTTGACGTGCTACCCAGCCTGCTCGCCACCAGATAACAATAAGGGGAGGGGGGGAGAGAAGGCCTTGGGATGTGAGGGTGGTTTGGGAGGGGGAAACTCTGGCTCCAAGGTCACCAACTCTGCGAATGTCCGAGGCAAACAGATCATTCTCAAAACAACCAAAGTGGAACTGATCGGTGGACGAAGGACCATGGGAGGACCGGGAGGGGGAAAAGGGGGAGAAATTTATCTTATGCTTTTTGCACGCGAAATGTTTGAGCTGGCTTTTCCGCTTCTCTACCCACATGGCTTTTCAGCAAAGTACGGTAGTCCTTGAAGTACGACCACGATTGAGCCCAAAATTTCTGTCGCTAAGCGAGACAGCCCCATGAAAGTTCTCAACAACTTCTAACTTTTGCTTTATATTAGAATTGGAAGCTGGGTTTTTTTTCCTTTCCATCAATTAACACGGCATATTGGATATTATTCCAAATGCTTTTGAGTCAGCCGAGTTATGCTGGAACTGAGCAATTTAAAATGTACAATGAGCTGAGCTGCAAATTGTGATTCAGCAGAAAGAGGCTGGCATAAAGAATCTTCCGGAAGAGACAACGCAGTCGGCAAATGCAGGCTTTGGAGAATACGAGGCACTCTTCTTACCAGGAGCTCTTTCTTGAGGATGTATTTATGCGTAGGTCAAGGCGAGATAAAAAAATCTCTCGGCCATTCAGCAAAGCGATCGCTAAGTGAAACTGTGACTGTGCTCACAATCTTACTCCAGCTTTCCTTTGCTTTGCAGACCCGCCAAGGTTGTAAAACGTTGTCAACTTACAAGGCACAACTTCCCTCCAGAAGTTGTCAATGCTCCATCACTGGAAGTTTTTAAGAAGAGATTGGACAACCATTTCTCTGAAATGATATAGGGTTTCCTGCCTAAGCAGGGGGTTGGACTAGAAGACCTCCAAGGTCCTTTCCCACTCTGCTTTTCTATTCTATTCTACTCTATTCTATTCTATTCTATTCTATTCTATTCTATTCTATTCTATTCTATTCTATTCTATTCTATTCTATTCTATTTTATTCTATTCTATTTCTATTTCTATTCTATTTCTATATTCTATTCTATTCCATTCCATTCCATTCTATTTCTATATTCTATTCTATATTCTATTCTATTCTATTCTATTCTATTTCTATATTCTATTCTATATTCTATTCTATTCTATTCTATTCTATTCTATTTCTATATTCTATTCTATTCCATTCCATTCCATTCCATTCCATTCTATTCTATTCTATTCTATTCTATTTTATTCTATTCTATTTCTATTTCTATTCTATTTCTATATTCTATTCTATTCCATTCCATTCCATTCTATTTCTATATTCTATTCTATATTCTATTCTATTCTATTCTATTCTATTTCTATATTCTATTCTATTCCATTCCATTCCATTCCATTCTATTTCTATATTCTATTCTATTTCTATATTCTATTCTATTCTATTCTATTCTATTCTATTCTATTCTATTCCATTCCATTCCATTCTATTTCTATTTCTATTTCTATATTCTATTCTATTCTATTCTATTCTATTCTATTCTATTTCTATTTCTATTTCTATATTCTATTCTATATTCTATTCTATTCTATTTCTATATTCTATTCTATTTCTATATTCTATTCTATTCTATTCTATTCTATTCTATTCTATTCTACTCTACTCTACTCTACTCTACTCTACTCTACTCTACTCTACTCTACTCTATTCTATTCTATTCTATTCTATTCTATTCTATTCTATTCTATTCTATTCTATTCTATTATTTTTGGGATGCAGTTAGTTGGCCCACTCAACCTAGCACCACAATCTTCTACGTTTTGTTCAGCTTACCACCAAATGTTGATATTCTGAATTTGTTTTCTATACTTTTTCATCCCTTGTGGTAACCGCAAAGGCTCAGTAAACAAGGCAGTCACTAAACGAGGACTACCTTTCCAAGTTAAGCCTTACTGCGAATTTCTGTATTCTGTTTTGCAAATTGCTAACGGTCGCTTTTTCCCCAAGACTGCATTCTAACCACTGCGCCATCACGGCTCTTGAAGCAACATTCACTTCATTGCCCTGCTTAGTCACGGAAATGTTGGGCGCAACTGTGGCCGTATGTCGAGGACTTACCTGTATTCCAGGGGTGAAATCCAGCAGGTTCTGACAGGTTCTGGAGAACCGGTAGCGGAAATTTTGAGTAGTTCGGAGAACCGGCAAATACCACCTCTGGCTGGCTCCCGAGTGGGGAGGGAATGGGGATTTTGCAGTATCCTTCCCCTGCCACGCCACCAAGCCACGCCCACCGCCACGCCCACCAAGCCACGCTCACAAAAACGGTAGCGGAAATTTTGAGTAGTTCGGAGAACCGGCAAATACCACCTCTGGCTGGCCCCAGGAGTGGGGAGGAAATGGGGATTTTGCAGTATCCTTCCCCTGCCACACCCACCAAGCCACGCCCACCAAGCCACGCCCACAGAACCGGTAGCGAAAATTTTGAGTAGTTCGGAGAACTGGTAAATACCACCTCTGGCTGGCCCCAGAGTGCGGTGGGAATGGGGATTTTGCAATATCCTTCCCCCAGGAGTGGGGAGGGAATGGGGATTTTGCAATATCCTTCCCCTGCCACGCCCACCAAGCCACGCCCACCATGCTATGCCATGCCCACCAAGCCACGCCCACAGAACCAGTAGTTAAAAAATTGGATTTCACCACTGCTGTATTCCAAGTAAAGACTCGATCCGAGTTTTTAAGTCGGAGAAGCAAACGACGGATAAACCCACCAACCTGCGTAGACGAAAGAGGTGATCAGCAAAGCGATCAGGTGGACTTTCATGGTGGGGTTCATGGTCTGGAACTGGAGTAAAGTCAGGTGTAACAGGAAGGAGAACAGGAACTCCAAGCCGAACGCGTTGGTGACCGTGGTCTGAATGGGGTTGCTGCATACGTCGGGCAGGGCTCTCAAATGGCCGGGGGTGAAGCCCAACATCCAGATTAATTTCATGCACAGGTGAGCCAAGACGGCCGCCGCGAAGTGCGCCGAAGTCTGCAAGCACCACGCGCGGACCCCCAACTGCCCTTTGTAAAACTGTTGGAGGCTGCTGGCCGGGTTGCCCACGCTGCCCGTTAATGTCCAGCCGTGGAGGACGGTGAAAATGTAGGTGAGCCAAAGGGCGATCTGCGGATGGGGCAGCAGGCTGCCCAGCAGGCAAAGTTCGTGGGTGCAAGCGCAGATCTGGAAAGTGGCGGTCAGCTCCTGGGTGAAACTGAACCAGCTGGAAGTCCGCCGTAGCGCCCGGTGGGCCAGCTGCCTGCAAATGCCCACCAGAAGGATGATGCCCGCCATCAGCAGCAGGGAAATCAAGGCTTCGCTGGTATTCATGGCTGCGGAAGGGAAAAAAGGGGGGGGGAAAGAGTGCTGATACAGGAGGTCCTTGAATTACAACCGTCCGTTTAGTGACGCTTATAGCGTCCTTCTGGCAAGCAGAGTCAATGGGGAAACCGGATTCGCTTAACAGCCGTGTTACAAGTAGTCCTTGACTTATGACAGTCTGTTTAGTGACCGTTCTGAGTTACAACGGCACTCGGGGGAAAAGTGACGTAGGGTCGTTGTTTCACACTTTTCCACACTTTTTCACGTGATCAAAATTCAGACGCTTTAGTAGCTGGCTCATCTTTATGACGGTCGTAGGGTCCCGGGGTCACGTGATCGAGTAAAGTCGATTGGGGAGGCCAGATTCACTTAACGAACAGCGTGACTAACTTTACAACTGCAGCGATTCGCTTAACAACTGTGGTAAGGAAGGTCGTAAAAACGCGGCCAAACTCACTTCACAAATGTTTCACTTAGCAACATACCTTTGCGGTCGTAACTCGAGGACTATCTCTACGGAGAAGCCTCAACTTAACAACCGTTCGTTTAATGACCGTTCCAAGTTACAACGGCACAAAAAAATGTGACTTAGAACCATTTATTCAAACTTACGACCGTTTGCATGGCCACGTGACCAAAATTCAGACTGAGCAGATTTAATAAAAAAGTTGATGTTGTGATGTTATTATTATCTTTTACTTTGCCAGAGAGTGGGAAGTCAACGCCTTTTATTCTTTTTCCCTTTTCACCCCACATTTTTTCTTATTCCCCTTTTTCCTTTCCCCTTATTAAGTTTTCCTTTACTTTTGATTCTCTTCTGTATCTTGTATCTTGATAAAATTAATACAATTTGATATGGAAAGAAAATTTAGATTTATGACGGTCGCAGTATCCTGGGGTCACGTCTTCCCTTTTTGGGACCTTCTGACAAGCAAAATCAACGGGGAAGCCAGATTCACTTAACAACCGTGTTACTAACTTAACACCCACAGTGATTCACTTAACGACTGGGAGAGAAAGGTCGTAAAACGGGAGGCAAAACTCACTTCACTGTCTTGCTTAGCAACAAAAACGTTGGCTCAATTGTGATCATAAGTAAAAAAATAAAAAAAATGACCTGCATTGGCACCCCTTGCTGGATTCACTTAACAACCATATAATTAACTTAACCAGTGCAGTAATTCGCTTAACAACTCGCGGCCAGAAAGGTCGTAAAATGGGACAAAACCTCACTGAACAGTTATACATGTTACAACAGCATTAAAAAAAAAGGTGACTTATGACCGTTTTTCACACCGTCGCAGAATTCTCTATGGTCACGTGATCAAAATTCAGTCACTTAGCCATCGATTCGTATTTATGACAGTGTCCCGAAGTCACCTTTTACGACCGTCTGAGCCTCCAAGGTCAGAAACGGGGAAGCCCGATTCATTTAACAGCTACCTTACTGCCTTTAACCGCTGCAGTGATTCACTTAACAACGGCAGCAAGAAAGGTGGGGCCAAAGTCACTGTTTTTTTTTTTTTAAAGTCTTGCTTAGCCACAAAAAAATGTGGGGCTCCCTTATGGTCATAAATCGAGGACTACCTTTATCCTCGAAACCAAAGCTTGCTGGAGAGGTGGGGGCTCAATCCTTTCCCTCCCCCCTGCCGGTCATTTGCAATAAGCTCGGGCTTTTCTCAGCTCAGCCTCCGGGGACTGAGTTCAAATCCTGCTCTGCCAGAGTGGGAGGCACCCGCTCTCTCCTCCTTCCACCCACCCAAAAGGAAAGGAGACCACAAGGAGAGGCTCAGCTCTGCAAAAGCTGCGGGAGGAAGGGGGAAAAAAAACCCACCTTTCCGGGGCGATCCGCTCTTTGCTCCCGCTTCTTGGTGGCGGCCGGCCGGGTCGGATCCTCCGCCTCGGCCGTTGCTGGCTTCGTTCGATCGGGCGATCCAACGGCCGCGGAGGGGTCGCGCGTTCCCGCACCGGCCACGGTCGCTTCTTCCAAGCTTGGCTCTTTTGCAAAAGGCTGCAAAAGGGGTTTTTGTGTGTGTGTGTGTGTGCAAGCCGGCCTGGCTTCGGGATCCGCATCCAGATGCAGATGCGGATCCGGATCCTTCCCAGCTGGTGGATCCCGATCGGGAGAGATCTGCTTAAGCCATCCCACCCCGCCACCCCCAACCCCGGGCCGGCTGGAGCTGCCAATCCGGCTCCGATCGCCTTGCAAGCGAAGGGGAAGGGGAGGGAGGCGTACCTGCTTCTGCTCTCGCGGCTGCCGAGCCAGCGCCGGACCTGTCCGGAACACGCGGGGGGACTTTGCCCCTTTGCAAAGCCCAGTTTTGCGCACACAAAAAAAGTCTCTTGCAAAATAATAATAATAATAATCGCCCACGGGTTTGATTTTTCTTGGGTGGGTAGGTGGGGAGGGCGTGGAGGAGGAAGAGATTGGACTGCCACCTGCAGGAATAATGGTGTAGGTAGGGTCTCCTGCTTGGGCAGGGGGTTGGACTAGATGACCTACAAGGTCCCTTCAAAACTCTGTTAATCTGTAAGAGTGGGGTTCCGTTTTTCTCTCGCCCCGTCCGTGTCTACACAGCCCAACTAGACTGGGTTGTTTCTCGGTGTCGTAGAATATAGGTGGGGGTGTTGTGTGCATACGTTGTTTGTTTGTTTTGTCGTGTTCGTGCAGGGTATGTTGGAGGTGGTGACCCATGGAGAGGAGTATGCCACGAAATGTCATTTTCATGTATACCGATTAGGGTACATTCAAAGTGACAATAAAGTTTTTTCTATTCTATTCTATTCTATTCTATTCTATTCTATTCTATTCTATTCTATTCTATTTTTTATTCTATTCTATTCTATTATTATTCTATTGTATTCTAATTATTATTATATTATATTAATTATTCTATTCTATTTTAGTCTATTAATTATTATTCTGTTCTGTTTGATTCTATTAATCATTATTCTATGCTAATCTATTCTATTCTATTTTCTATTCTATGTTTTCTATTCTATTTTCTATTCTATTTTTAATGCTATTCTATTCTATTAACTACTATTCTATTCTATTATTATTCTATTGTATTCTATTATTCTATTCTATTAATTATTCTATTCTATTAATTATTCTATTCTATTTTAGTCTATTAATTATTATTCTGTTCTGTTTGATTCTATTAATCATTATTCTAATCTATTCTGTTCTGTTCTATTCTAATTATTATTCTAATCTATTAATTATTCTATTCTATTCTATTAATTATTATTCTACTGTATTCTAATTATTCTATTCTATTAATTATTATTCTATTATGTTCTATTCTATTCTATTCTATTATTTATTTATTTATTTATTTATTTATTTATTTATTTATTTATTTATTTTAGTGTTCTTATATGCCGCCCTACTCCCTAGGGACTCAGGGCGGCGCTATTAATTATTCTATTCTATTCTATTCTATTCTATTCTATTCTATTCTATTCTATTCTATTCTATTCTAATTATTCTTCTCTCCTCCCCTCCCCTCCCCTCCTATCTTATTCTAAAGTTTTTCTCCAACTCTTCTTAGCTTAGTAAATCACAGAGTTGGAAGGGACCTTAGAGGTCTTCTAGTCCAACCCCCTGCTCGGTCAGGAAACCCTAAACAGGTAGTCCTCAACTTATAACAGTTTAGTCATCGTTCAAAGTTACAAGGGAACTGAAAAAAGGGACTTCACACTTATGACCATTGCAGCATCCCCGTGGTCACGTGATTTACATTCGGATGCCTGACAACTGGCTCATATTTATGACGGGTGCAGTGTGCCCGGGTCACGTGATCCCCTTTTGCGACCTTCCGACAAGCAAAGTCAATGGGGGAAGCCTAGACTCATTTAACAACCGTGTGACTAATTTAACAACTGCAGGGATTCGCTTAACAAGTGTGGCAAGAGAAGTCGTAAAATGAGACAAAACTTCAAACGGTCACTAAATGAACTGTTGTAAATCGAGGACTCCCTGTAATCCGTGGAACGGCTTGCCTCCAGAAATTGTGAGTGCTCCAACGCTGGAGGTTTTCAAAAAGAGATTGTCTGAAATGACATCTAGGATTTCCTGCCTGAGCTGCGGGTTGGACTAGAAGACCTCCAGGGTCCCTCCCAACTCTGTTATTCTATTAGTGTTAATACTGCAATATGTACAAACCCAGGCTAATGTATAAGGCCACTTCAGGCTAGTTTAATATATTGAATGTATCTAGGCGAGATTTTGCTTGCTTGAGAAATGGGTTTTTTTAAGGGGAAAACTCAATCCCTGAAAGAAATAATATCTTTCCACTTCAGTCCTGTGTTTTGTTCCATTGTTGCTCTTTTATTTCTAGTTTTTAAAATGAAAGGATGACATCCAGATTGTCCACCCAGTCTGCTTTCTAGCTTTTAATGTGCTTGAATTCATCCTTAATGAGTTTTTGTTTTTGTCCTGAAGTCACACGAACGTCAAACTATTCCATGTTCTGCCTTCTTCTTCGACAGTCTAAATATCTAAATCAGTGTTTCTCAACCTTGGCAGTTTGAAGATGTGTGGACTTTAACTCCCAGAATTCCCCAGCCAGCAACGCTGGCTGGGGAATTCTGGGAGTTGAAGTCCACACATCTTCAAACTGCCAAGGTTGAGAAACACTGATCTAAATAGTTTAAATGTTTTTAAAAGCCGTAACTCGGTCAGAGTATTTAAAAAAGGAGATTATAAATTAAATATTTACTAATGTTTTCCAAGCGACTTTCCCCCCCTCCCCCCCTTTTTTCTCTCTTTTAACATTTTAAAATACCAACAAAGAAGGGATCTTAATATTTAATATTAAGCTCAGATTTCAAAATCTTTCCCATATAACACAATTCAATCATTTTGCAACAGCTTTTTTCTTTTGTAGGTTGTATTTTTCTTGGCAAACATTAAATGTGTTTTTTTTTTAGATGCCCACTGCAGTTTGCAATATTTATTTATTTGAATTATAACTCAGCAAGAATGAAAAAACTTATTTTGCATAGATTTGAATCATCATATTTCTTATTAGGCTTATTAGACAAATTTAAACTAACGGGAACGACTAGCACATATGTGCGAGGGGAACTTTTACATTTACCTTTTATTAATCATTATGTAGAGCAGTGGACTTCCAAGTCCCAGAATTCCCCAGACGGGATTCTTACACAAAACTGAACACATTGGGCTAGCCATTTATATATGCTATTTTCCTTTTTAAAAACAAAGGACTAAGGCCAATCCTGGATCATTTTTAACTGCACTGTTTTTAACTTACAAAAAATCAGAAGGGTTTTCAAATGATCTACTGTGCAGCCAGCAACTCTGGAATGCTGTGTGTGTGTGTGTGTGTGTGTGTGTGTGTGTGTGTGTGTGTGTGTGTGTGTGATGGGAGCTACACAAAGGTTGTGTTGGCATCCACACAAAGGTTTTCTGTCTTCCCCGTGGAGAAAACAAATTCAGAATATCAACATTTGGTGGTAAGCTGAACAAAACGTAGAAGATTGTGGTGCGAAGTTGAGTGGGCCAACTAACTGCATCTCAAAAATAGAATAGAGTAGAACAGAATAGTTGGAAGGGACCTTGGAGGTCTTCTAGTCCAACCCCCTGCTTAGGCAGGAAACCCTATACCATTTCAGACAAATGGTTATCCAATCTCTTCTTAAAAACTTCTTAAATGCTTATACAAATTTGGGCTTCATTGGGTTTTTTTTTTCAAACTGGGTAACTTTAGGTGGTGTGGACTTCAACTCCCAGAATTCCCCCAGCCAGCTGGGGAATTCTAGGAGTTGAAGTCCACACCTCTTAAAGTTACCCAGTTTGAAAAATGCCGGGTTACGTCTTCGCTGGTATTGCTGTCCAAAGACAGTACCATACTAGGGAGAAATTATGCTACAAATTACTGGTACATTGTGATTAGTTGCTTGCTGGAATAATGCAATATTCAAATTAGTGCCAATTGTAAATTGATTCCAGGTGGTTTTTAACACAACCCAAAATTCAGCGTGTGTGAGGCTAGCACGTACGCAATCGCCATGGGGTTTTGCATGCTCTTCATCTTCGTGTGTGCAAAGAAGAAAATGAAGGTTCAGAGGAAAACAGTACAACTTTTTAAAAATACCTTTTTTGTCAAGGTCAATTTTACCTTTAGGAAGTATATTTACAAGAGTTTTTTGTTTTATTTTGCTGTGACTTTGTGAACCCTATGTTTAAATGGTAAGTACATCCTATTCGCTCTTTACCATAATATAATATATGCCGTAATATAATATATACCGTAATATATACAGTAATAAAATTTTATGCTTAATGTTTTTATTGCTTATTTCATTGAACTGGAATTAATCATCCTATTTTTCCTAGAAAATAACACTTCGGATTGGAATAATGCAACCCTTTTATGGGATTCATCACCTGAGTGGGCAAAATATTTTTTTATTCGATTTATTTATATATACCCCATTTTTCCACAAGAGGACAGTAGAGACTTCCTATAATTTTTCTGATTCAATTCAATTCAGTTTATTACGGTCATAGACCAGAGACGAGAGCAAATAAAAACTCTCAGTAAATATACAATTAAAAGTTATAAAATAAAATAATAAATAATAGATAAAATCTATGATAAAATCCAGTCTGGCAATTACACATGGTCTACACTACTAAAATTGCAATCCATAAGCTGTGAGGTCTATAGTCAGTTTAATACTAAATGGGAAGGAATAAGCAGAGTTTGCCACATTTGTTGTATAAATTAGCTATGATGGATTAGACCAGTAGTGGGTTCCTACCGGTGCGCTCTCCGCCGTTCTTCGCCGCCGAGCCAAAGACGCTGGCGGCGTTTGCGGCGCGGGGTTTCCCCCGCCCGCTTTCCCGGGACGCCGGGATGCCGCCATTTGCGTTCTTCTGCACTCTGCAGAGTGCGCAGAGTGCAGAAGAACGCAAATGGCGGCATCCCGGCGTCCCGGGAAAGCGGGCGGGGGAAACCCCGCGCCGCAAACGCCGCCAGCGTCTTCGGCTCGGCGGCGAAGAACGGCGGAGAGCGCACCGGTAGGAACCCACTACTGGATTAGACACTTAAAGGTTAGCCACAGTTAATATATATGTTGCTATGGTGAGGAGGACACATATTTGCGACGAATCCCCACTACTGCTGCGCAGAATTCTGATTGTCTCTCTATGGAGAGTCATTCAGATCATGGTTGTGCCAAAGGTGGCAACTGAAGAAGCTTCTTGGATGAGAAGCGAAACGTCTTCAAAGAATAACAAGAAAGTTGACGGGATAGGAATTTATTCCTACCGAGGCGATGTATGGATCTTGTTCCCTTGAAGTCATTCTTGCTTAGAAAATGAAACCGAGATTTAATTCTAATTAACAAAATATTTATTTCAGTATAAAAGTAACAAAATATAAACCTTAATAAGCTACATTGTTCCAGCTAAGAAGTCACGTCTGCCTCGGGCGAGGCTTGCAGGAGAAGAATAGAAGGGAGGAGACAAAACTCCTGGAATGCACACATGCGCAGTAATACATGTCACGTGTCTGCTTGATTAGAAAATACAGTAGATCTAGAAATATAGTAGAGAACTAAGAAATATAGCACAGAAGCTCAACTGGCAATATATTCACATCGTGACAAAAGTCCAGTTGCCTCTTGAAAAAGCACCTTATCTGATTGACTATCTCCTTCAAGCAGCATTCCTCAAATCTCAGCAACTTTGAGATGCGTGCACTTCCCAGAATTCCCTGGGAGCATGCTGGCTGGGGAATTCTGGGAATTGTAGTCCACACATTTTAAAGCTGCTTTAATGGCTCTCTTCCCTCAGATCTGGTCCTGGCAGATGTTTCTCTGTTCCTAGACATGTTAATCCTGATTAAAAGGCACTCCTTGACTTACAAAAGTTCGCTTAGTGACCGTTCAAAGTTACAACGGCACTGAAGAAAGTGACTTCGCCGTGAAAGACACCCAGGTGTCTTTCATGGCTAAGGCGGGACTATAACTCACCATCTCCTGGTAATTGGCCCAAAGTCACCCAGTTGACTTTCATGGCTAAGGCGGGACTAGAACTCACTGTCTCCTGGTGATTGGCCCAAAGTCACCCACCTGTCCTTCATGGCTAAGGCGGGACTAGAACTCACTGTCTCCTGGTGATTGGCCCGAAGTCACCCACCTGTCCTTCATGCCTAAGGCAGGACTAGAATTCTCAGTCTCCTGGTGATTGGCCCAAAGTCACCCAATCAGCTTTTATGCCTAAGGCGGGACTAGAATTCACCATCTCCTGGTGATTGGCCCAAAGTCACCCAATCAGCTTTCATGGCTAAGGCGGGACTAGAACTCACAGTCTCCTGCTGATTGGCCCAAAGTCACCCACCTGTCCTTCATGCCTAAGGCAGGACTAGAATTCACATCTCCTGGTTTCTGGGCCAGCACCTTCACCACTACACCAAACTGTCTCTGAATGATGCTACTTGGCCTACATGATGTGAAGGCCCAGTGCTCTGGAGAAGGCTCCGATGCTGGGAAGGTGCAAGGAAAGAGACGAAGGAGGAGGAGGAGGAGGAGGAGGAGGGAGGAGGAGGAGGAGAAGGAGAAGGAGGAGGAGGAGGAGGAGAAGAAGAAGAAGAAGAAGAAGAAAGAAGAAGAAGAAGAAGAAGAAGAAGAAGAAGAAGAAGAAGAAGAAGAAGAAGAAGAAGAAGAAGAAGAAGAAGAAGAAGAAGAAGAAGAAGAGCAGTAAGATGGATGGACTGATGGTTGTGTAGCTATGGGTGGTCTTGAAAGGCCGAATTGGGAATAGATCATCCTGGAGAAGATCTATATTATGGGGTTGCTAAGAGATGACATCAAGTTGATGGCACTTAATCAATCAAGGCAAAGACTTGGCTCCCTGGAGAATTGTACAAGGCTGGGAAAAGGGGAAGGAAGGAAAGAAGAAGAGGAGAACAGCATCAAGGTCCATGGACTCATTTATTTCAGAGATGGCGGTTCTGTTGGGACACAGATGTTTTGGTACCCTTTATGGCTTGGCGTATTTTCCAATTTTGTTAGGAATTTCAAAAAGACATTCTTTCTTTCTTTCTTTCTTTCTTTCTTTCTTTCTTTCTTTCTTTCTTTCTTTCTTTCTTTCTTTCTTTCTTTCTTTCTTTCTCTTTCTCTTTCTTTCTTTCTCTTTCTTTCTTTTTTTCTTTTTCTGTCTGTCTGTCTGTCTGTCTGTCTTTTTCTTTCTGTCTGTCTTTTTCTCTTTCTTTCTCTTCTTTCTTTTTCTTTGTCTTTCTTTCTTTTTCTGTCTGTCTTTTTCTTTCTTTTTTTCTTTCTGTCTGTCTGTTTCTTTCTTTTTCTCTTTCTTTCTCTTCTTTCTTTCTCTTCTTTCTTTTTCTTTCTTTCTTTGTCTTTCTTTTTCTTTTTCTTACTTTTTCTTTCTTTCTTTCTTTTTTCTTTTTCTTTCTCTTTCTTTTTCTTTCTTTCTTTTTCTTTCTCTTTCTTTTTCTCTTTCTCTTTCTCTTTCTCTTACTCTTTCTCTTTCTCTTTCTTTTTCTTTCTTTCTCTTTCTTTCTTTCTTTCTTTCTTTCTTTCTTTCTTTCTTTCTTTCTTTGTCTTTCTTGAGTTTTTCAGCTTTACACTCAGTTCTGGATAATATTTTCTTTCTTCTCTCGGACACGTTCGCCCTATTTATAGAAACCACAGTCAATATTTTATTCACATCACAGACCCATCATTGTCCTAGGGCCCCAGTTTTGCAAAATTATATTTAACCCATGTACAAGTTGTTCCCATGGTCCCAGGTATAACTTTAATAAGCTAATAATCCTGCAATTCTCTTCCTCAGGAACTTCCAATCAGACCTTGGCGTGAGGTCCATGGCTGTAACAATACAGGAAGTCCACGATTTACAACAGTTCATTTAGTGGCCGTTCAAAGTTACGCCGGCAATGAAAAAAGTGACTTATGACCATTTTTCACACTTACGAAAGCACCCCATGGTCACAGGATCAAAATTCAGACTCTTGACAACTGACTCATATTTATGACCGTTGCAGTGTCCCATTTCTTAAGAAACTCCAGTGTTGGAGCATTCACAACTTCTGGAGGCAAGTCGTTCCACTGATTAATTGTTCTCACTGTCAGGAAATTTCTCCTTAGTTGTAGAGCTATGGTGGCGCAGTGCTTAGAATGCAGTATTGCAGGCAAACTCTGCCCACTGCCAGGAGTTCAATCCTGACCGGCTCAAGGTTGACTCAGCATTCTGTCCTTCCAAGGTCAGTCAAATGAGGACTCAGATTGTTGTGGGTGATAGGTTGACTCTAAAGAGTGCAGAGAAGAGCAACCAGGATGATCAGGGGACTGGAGGCTAAAACATATGATGAACGGTTGCAGAAACTGAACATGGCTAGTCTAGTGAAGAGAAGGACCAGGGGAGACATGATAGCAGTCTTCCAATATTTGAGGGGCTACAACAGAGACGAAAGGGTCAAGCTATTCTCCAAAGCACCTGAAAGCCGGACAAGGAATAATGGATGGAAACTGAACAAGGAGAGATTAAACCTGGAAATATGGAGAAATTTTCTGCTTGTGAGAGCAGTGGAACAAAAGTTGCCTTCAGAAGTTGTGGGAGCTCCATCACTGGAAGTTTTCAAGAAGAGACTGGACTGCCATCTGTCAGAAATGATGTAGGGTCTCCTGCTTGGGCAGGGGGTTGGACTAGATGACCTAAAAGGTCCCTTCCAACTCTCTTAATCTTAATCTAATCTATTTTAAAGGTGCCAAGGTTGGAAAATACTGTGCTGTAGAAACAGAAATGAAAGTTTCTTGACCAAGAATCCAAGATCGGAAGCCACCGCTCTCCGGGACGGTAAATCAAGAGACGAACCTGGATTCTCCCTCTTCATAGGCTGAAATCAGTTTGAAACCATCTGCCAGCTCGTTGTCTACTTCAAGTAACACTTGAAATAACAGCTTTGTTATGTAAGGCCCACTTGAAAACTTGACGATTTGGAAGGGAGGAAGGTCAGGAGAGGTGCCTCCCCCTCATGTGTGTGTGTATATATATATATAGCACTCCGAGCAAACAAATTGTCTGTTCACAACTGTGGTGTTAAATCACACTTGAAGTGACTCACCGTTGAGTCAAACTACACGGAGAGTTTTCTCGGCAACGAGTGGCATTGAGCAAAAAGGAAAATAATGAGCAAAGTGGACTCTCTTCCATCCTGTGGATCAGCTGGCCCAGATGAGCAGCCACAAAGCTGACAGGAGTTGTCGGCGCTTGGATGGGAGACCACCAGGAGAGGCAAGGAACGCAAGTTAGAAAACTGCATTTTGTAACCTGCGTTCCTGGTAACTGGTTTTCCCAGTGGCAATGTATGGCGGTGAAAGTTGGACCGTAAGGAAGGCTGAGCGCCAAAGAATTGAGGCCTTTGAACTCTGGTGCTGGAGAAGACTCCTGCGAGTCCCTTGGACTGCAAGGCGATCCAAGCGGTCAGTCCTAGAGGAGATCAACCCTGACTGCTCTTTAGAAGGCCGGATCCTGAAGATGAAACTCAAATACTTTGGCCGCCTAATGAGAAGGAAGGACTCACTTGAGAAGAAGAGCCTGATGCTGGGAACGATGGAGGGCAAAAGAAGAAGGGGACGACAGAGAATGAGGTGGCTGGATGGAGTCACTGAAGCAGTTGACGTGAGCTTAAATGGACTCCGGAGGATGGTAGAGAACAGGAAGGCATGGAGGAACATTGTCCATGGGGTCGCGATGGGTCGGACATGACTTCGCAACTAACAACCTGCGTTCCTGGCCTCTCCTGATGTTAACTGCAGGTTAGCAATTTTCCGGTATTTGAGGGGCTGCCACGAAGAAGAGGGAGTCACCCTATTCTCCAAAACACCTGAAAGCAGGAGAAGACATAACGGATGGAAACTAATCAAGGAGAGAAGCAACCTGGAACTAAGGAGAAATTTCCTGGCAATGAGAAGAATCAACCAGTGGAACAACTTGCCTCCAGAAGTTGTGAATGCTCCATCACTGGAGGTTTTTAAGAAGAGATTAGACAACCATTTGTCTGATCCAGGTGTAGGGTTCTCCTGCTTGAGCAGGGGGTTGGACTAGAAGACCTCCAAGGTCCCTTCCAACTCTGCTCTTCTGTTAAAAGTCGGGAAAATATTTCCTTTCTTCAGAACTCAACTGCCGTGCAACGAAAGCAGAATATTATTACTACAGGCATACTCTACAGTTCTTGAGCTGCAGCTAACGTCTTCTCATCCTTCCATTTAAGATGTTTTAAGATGTTCCATTTATGATGTTTTTCAGATCTTCTTGAAATGTTTGGTTTTCTTTGGCCTTCCCCTTATCTCTGACCATCTGGTGGTATCCAACTGATTGCGGTCTTTGCTGGACGTTGCTAACTCATGAGGGACACAGGCTTCAGCGAAGTGTATCCGTAGTTCCGTCACTATCTTGGAGACTCTTCGAGAATTGCAGGTAATGCTTGACTTACGACCACAATGGAGCCTAAATTACCTGTTGCTAAGCGAGGCAGTTGTTAAGTGAGTTTTGCCCCACTTTATCCACCTTGCCTGCCACAGTTGTTAAGCGAATCGTTGCGCTTGTTCAATCAGTCACACAGTTATTAAGTGAATACGGCTTCCCCCCACCCATTGACTTTGCTTGTCAGAAGGGGATCACATGACCCCGGGACACTGCAACCCGTCGTAAATATGAGTCAGCGTCCGAATTTTGATCACATGACCAAGGGGATGCTGCAAGTCAATGGGGAAAGCCAGATCCGCGGTACAACCCCTGTGACTAACGTAACGGTTAGTCACTTAACCACTGTGGCAGAAATGGTAGTAAAAAGGGGACAACGGTCCCTTAACAACGGTCTCGCTTAGCAGCATAAATTTTGGGCCCAAATGGCGGTCATAAGTCGAGGACTTTCTGCAATACGGATTTCTTCACTATTTGGTACGATTGAACAAGCCAACCCCTGGAACTTAGACGCAGGGGTGATTTTGCATTTGCTGTCTGCATGTTTTGTAGAAAAAAGGAAGCAAAGGATCACTGGCATTTCTTAAAGATTCTGCCCTTCTGGTTTTTTTTTTTTTTTTTTTGCAATCTCTACAGTTGGATTTCATTAGAAGGTTTCCCGTGGCATCGGATGTGGCATGGGAGCTGGAACCAAGGTCTCTCTCGGTGAACCGGATGCAAAGAAAAATATTGGAATTTATTTTCTGCGTTGGGAAAAAGTTGGAATTGTGGGGATGAGGCACCCAAAGGAAATTTTTATTATTGTGGACTTACCAGAGGTGGGATTCACATAATTTTCCTACCGGTTCGCCCAGCACCAAAAATGTGAGCGCGCGAGGCTTCCGTGCATGCTCGCATGGGGGGCTTGCACACATGCGCTTTGCTCGCGCATGGCTTGCACACATGCGCGTGGCTTGAAAACGTGCGGACCGGCTGGATACCACCTCTGCTTACGACCACAATTGAGCCCAAAATGTCTGTTGCTGAATGAAACTTTGGTTAAGCGAGTTTTCTCCGTTTTACGACTATTCTGGCCACATTTGTTAAGGGAATCACTCCAGTTCTTAAATTGGTAATATGGTTATTAAGTGAATCTGGCTTCCCCATTCACATTGCTGGTCAGAAGTTTGTAAAAATCGATCACGTGACCCCCTGGGATACTGCAACCGTCATAAATATATGTCAAGGGTCCCAATTTTGATCCTGTGACCCCCCAAGGAAGCTGCAACGGTTATAAGTGTGAAAAACGGTCATCCCTGCAGTGACTCACTTAACAACTTTGGCAAAAAAGGACGTAAAATGGGACAAAACTCACTTAGCAACTGTCTTGCTTAGCCATGTTTTGGGCTGCATTGTGGTCGTAAGTCGAGGATTACCTATACTGGAAATGTCATAAAATCAGGTCGGTCACTTGAATGACTTGTTTTACAACCCTCACCAGTTACGACCGGGATGGCCAGGTTCTGTTATGGTCATAATTTGAGGATTACTTGTATTTTGGAGTCAAAACTCCGAACACTGGTTAGAAGGCAGCTGGGTTAGAGAAAGGGGCCTGCTTTATACAGGGCTGGGGTGTTTTTTGGGGGTCCCTGCTTGGCTGCTGTGATCCCCCCGAGCCTCACTGGATGAGTCTTTGACCTGATCCAGTTGCAAGACAAGCCTTATGGGTGCGACACCCACACTTTCTGTCCTTTTCACCAAGTAACCGGAAAAACATGATCTCATTGTTTTGATTATTCATGATTGTGTGGACTCATCCATGCAGTTTTTTTGGCAGCCACACAGAAGGGGGTTTGCCAATGTCTCCTTTCGCAACTGTTTTGCGGCTTCAAATTCGGCCTACTATTCAGGCCCTTCCTGCTCTTCTCCCAGCCAAGCGTTGGGAGCACCGTTACAGGTGGTTCCTCGAGATATGACGGGCTCCATTGCGGTTGTATCTCGAGGATTACCTGTAACTACTGTAGAAGTGACTCTGCTTGGCGTCTGGGGCAGAATTGAGAACCACTAGAACAGGGGTGGGGAACGATGGCCTTTTTATGACTTGTGGACTTCAACTCCCAGAATCTGTCATAAAGGGGCCATCGTTCTTCATGCTGTCTCAGGAATTCTGGGAGTTGAAGTCCACAAGCCATGAAAGGGTCATAGGTCCCCATGTTGGCTCAGGGATTCTGGGAGTCGAAGTCCACAAGTCATGAAAGGGTCATAGGTCCCCATGTTGGCTCAGGAATTCTGGGAGTTGAAGTCCGCAAGTCATAAAAAGGCCATAGTTGCCCATGTTGGCTCAGGAATTCTGGGAGTTGAAGTCCACAAGTCATAAAAAGGCCATAGTTGCCCATGCTGGCTCAGGAATTCTGGGAGTTGAAGTCCAGAAGTCATGAAAGGGTCATAGGTCCCCATGTTGGCTCAGGAATTCTGGGAGTTGAAGTCCACAAGTCATGAAAGGGTCATAGGTGCCCATGGTGGCTCAGGGATTCTGAGAGTTGAAGTCTATATCACTTCCTCCTGCACTGTGTGGACGCACCTCATGGGCGCGTACGCGCAGTGCCAAAAAATAAAATAAAATAAAAAGCCGAAAACAAGATGGCGATTCATGCGCAGTGCCGGAAACTCAGCTTCTGCGCATGCTCAGAAGAAAAAAAAATCCAAAAAAAAATTCCAAATTTTTTTCCAAAAAAATTCAAAAAAAAGATAACGACGCCCACGGACTGGCACCGACCGAACCGGTTCCGTGACATCATCGTGACGTCACCAGCAGGTCGCTATCGGTTCAAGCGAACCGGTCTGAACCGGTCCGAACCCACCTCTGCATCAATGCCACAAGGGAGTGGGGTTTGTGGGATAGAGGATGGAGGAGGTGGAGGAGGAGGACTGTGGGGTCATTGGTGCTCTCTGCGCTTGGTAGTTTTCTTGCAGACGTTTCATGACCAAACTAGGTAACATCATCCATGCTAGAAGGTAGGAGGGTTCGGGAGGAGGAGGAGGAGGAGGAGGAAGAGGAAGAAAAAGACTGAGGTCCTTGGTCTCTCTGAGCTTGGTTGTTTTCTTGCAGACGTTTCATGACCCAACTAGATAACATCATCAATATACTTTTACCACTTGAGCCCCAGAGAGCATGAACAATGGTGATGCTCCAGAAAGACAAATGGATAGAGAGCTGATGGTTTTAATTTCCCCAGCTTCCTTGAAATGACACACAATCCATTAGATCTGGTTTGTTCCTGAGCTGTAAATACCCATCCATTGAATCACTTCTGGTGAGTAATCAGTGTGGATGACCAGGAAGGAAACTTTTATAAACTTAGTCCCTTGGTGTTTCTCACTGATGAGTTACAGATGGCTTGGTTGGGAAACAGGTGCACGTCAGAACCAGGCTTGCAGGACCAAACCAAGGTTTAGTTGAGAGAAAAAGAGAGAGAGAGGGAGGAAGGGAGGGAGGGAGGGAGGGAGGGAGGGAGAGAGAGAGAGAGAGAGAGAGAGAGAGAGAGAGAGAGAGAGAGAGATTGATTGATTGATTGATTGATTGATTGATTGATTGATTGATTGATTGATAGACAGATGATAGACACATAGATAGACAGATGATAGACACATAGATATAGATAGATGATAGATGGGTGGATGAATGATGGAAGATATAGCTAGCTAGCTAGATGTAGATGATAGATACATAGATGATAGATGATAGATGATAGATAAATGGATGGATGGATGGATGGATGGATGGATGGATGGATGGATGATGGAAGATATAGTTAGCTAAATAGCTAGCTAGCTAGCTAGCTAGCTAGCTAAATAGATAGATAGATAGATAGATAGATAGATAGATAGATAGATAGATAGATAGATAGATAGATAGATAGATAGATAGATAGATAGATAGATGTAGATGATAGATACATAGATGATAGATGATAGATGATAGATGATAGATGATAGATAAATACATGGATGGATGGATGGATGGATGATGGAAGACAGACAGACAGAGATAGAGATAGAGATAGAGATAGAGATAGATAGATAGATAGATAGATAGATAGATAGATAGATAGATAGATAGATAGATAGATAGATAGATAGATACATACATACATACATACATACATACATACATACATACATACATACATACATACATACTGTAGATAGCTTCATTTTCCTCTTGTAAGAGGCCTGTGTTTATTTTATAAAATATTTCAAAAATGTATTATGCTACCTTTGTTTGATTTAAAACAAAGGCATATTTTCAAAAGGCCTATTATCTCTGAATGAACAGACCAGGCCAGACAAGCGGCTCCTTCTGATTTTTCTGACTACCGTGAACTAAAATAACCATTTTCCCCCTTCTACAAAATCTCGGCTTCTGAAATTCCAAAGCCCCCATCCCCTGTTCTTTCGCATCCCCCTCGGGTGGGTGAAGAGGAGCAAAACAAAGCAAGGAGCCCCCTCCCCTCCCCAGGGGCAAATGAGCAAGGAAAACTGTCAGAAGCCATGAATTGATGGCAGGGCTATTCTCAGCAGGGTGAGGAGGACATCGTCCCCCCATGGCCTGGGGGTCTAATTGTGGAGGTTGTCAGAAGATGTCAGTTCACAAACTGGGAGGAGGAAGGGAACGGGAAGGTTCCAGAAAGATGCCCTCAACCAACCAACCAAACGACCCTCCTAGGTTTCTTTTCCTTCTGATTTTCTTCCCACAAAGCCGTCTAAGATCATACTCACACATCGGATGAAGTTGGATGAAGTCTATCTGAGTTGATGCTATGATACCCCACTCAGTCCTGAAGGTGTCAGGGCACCTGGTTTTCAATTAAAACAATAATGATTCAATGTACATAAATAAAATTGCATTTACAAAAATTATATATCATTTTTCTCCAACAAAGGAAAGTGTTTGTAGCTCAAGGCTGAACTGAGGGGTCCTTGGTGGTCTCTCTGAGCTTGGTTGCTTTCCTGCAGATGTTTCATTACCCAACTAGGTAACACCATCAGTGCTAGAAGAGAGCGGGATAGGAGGAGGAGGAAGAGGAAGAGGAGGAGGACTATGGGATCCTTGGTGCGCTCTGAGCTTACTTGTTTTTTTGCAGACATTTCGTTACCCAACTAGGTAATATCAGTGTTACCAGTGGTGGGTTCCTACCGGTGCGGTCCACTCTATCGCACCAGTAGCAGCGGGCTGGTGATGTCATCAAGAGGCTACCGACCCGGTGTGGTCAGTTGCCGGTGCCTAGGAGCCGCATTTTTTTTTGTGAATTTTTTTTGAAATCGCATCCGCGCGTCCCCTCGCAAGATTTTGGTGCGATTTTGCTTCTGCACATGCGCGGAAGCAAAATCGCATGAGGACGCGCGCGTGCGTAGCGAGTGTGCATGCGCACGAAATGTGATGATGCGTGCGCAGCGCACCGGTAACAAGGTAAGTGAACAACCTGCCCCTACCCTACTTAGTCCTTAAGGTGCCAGGCCACTTAGTTTTAATTAAAACAATAACAATTTAATGTATATAAATAAAATTGCATTTATCAAAATTATTATTTTTCTCCAACACAAGAGAATATTTATAGCTCCGGGTTGAACTGTTGGGTTCTTTCTGAGCTTGGTTGTTTTCTTGCAAATGTTTAATTACCCAACTAGGTAACGTTATCAGTGCTGGAAGGGAATGGGGCAGGGGTAGGTTCTGGTTTCTCCGCGCACATGCGCAGTACTTAAAAAACGCTTATGCGCATTCCCAGAAGCAAAAAACAAGATGGCACCGCCTATGGCACTGCCGAAAGAACGGGCTTGGGGGCGTCGTAGGCCTCTGTCGCTGCCGGTTCCAGCGACACAGGCTGCCAAGTTACTACCGGTTCTTTAGAACCGGTCCGAACCGGGAGGAACCCAACTCTGGACTGGGGTTTGATGAGGAGGAAGAGGGAGAGGAGGAGGGGGGAAAAGAGGAGGAGGGGGAAAAAAGAAGCGGAGGAGGAAGAGAACTGTGGGATCCTTGGTGCTCTCTGAGCTTGGTTGTTTTCTTACAGACGTTTTATTACCCAACTAAGTAACATTATCAGTGCTGGAAGGGAGTGGGGTTTGTAGAGAGGAGGAGGAGGAGGAGGAGGAAGAAGAAGAGTGGAGGACTACCTGTATATTATCAGCTGCATAGAATCAAGAGAAGTGATTTGCAAATCTCTGCCTTGCAATATTCAGTGAACTAACATCCAGCCAGAATGTTGGAATTCAGAGCTATCAATTAACTAATTAAATGGACTACAACATGTTGATGGTAATTAACACACTTGGATTCTTTTTTTTAAAGTGGGTAATGCTAATGCATAAATAGCATTCTCCAATAAGGAAGTGGTTTTCCGCCTGAAAATTGTGAGCAGCAAAATTCAGACAAGTATGGTTAGGAATCATCTATTTATAGGTAGTCCTCAACATACGACCACAATTGAGCCCAGAATTGCTGTTGCTAAGCCAGACAATTTGTACATTGAGCTTTGCTCCATTTTGCAACCTTTCTTGCCATAGTTGTTAAGTGAATCACGGTAGTTGTTCAGTTAGCAACGCGGTTGTTAAGCGAACCTGGCTTCCCCATTGACTTTGCTTGTCAGAAGGTCGCAAAAGGGGACCACGTGACCCCAGGACGCAGCAACCGTCATAAATATGAGTCAGTTGTCAAACATCTGAATTTTGATCATGTGATCGTGGGGCTGTAAGTGTGACAAATGGTCATAAGTCATTTTTTTCAGTGCCGTTGTAACCTCGAACGGTCACTAAATGATCTGTTGTAAGTTGAGGACTACCAATATTTTGAACAATTGATCAATTGCTGTCAATCCTGTGTCAATTCTTTATGATCACTTTGGAAGATTCTCTCCAGAATGGTCTTTTAGGACATCCAAGGTTGCAATCAAATCCGTCCACTTTGCTGCTGTTTGTGTTTTATTTATATTTATATATCCCTGTATTATTTTTATAAATAACTCAAGGCAGAAAGCATACTTAATGGTCTTTCCTTCTCGTATTTTCCCCACAACCACCCTGTGAGGTGGATTAGCCTGAGTGTGGCTGGCCCAAAGTCACCCAGTCAGCTTTCATGGCTAAGGCGGAACTAGAACTCATCGTCTCCTGGTGATTGTCCAAAGGGAGGGAAGGAAGGAAGGAAGGAGGAGGAGGAGGAGGAGGGAGGGAAGGAAGGGAGGGAAGGTAGATGGGCAGAAAAAGAGGAAGGGAGGGAGGGACAGAAGGAAGGAAGGAAGGAAGGAAGGAAGGAAGGAAGGAAGGAAGGAAGGAAGGAAGGAAGGAAGGAAGGAAGGGAGAAAGGGGAGGGAGGGAGGGAGGGAAGGAGGGAAGGTAGATGGGCAGAAGAAGGGAGGGAGGGAGGGATAGAGGGAAGGAAGGAAGGAGCAGGAGGAGAAAGGGACATGAAGGAAGGAGGAGGAAGAGAGAGAAGGAAGGAAGGAAGGAAGGAAGGAAGGAAGGAAGGAAGGAAGGAAGGAAGGAAGGAAGGAAGGAAGGAAGGAAGGAAGGAAGGAAGGAAGAGGGACGAAGGGAAGGGAGGGAAGTTACAGGAACATAAATCCCGACTGACGGTTTAGGAAACACATTTTCAAGCAACAAGGATGATATGATAGCTATCCAATTATTCAGAGAACTGGTAGGATCCTGTTTATTGACGATGCTAAAGCCCAGCTAGACATTAATCTTGTCTGTTGGAGATCCTTTAATTTGGATTGGTGTAGCAAAGGGTCATTGCGCTCATTAGCCTCATTATCTTGCTGGGATTCTCTTCTAGGACTGAATGGCTGACAGAAGAATGTGATATATGTATATCTTTATGTACCATTTTGTCTCTCCTTTCAAGCTAATTGTCCACTGGCTAAAAGTCACAGAATTAATACATAATATAAACTCAGGTGTGTAAAGTTGCAGGTGCTCCAACACTGTAGGTTTTCAAAAAGAGACTGGACAACCATTTATCTGAAATTGTATAGTGTCTCCTGTTCGAACAGGGGGTTGGACTAGAAGACCTCAAAGGTCCCTTCCAACTCAATTATTCTATTCTATTCTATTCTATTCTATTCTATTCTATTCTATTCTATTCTATTCTATTCTATTCCATTCCATTCCATTCCATTCCACTCTATTTCTATTCTACTCTATATATTATTCTATTCTACATTCTACATTCTACTTGGGTCTCCCCCCCTAGTTATGAATGTTGGTGATTTTTTAAAATTTTTATATCTTTTTAATTGCTATATGTTTTTATACCTATAATAGATTTGACATGTTGTGAGCCGCCCAGAGTCCCTCGGGAGTTGGGCGGCATACAAATCTATTAAATTAAATTAAACTAAATTATTCTATTCCATTCCATTCCAATCTACTCTATTTATATTCTACTCTATATATTATTCTACATTTCATTCTACATTCTATTCTATTCTATTCTATTCTATTCTATTCTATTCTATTCTATTCTATTCCATTCCATTCCATTCCATTCTATATTTCTATTCTAATATATTCTATTCTACATTCTACATTATTCTACTCTATTCTATTCTATTCTATTCTATTCTATTCTATTCTATTCTATTCTATTCTATTCTATTCTATTCTATTCTATTCCACTCTATTCTATTCTACTCTATTCTACTCTACTCTATTTCTATTCTACTCTATATATTATTCTATTCTACATTCTAGATTCCATTCCATTCCATTCCGTTATATTCCATTCCATTCTATTCTACTCTATTTCTATTCTGTATATATAATTCTATTCTACATTCTACATTCTATTCTATTCTTATTCGAATTCTCTATTCTATTCTATTCTATTCTATTCTATTCTATTCTATTCTATTCTATTCTATTCTATTCTATTCCATTCCATTCCATTCCATTCCATTCTATATTTCTATTCTACTCTATATATTCTATTCTACATTCTACATTATTCTACTCTATTCTATTCTATTCTATTCTATTCTATTCTACTCTACTCTACTCTACTCTACTCTACTCTATTTCTATTCTACTCTATATATTATTCTATTCTACATTATACATTCCATTCCATTCCATTCCATTATATTCCATTCCATTCTATTCTACTCTATTTCTATTCTGTATATATTATTCTATTCTACATTCTACATTCTATTCTATTCTTATTCGAATTCTCTATTCTATTCTATTCTATTCTATTCTATTCTATTCTATTCTATTCTATTCTATTCTATTCTATTCTATTCCATTCCATTCCATTCCATTCTATATTTCTATTCTACTCTATATATTCTATTCTACATTCTACATTATTCTACTCTACTCTACTCTACTCTACTCTACTCTATTCTATTCTATTCTATTCTATTCTATTCTACTCTACTCTACTCTACTCTACTCTATTTCTATTCTACTCTATATATTATTCTATTCTACATTCCACATTCCATTCCATTCCATTCCATTATATTCCATTCCATTCTATTCTACTCTATTTCTATTCTGTATATATTATTCTATTCTACATTCTACATTCTATTCTATTCTTATTCGAATTCTCTATTCTATTCTATTCTATTCTATTCTATTCTATTCTATTCTATTCTATTCTATTCTATTCTATTCTTTCTCATCCCATCCCATCCCATCTCTCCACCAACCATCCCCACGCCTTCCCCTTCCCCTCCTCTTCTGCCTTTCGAGCCGGCCTCGCCCCTTCCCCTCCTCGCTCGCCTCCCGCCCCCTCCCTCCCTCCCTCTGGAAGGTGGGGCCGAATCCCCCTCCCTCTCCTCCTCCTCCTCCCCCTCCCTTTGCCAAACGCCTATTCAAAGCAGCGGGGTGGGGCAAGCCGTTGCAGGACATGGCCGGCAGCCAATGGCAGAGGCGGTCCGAGCGGCCGAGGAGGCGGCCCCTGGCGAGGTCCGCGGGTGGGCAAAGGTAAGAGGCAGCCGGCGCGCCAGTCGCCGCTTCGCCTCCTTGCAGGACGGACCTCCGCGGCGCAGCGCAGCAGAAGGGGGCGCGTCTGCCCGGCCGGCCTGGGCGAGGAGGAGGAAGGCGGAGGAGGACTGGCCGGTTCGGGCAAAGCAGGAGGCTGGCAGCCCGGAGGTGAAGCCGGAGCCCGGTGAGTCTTCCGCGGGGGAAGCCAAGTTTCTCCCCCGGCTGGGCGTGGAGGGGATCGGGCAAGGCAAGGCAAGGCTGGCTCGGCTTCCTCGCTTCTGCTCCACGATCGCGATGCCCAGCCTGGGTAGGTAGGGCGAAGGTCGGGCTCGCTTCCCGCCGGGCAAGCTGCGATCCCGGGCAAGCAGCAGGCGGACGCCGCGTTGCCCCCTTCGAGCTCCGCATCGCTGGGAAACAATGCCCGGCCGGCCGCCCCGATCGCGCTTGGGGCGTCCCTGCCCTGCCTAGCACAGCCCAGCCCAGCCGCGCGGCCGGGCTGGTTCATTCATTCGCCGCTCGGCTAACAAAGGCTCTTCGCTGCTGCCGCTGCCGCCTTCCTTGCCCAGCCCGAGGCCAGACGGGGCTGATCGGGCTCGGAGAGGGAAGCGCGCAGATTGCCTTGCCTTGCCTTGCCCTGCCCTTGGGGAGCGGTTCCTGGAGGTCCGGCTCCAAAGAAGCCCCATGGAGCTTTGGATCTGGACAACGACCCTGTAAGGTAGGCTGGAGAGAGAGAGAGACAGACAGAGAGAGAAAGAGACAGGGAGACAGAGAAAGACACACACACACACACACACACACACACACACACACACACACACACACAGGGAGAGAGAGAGAAAAAAGAGAGAGACAGAGAAAGAGACAGAGAAAGAGACAGAGAGAGACAGAGAAAGAGGCAGAAACAGAGACAGACAGACAGAGTGAGTGAGAGAGAGAGAAAGACACACAGAGAAAGAGAGAGAAAGAGAGAGACAGAGAGAGAGAAAGAGAGACAGAGAGAGAGAAAGAGAGACAGAGAGAGAGAAAGACACACAGAGAAAGAGACAGACAGAGAGAAAAGACAGAGAGACACAGAGAAAGAGAGGCAGAGACAGAGAGAGAGACAGAGACAGACAGACAGAGAGAGAGAAAGACACACACAGAGAAAGAGAGAGACAGAGAGAGAAAGAGAGACAGAGAAAGAGAGACACAGAGAGCGAAAGAGAGAGACACACAGAGAGAGAGACAGAGAGAAAAGAGAGAGAGAGACAGAGAAAGAGAGGCAGAGACAGAGAGAGAGACAGACAGCCAGAGAGAGAGAGAGAAAGACACACAGAGAAAGAGAGAGACAGAGAGAGAAAGAGAGAGACAGAGAAAGAGAGAGAGAAAGAGAAAGAGAGACAGACAGAGAGAGAAAGACACAGATAGAAAGAGAGAGACAGAGAGAGAGACAGAGGGACAGAGAAAGAGAGGCAGAGACAGAGAGAGAGACAGAGACAGACAGAGAGAGAGAAAGAGACACAGAGAAAGAGAGAGACAGAGAGATAGAAAGAGAAAGACAGAGAGAGAGAGACAGAGAAAAGAGAGAGAGACAGAGGGACAGAGAAAGAGAGGCAGAGAGAGAGAGAGAGAGAGAGAGAAAGACACACAGAGAAAGAGAGACAGAGAAAGAGAGAGAGAGATAGAAAGAGAGAGACAGAGAGAAAAGAGAGAGAGATAGAAAGAGAGACAGAGAGAGAGACAGAGAGAAAAGAGAGAGACAGAGGGACAGAGAAAGAGAGGGAGAGAGAGAGAGAGAAAGACACACAGAGAAAGAGAGAGACAGAGAGATAGAAAGAGAGAGACAGAGAGAGAGAGAGAGAAAGAGAGAGAGAAAGAGAGAAAGAGAGAGACACAGAGAGAGAGAGAGAGAGAGAGAGAAAGAGAGAGAAAGACACACAGAGAAAGAGAGAGACAGAGAGACAGAGACAGAGAGAAAGAGAGAGAGAGAGAAAGAGAGAGAGAGACAGTGACAGAGACAGAGAGAGAGAGAGAGAGAAAAGAGAGTCTCAAAGTCACCCAGTCAGGTTCTCTACTGGGTCGGTGTGGCTGGGTGGTGGATGTAGGAATCCCGGTCCAGAAATCTGTTCGGCTGACTCTTCTTCTCTAATTTAACCTATTTAAACCAGGGGATTAGAAGGCCAGGGTTTGATGAACTATGTTCCTTTTAACCAGGGTTAATATATTTCTGCTGGTCTTGGGGATTTCCCCACCAACTCAGCCTGTTTGGTTTAGTTGGTGGTGCGAAAGATTCTGTAATTCTCCCCCCACCGTTTGGAGAAAAGCTGCCCCTTACATCTTAAAATTTTTCCATGGTTGGCTGGATTGAGCAGGATTGGAGAGCAAAAAAGTGAGCTTTTCGGAGTGAGATGGGTGGCGTATAAATAAAATGAAATAATTAGATTAAATAATTAGATTAAATTAAATAATTAAATAATAATTATAAAGGTTGACTCAGCCTTCCATCCTTCCGGGGTAAGTAAAATGAGGACCCAGATTGTTGGGGGCAATATAAATATACATTGCTTACTGGTGTGAACCGCTTAGAGAGTGCTTGCACTATGAGGCGGCATATAAATGTCACTAATAAATAATAAATAAATGAAATGATTAAACTAAGTAATCAAATGAAATGATTAAATTAATTAATTGAATTAAACTAAATGATTAACAGAGTTGGAAGGGACCTTGTAGGTCATCTAGTCCAACCCCCCTTCACACCCAAGGAGGAGACTAAATTAAATTGAATAATCGAATTAAATTAATAAAGGGAAGTGTTGTGGTGAGTTTTGGGTTTGCCAAAGCTTGCACTGGATAAGACAAAAAGTTATTCAGGTTTGCCCAAACATATTTTAGCACATCTGGTCATTAACAAAAGCTTAGATCGATGGATTGATGGTGAAAACTTCTTGTACATGGGCATGGTCGGGCTCATTCCTTTCCTTTCCTTTCTTTTCCTTTCCTTTCCTTTCCTTTCCTTTCCTTTCCTTTCCTTTCCTTTCCTTTCCTTTCCTTTCCTTTCCCTTCTCCTTTCCTTTCCTTTCCTTTCTCCCTTTCCTTTCCTTTCCTTTCCTTTCCTTTCCTTTCCTTTCCCTTCATCCACTCAATTTTTCTTCCCTTCCTTCCCTTCCCTTCCCCCTTCCCTTTTCTTTCCTTCCTTGTGCTGAATTTAGCTCCCCTCCCCCAAATAATTTATCTCAGTGTTTTGCCTGGTGACTAAAATAGCTCTTGTGTGTATTTCTCGAGCTAATCCGAATTCTGAAGAATTGCATTTCATAAATGCAACTTTGTGCATTTTCCAGTGCTTTGCTTATGTTTGGGAACTTTAAATTAAATTTCGAATATAGAATCCTTTAGCAGGGGCTGCTGATAGTGAAATAATTCTTTAACCATTGCAGTGCTTACAAAACGATAAATGCAACAACAACAACAACAACAACAATAATACATCTTAATAATCATACATCTTAAGAAGGTACTTGGTTGATACCTACGACGCTGGCAACAACCAGTATCAACCATTAGCACCAGTCAATGGTATTTGTGATGCATTTTTGAATGTTCAGTTGACTGAGTTTCATGTTTAATGAATAAAGTAATAATAATAATAATAATAATAATAATAATAATAATAATAATAATAATAATAATAATAATAATAATAATAATAATAATAATAATAATAATAATAATAATAATAATAGCAACAATTTTGGCATGTTTGTTTGGCAACAAACATGCCAAAATACTTTGGGACTTTCGAATTCAAACTGACAAGGTTTTGGAACATAATACACCGGACCTCACGATTGTGGAAAAGAAAAAAGTGTGGATCATTGATGTCGCCATACCAGGTGACAGCCGAATTGATGAAAAACAACAAGAAAAACTTAACCGATATCAGGACCTTAAAATCGAATTACAACGACTCTGGCATAAACCAGTACAGGTGGTCCCAGTGGTAATCGGCACACTGGGTGCTGTGCCAAAAGACCTTAACCGGCATTTGAAAACAATAAACATTGACAAAATCACGATCTGTCAGTTGCAAAAGGCCACCCTACTTGGATCTGCGCGCATCATACGAAAATACATCACACAGTCCTAGATGCTTGGGAAGTGTTCAACTTGTGATATAGTGATACGGAATCCAGCATATAAATCTCGTTTGTTGTGTATTACATTTTTTGTGAAGAAATAATAATAATAATAATAATAATAATAATAATAATAATAATAATAATAATAATAATAATAATAATAATAATAATAATAATAATAATAATAATAATATCATACATTTTAAGAAGATACTTGGTTGATACCTAGGATGCAACCCGTATCAACCTTCAGCGCCAGTCAATGATATTTTTGACACATTTTTAAATGTTCAGTTGATTGAGTTTTATGTTTAATTAATAAATAATAATAATGATGATGATGATGATGGCGGCAATCCATATCAACCATCAGGAGCCAGTCAATAATATTTGTGATGCATTTTTGAATGTTCAGTTGACTGAGTTTCATGTTTAATGAATAAAAGTTTATAATAATAATGGTAATAATAATAATAATAATAATTATGTGATCTCCTGTAAAGAGTCTACACTGATTTAATGCCCCTGCCCAGAAGAGATCAATGGAAATCATAGTGTTTTTCAACCTCAGCAACTTTCAGATTTGCGGAATTCAGCTCTCAGTATTCCCTGAGGAATTCTGGGAATTGAAGGCCACACGTCTTAAAAACTTGCTGAGGTTGAGAAACACTGGTCTACTCCATCAGGTCGGGGGTCAGAGGTCAAAGTTCGACAGAGGCTATATCCCACTTGTACTTTAAACCTCTTTTTTTTTTTTTGCGGAAAACTCATCTTGCTTTAAGCCCACGAAAGATACAACTTTCCATAATCCTAATTATGCCAAAGTTTACGGCATCTTGCCCCCCACCCCCTTGTTCTGATACCATCAAGGGCCAGCATTGCAATGCAGTCAGGCCTTGATTTACGACTATTCCTTTAGTGACCATTCGCGGAGTTACAACAGCACTGAAAAAAGTGACTTAGGACCGGTCTTCATATTTACGACGATCAAAATTTGGAGGTGTGGTAACTGGCTCATATTTATGACGGTCGCGCGATATTTATGGGTGTCACGCGATCCCCTTTTGCGACCTTCTGACACATGGGAGGCTCGATTCACTTAACAACCGTGCTACTAACTTAACAACTGTGGTGGTTCGCTTAACAACTGTGGCAAAACAGGTCATAAAATGGGGCAAAACCAGAGGTGGATTCTCATAACTTCCCTACCGGTTCGCCCAGTGTGTGCACGCTCGCTTCGGTCGCGTGCGCGGCTTCTGCGCATGAGCTTTGCTTGCGTGCGCGGCTTGCACCCATGTGCGCGGCTTGAAAACGTGGCTAAATAAGATGGCATAGCGCCGGGGCAGGTGGGCCCGCAGGTCCCTACTACCGGTTCACCGGCTAAATACCACCTCTGGGCAAAACTAACTGAACAGCTGTCTCACTTACCAACATAAATTTTGGATTCAATTGTGGTCGTAGGTACAGATTTACTTGTACAGGGAGGTCTGAATCTATGATTATAATTGAGCCCGGAATTATGGTTATAAGTCTTCCCTGTTGGAAATTTGGGGCTCAATTTCCGTCATAAGTAGAGGACTACCTGTAACACAGTAACTGAATCTGGCTCCCCCGTTGACTTTGCTTCTCAGAAGATCGCAAAAGGGGATCACAGGACCCCCGGGACGCTGCAACCATCATAAATACAGGTCAGTTGTCCAAATTTTGACCATGTGACCATAGGGATGCTGCAGTGGTCATAAGTGTGAAAAAATTGTCATGAGTCACTTTTTTTTCAGTGTTGTTTTAACAGCAAATGGTCACTAAACGAATGGTTGTAAGTCCGGGACTATTGGGTACCGATACATGATTGCTCTTGGTTGGACCGCAAGAAATCAATTCATCGTGGTTTGTGGTTCGCAAACCCCTATGCATCGCACTCACAAGCTGGTTAATCTTTGGGCAAGAGGGATTTTTTAAAAAATGAAATAAATGTAGAGCTCAGCTATTTTTCAATGCTTAGTGGAAGGAAAGCTTTATATTTCTCCCTGTTTAAGTCATAGGAACAACGTGGGTGGCTTGCAATCAAAAGTTGACCCTCTTCCAGATGTGTGGACTTCAACTCCCAGAATTCTTGGCAGCCTCCCTGCTGTTCCTGCGGGAAGGGGCTTGTGTGAATGGCTGAAGGGTGGTTTGCTGCCGCCTGTTTTTAGCCTTGATTATTTCCTTCAGTCTGGGTTCCTGGTCGGCTCCTATTCAAATGCGAGTCAAGACTGGCCCTGGCTGGCTTTAATTCAGCCAAAATCTCTTCCTTCAAATTTCTCTGCAAATCCAAGGAAAATCTGGCAAATCTTGCTTCCCGAGAAGGTTCCTTATTTAAAGCATTGTTTAGAATTCACTGAGATTTATTGGTTAGATTGATATGAACCAACTCCCTAAATTAAGGGGGGGCCTCAAATGGTGACAATTTTAAGATCTGTGGACTTCAACTCCCAGAATTCTCCAGCCAGCCATGCTCCTTCCTTCCTTCCTTCCTTCCTTCCTTCCTTCCTTCCTTCCTTCCTTCCTTCCTTCCTTCCTTCCTCTTCCCTCCCTCCCTTCCTTCCTCTTCTCTCCCTCCTTCTTCCTTCCTTCCTACCTTCCTTCCTTCCTTCCTTCCTTCCTTCCTTCCTTCCTTCCTTCCTTCCTTCCTTCCTCTTCCCTCCCTCCCTTCCTTCCTCTTTCTCTCCCTCCTTCTTCCTTCCTTCCTACCTTCCTTCCTTCCTTCCTTCCTTCCTTCCTTCCTTCCTTCCTTCCTTCCTTCCTTCCTTCCTTCCTCTTCCCTCCCTCCCTTCCTTCCTCTTTCTCTCCCTCCTTCTTCCTTCCTTCCTACCTTCCTTCCTTCCTTCCTTCCTTCCTTCCTTCCTTCCTTCCTTCCTTCCTTCCTTCCTTCCTTCCTCTTCCCTCCCTCCCTTCCTTCCTCTTTCTCTCCCTCCTTCTTCCTTCCTTCCTACCTTCCTACCTTCCTTCCTTCCTTCCTTCCTTCCTTCCTTCCTTCCTTCCTTCCTTTCTCTTCCCTCCCTCCCTTCCTTCCTCTTTCTCTCCCTCCTTCTTCCTTCCTTCCTACCTACCTACCTACCTACCTTCCTTCCTTCCTTTTTTCCTTCCTTCCTTCCTTCCTTCCTTCCTTCCTTCCTTCCTTCCTTCCTTCCTTCCTTCCTTCCTTCCTCTTTCTCTTCTTCCTTCTTTCTTCCCTCCCTCCCTCCCTTCTTTTCTTCCCCCTCCCTCCCTCCTTCCTTCCTTCCTCTTCCCTCCCTCCCTCCCTTCCTCTTTCTCTTCTTCCTTCTTCCCTCCCCCCTCCTTCCTTCCTTCCTTCCTTCCTTCCCTTCCTTCCTCTTTCTCTCCTTCCTTCCTCTTTCTCTCCTTCCTTCCTCTTTCCTTCCTTCTTTCTTTCTTCCTTCTTTCCTTCCTTCCTCTTTCTCTCCTTCCTTCTTTCCTCCCTCCCTCCTTCTTTCCTTCCTCTTTTTCCCCTTCCTTCCTTCCTTCCTTCTTTCCTTCCTCTTCCCTCCCTCCCTTCCTTCCTCTTTCTCTCCTTCCTTCTTCCCTCCCCTCCTTCCTTCCTTCCTCTTTCTCTCCTTCCTTCCTCTTTCTCTCCTTCCTTCCTTCCTTCTTTCTTTCCTCCCTCCCTTCCTTTTTCTCTCCTTCCTTTTTTCCTCCCTCCCTCCCTTCTTTTCTTCCTCCCCCTCCCTCCCTCCTTCCTTCCTTCCTTCCTCCCTCCCTCCTTCCTTCCTTCCTTCCTTCCTTCCTCTTTCTCTCATTCCTTCTTTCCTCCCTCCCTCCCTCCCTCTTTTCCTTCCATCCATCCATCCATCCATCCATCCAGGCTGGGGAATTCTGGAAGTTGAAGTCCACAGGTCTTAAAGTTGCCAAGCTTGGACCCCCCCCCCCCCCCCCGTGAGTCTTCTCCACTAGTAAAGGTTTGGTATACCTCAACACTGTGGAAGATGGTTTGCAGTTACAAAAAAATGGACCTGGAAAATACCACCAGCAGGTTCACACAACGCACCAAACCCGGGTTTAACCAGAGATCACTGCTTTGCTCGCCTGTTCTGCCGTGCTCAAACAAATCAACCATATATAACGGTATCCTTTGACGTCTCGCTTCTCGTTGCCTGCCGAAGGGCCAACTACATAACCCATCCGAGGTGAGGTCAGCTGGCTGAGTTCACCCACCGGCTCAGAGAGGGTCTTGCTTTCATATCTTGGCGATGTTTTGCTTGGAGCCCCATCGTCCTCCGTGGGAACCGAACCCACCTTTTTAAAATCTTCCAGCTTTGTGGCCATCGGGGCGTCTTCTGCCGTTGAGATCTCATATTCCTTCCAGAGGTTTTCCTGGCTTCAAATGCTGCCACGATTTTTCTGAATGAATTGTGGTGTTCTCTCGATTTGGAAGGCCCATCCGTCTTTGTGGGTGGCTGGTGGCTCTGGTCAGGATCCAGAAATCTTGACAGGCAAAGAGTTGGGTTTTTCATTGATGCCTCCTAACCAGAACCATGTGTGACATCCCAAGCAAGCAAGCTGCATTCGTTTATTTCCCTTCCCTTCTTTTTCCCTGCCCGCTTCCTGCTTAAGCCTCCCCTCTCAATCCCACAAACTGGGTTTTTCCATCGAAGGAGGGAGGACCAGCATGCAAAAATGTTAGTTTTCTTACTCGTGAGTTGAGGAAAAAACTCTCTGATTGCTTGAATTTTATTAATAAAACCCTCTCTTTGGGCCATTGGAATACAGGTCGTCCTCGCCTGAACGACCACAATGGAACCCAATATTCCCGTTGCTAAGCGAGACAGTTGTTAATTGAGTTTTGCCCCATTTTTTATTTATTTTATTTATTAGTGAGATTTATATACCGCCTCACAGTGCAAGCACTCTCTAAGCGGTTTACACCAGTAAGCAATGTATATTTATATTGCCCCCAACAATCTGGGTCTTCATTTTACCTACTTCGGAAGGATGGAAGGCTGAGTCAACCTTGAGCCGGTGAGATTTGAACCGCTGACCTGCGGATCACAGTCAGCTAAAGTGGCCTGCAGTACTGCACTCTAACCTCTGCGCCACCTTGGCTCATGTTTTACGACGTTCCTTGCCACAGTTCTTCAGTGAATCGCCGCAGTTGTTAAGTTAGTAACACGGTCATTAAATGAGTCCAGCTTCCCCACGGACTTTGTCAGGTCACAAAAGGAGATCACATGACCCCCCCCCCCATGATGCTATAACCGTCATAAATACGAGTCAGTTGCCAAGTGTCTGAATTTTGATCACGCGATCATAGAGATGTCGCAACAATCGTAAGTGTGAAAAATTTGAGTCACTAAATGAAGTCAGGTCACAAAAGGAGATCACATGATTCCCGTGACGCTGCAACCGTCATAAATGTGAGTCATGCAATGTTCGTAAATCTGAAGACTGGTCACAAGACTGGTCATTTTTTTCAGTGGTGTTGTAACTTTGAATCATCACTTAACAAACAGCTGTAAATCTACAGGCAATCTGCTTGGAAACCGGTTCATATTTATGACGGTCACAGTGTCCCGGGCTCACGTGATCCCCTTTTGCGACCTTCTAACGAGCAAAGTCAATGGGGAATCCAGATTCACTTAACAACCGTGTCACTAATTTAACAATGATTCACTTAACAACGGTGGCAAGAAAAATCATCAAATGGGGGAAAACTCACTTAACGAGTGTCTCACTTAACGGTAGCAACGTAAATTCTGGGCTCACTTGTCGTGAGTCAAGGACTACCTCCAATTCAGTTTTATTATTTTTTTTTCTAGGCTGCCCAGTGGAATAGCTACCTCGATTTTCTCTAAATAATAAAAATAATTGCAAAATACTTTCAACCCACTGCCTTTAAAACCGAATCAGGTTGACAAACAGGGACTTAAATTGTTTTTTTTTTTCACACAACTAACTGGAATTAGTTGTGTGAAAGAACAAAACCTGGCAAATAAAGGGAGAAAATATTCTTATAGCTTTCTCTCCACAGTGAGCGCTTATCCTGTTATGAAAGACGCTTGGTCAAGTTGTGCAAATGGCTGCAGGCCTCCTGGTTGTGAGGCATGCTCAGCGCATCACACAATTGTTGCTATGTGTAACCTTCCGGTTGATCTCTCTTTAGCACAGGGTTTCTTAACATTGCCAACTTTTGAGATGGGTGGACTTCAAATCCCATAATTCTCCAGGTGGCAGGGATGGACTTCAACTCCCAGAATCCCCCAGGCAGCAGTTGGGGTCCTGACATCTTAAAACAGGCTGGCTGGGGAATTCTGGGAGTTGAAGTCCATACATTTCCCTCCCCTGGGACGGATATATGTTTGTGTACTGGTTTTTTGGGGGGCTGTTGTTGTTTTTAACTGTTGTGAGTTGTCGAGAGTCACTTAGAATTAATGAATTGAATCAATGAATGGGTGGATAGAAACTCACAGGATATTTTTTGGGATTCATTCACTTCCTCAGCCCAGGCCTCCCTCGCAGGGTTATTGAGGGGATAAAATTAAGGGGACCTGCTTGGGATCTTGGAAAAAAAGACGATATAATCAATAAATAAAGTTTGGGTGTGCTTATAGACTTCGAATGAGATGCCCAGTTCTTCTTTGCATCCTAGAAGTAAATATGTGAACATCGCTCTGGTTTTAACTTGGTAAAAATATGTCTCCTTGAAAGATCATTGAAAAATAAGGGTGGGCGCTATTTTATACAAAGGAATCATCAATCTTTTAAAATCTTTACTAAAGTGGATTCATCCCAAAGCACATGTGAATTTCTGTTTTTTAGCAGAGCAATTGGGTCATCTCTTTTGATTGGGAGATTTCTTTCCTCCTTTCCTTTCCTTTCCTTTCCTTTCCTCTCTCCCTTTCCTTTCCTTTCCTCTCTCCCTTTCCTTTCCTTTCCTTTCCCTTCCCTTCCCTTCCCTTCCTTTCCCTTCCTCTTCCCTCCCCTCCCTCTCCTCTTCCCTTCATATATATTACATTTTATGAACTGGAAAACGATACAACAAGGCTGCCTTTGTGGGTGGAAATACGCAGGACACAATTTTCACTCTTGGTGACTGTTTTAATTTCCTCTCCTTGTGGTATCCCCCATAACGAACCGCTGACGCCAAGCGGGTTTAGGTTGGCAGATCTGAGAAACTGCACGGCTTGCTGAGCTGAGTTCATTTTCCTAATTTACTAATTTAACAACATGGTTGAAATTCAACACAAGCCAGGAGTAGGAAGAAGGAAGGAAGGAGTGAAGGAAGGAAGAAAAAGGGAAGGATGGAGGGAAGGAAGGGAGGGAGAGGGAAGGAAGGAAGAGAAAAGGGGAGGGAAGGAAGGGAGGAAGGAAGAGAGAAGAGGGACAGGGAAGGAAGAGAAAAGGGGAAGGAGGGAGAGAGGGAAGGGAGGGAGGGAGTGAAGGAAGGGAGGGAAGGGAGGGAAGGAAGGAAGGAAGAAAAAGGGAAGGATGGAAGGAAGGAAGGGAGGGAGAGGGAAGGAAGGAAGAGAAAAGGGGAGGGAAGGAAGGGAGGAAGGAAGAGAGAAGAGGGACAGGGAAGGAAGAGAAAAGGGGAAGGAGGGAGAGAGGGAAGGGAGGGAGGGAGTGAAGGAAGGGAGGGAAGGAAGGAAGGAAGAAAAAGGGAAGGATGGAGTGGAAGGAAGGGAAAGAGGGAGGGAGAGGGAAGGGAGAGAGGGAGGGAAGGAAGGATGGAAGAGAGAGGGAGGGAGGGAAGGAAGAAAAGGAAGGAGGGAGAGAAGGAAGGAAGGAAGGAAGAGAAGAGGGAGAGAGGGAAGGAAGGAAGAAGGAAGGGGGAGGGAGGGAAGGAAGGAAGAGAAAAGGGGAAGGAAGTAAGGGAGGGAAGAGCGAAGGAAGAGAGAGAGAGAGAGAGAGAGAGAGAGAGAGAGAGAGAGAGAGAGAGAGAGAAAGAAATTACAGCAGTTCTGCTGCTTTGGTGCACTACGAAGGAGCTAAAATAATTGCGTCCAAATTGCTGCGCAAGTAGTTTGGATGATAAGGGGACCATTGAATGAAAAGCCGCGCTGTTTTTTCCTCTTGTCTCCCGTGTTAATTAATTTTCTGCTTACCTGTTTTACAACGCAGCCGTGATACTAAATTGAATCTGACAACTTGGTCCTGAGGTGGCTGGCACTGGATGGGTTCGAGCAGAAGGGAGAGAACCATCTGTCTGGCATGCTTTCATTTGCCTTCCTGTGTTGAGAAGGGGGGTGGGCTGGATGGCCTCCAGGGACCTTGAGGGCTATGAAGATGGTCTCTTTTGCAAGGATCCCAGCAGCCGGCAAATGTCTTGAAAATGTATTTCGACATGGGCTAGTGACTTGGCTGGTGAGCTGTAGTTTTATTGTTGCTCACTTCTATTACGGCACTAAGAAAATGATTTTTTATGGGAATTTTATGAACACCTAGAGAGGCAATACTTTTATTAAGCCAACTGATTTTGTGTCTGTGTCTGTGTGATGTGTGTGTTTGTGTACATGTGTGTCTATGTGTATGTGTGTGAAAGGAAATGCTTTGGCATCTCAAGACCTCTTCATCAGATTTAGAAAAATAACTTAGTAAGGACCACTTTGGTCTAGGACAGGAGTCAGCAACCTGCGGCTCTGGAGCCGCATGTGGCTCTTTCATCCCTCTGCTGCGGCTCCCTGTCGCTCAAAATATGCGTCACAACTGCCAATGTACGACACCCACCGACACGCAATATATTAAGCTTTTCGACTCCTGGTAGGCCAGCCATGGATAAATCCAAGAAAAGAAATGTTTCAGAAGAAAACAGAATCTTCAATTCAACTATATATGCTAGTTTTGTGGCCGCTCAGGAAATAGTCAGGCACGGGAAGAGTTTTGTGGCTCCCTGTGTTTTCTTTTCTGTGGGAAACGGGTCCAAATGGCCCTTTGAGTGTTTAAGGTTGCCGACCCCTGGTCTAGAAGTTAAGAGCCCAGATTACAAAACACGACAGGGTGACTTCTAGTCCCGCCTTAGGCAGGAAAGCCAGCTGGGTGACTTTGGGCCAATCACCAGGAGGAGATGAGTTCTAGTCCTGCTGGAGTCATAAAAGCCAGATGTGTTACACAACTGTGTTACTTATTTAACAGTTGCAGTGATTCACTTAACAACCGTGGCATGTAAAGTTGTAAAAGGAGGCAAAACACTCTTAACAAATGTCAACAGAAATTTTAAGTTCAATTAAGGTAGTACGTTGAAGGCTACTACCTGTATTTGTCACTGTGATCTCTCTCTCTCTCTCTCTCTCTCTCTCTCTCTCTCTCTCTCTCTCTCTCTCTCTCTCTCTCTCTCTCTCTCTCTCTCTCTCTCTCTCTCTCTCTCTCTCTCTCCTATCTATCTATCTATCTATCTATCTATCTATCTATCTATCTATCTATCTATCTATCTATCTATCTATCTATCTATCTATCTATCTATCTAAGACTAAACAGACATAATGAGCTGTTCACTCATTATGTTGGCATAGAACTTCAACACCGATGCTATATTTAAAGTTCTGACTCAAGGCTACACAATACGCGGATGACTTAAATTGTGATTTTTAAAATTTTATTTATAATACCTGAATCATCTTCACCAATGCTAGTTTACTTTATCTCCCGGGGACACATCTGTGCAATTGTCCTGTTTTATTTTTGTGGCTTTTATCGAGATAGGAAAAATTAGCAAATATTGAATGCAGAACTATGGTTGAGTGCTACTTATAACCTACTCAAATTATAACCATTCGTTTAGTGACCATTCAAAATTACGACGGCACTGAAAAAAGGTGACTTATGACCATTTTTCACACTTACAGCCATTGAGCATCCCCGTGGCCATGTGATCAACATTCAAACACTTGACAACTGACACGTATTTATGACAGTCGCAACCTCCCAGGGTCACATGATCCCCTTTTGCAACCTTCTGACAAGCAAAGACAATGGGGAAGCCAGATTCACTTAACAACCGTGTGACTAACTTAACAACTGCAATGATTCACTTAACAACTGTAGCAAGAAAGGTTGTAAAATGGGGCAAAATTCATTCGACAAATGTCTCACTTAGCAACCTGGGCCTCAATTGTGGTCCTAAGTGGAGGGCCACCTGTATCTTTGGGGGGAGGGGGTCTGTCGTAACTTCAAATGGTTGCTAAGCGACGGTCATAAGTCGAGGACTACCTGTATCCAATACAAGCAACCTTTCCTGGCATTATCAAGCGATTCTGCTTTTTCTACTTGGTAATTCAACCGCGTTTTTGGCACGGACTCTGCCTTGGGCCTCGTTGGGAGCGGTAAGTCAGCCGATCCTTAACGTGGAAAGCGGTTTTATGAGATCCCATGTGATCCCATGCAAGAAACATTCCGTGCTTCCTCAAAGCAAATCTTTTTCTCATGCGTGATGCCTTGCATGTGATGTCCCACCGAGAAACGTCGGTGACTGATAATGGATTGATGTGGTTTGGAGAAGGGGGGAGGTAGGGACGTCATCATGGCTTGTCCCGGATGTCTGCATGAATGGGGTCTTTGAGGATTACAGAAGGAATTTTCACAGCCAACGTTGAGCGTGTCGAGTTCAAAACACCTCTCTCTTTTTTTAAAAAAACGTTTATTTATATATTTTCCTTAACATATAGAAGTGTTTTATGAACAGCGTATTGTCTGGATTAATTTGCTTACATAATAGTATATAATACCCGTGTTTCCCCGAAAATAAGACCCTGTCTTATATTTTTTTGAACCCTGAAATAAGCGCTTGGCCTTATTGCCATGCACTCAAAAGCCCGATTGGGCTTATTATCAGGGGATGTCTTATTTTGGGGGAAACAAGGTATAGTAAACCAGAGGTCTTCAAACTTGGCAACTTTAAGACTTGTGGACTTGTTGAAGTCCACAAGTCTTAAGGTTGCCACGTTTGGGGGCCCCTGTATCAAACATAAAACATACATAATAGTATTTTTCCACTTTCTAATTTCTACTTCTATTGTCCAACCATTAATAGAATAAGTCCCATGTTTGATAAGTATTCTGTATCTACTTTATCTTTTATCTTTAATTTCAACCTATCCGTTTCTGCACAATCTAGTATTTTTTTTAATTACATCTTCTTCTATGGGTGGTTCCTCGTTTTTCCAATGTTGTGCATATACAATTCTTGCTGCCGTCCACACGTGTAATATGGAATAGAATAGAATAGAATAGAATAGAATAGAATAGAATAGAATAGAATAGAATAGAATAGAATAGAATAGAATTCTTTATTGGCCAAGTGTGATTGGACACACAAGGAATTTGTCTTTGGTGCATATGCTCTCAGTGTACATAAGGAGAATAAAATACATTTGTCAAGAATCATGAGGTACAACACTTAATGATTGTCATAGGGTACAAATAAGCAATCAGGAAACAATCAATATGAATATAAATCGTAAGGATACAAGCAACAAGGTTACAGTCATACAGTCATAAGTGGGAGGAGATGGGTGATAGGAACGATGAGAAGACTAATAGTAATAGTAATGCAGCCTTAGTGAATAGTTTGACAGTGGTGAGGGAATTATTTGTTTAGCAGAGTGATGGCGTTCGGGGAAAAACTGTTCTTGTGTCTAGTTGTCTTGGTGTGCAGTGCTCTATAGCGACTTTTTGAGGGTAGGAGTTGAAACAATTTATGTCCAGGATGCGATAAAGGGAATATACATTAAATGTATATTCCCTTTATTGTATAATGGCACTGAAAGGTAGTGACTTAGGACCATTGCAGCAATCCACGACCATGTGATCAAAATTCAGATGCTTGGCCACTGGCTCACATTTATGACGGTCGCAGCGTCCCGGAGGTCATGTGATCCCCTTTTGTGACCTTGGTTGCTCTCCTCTGCACTCTTTCTAGAGCAGTGGTGGCGAACCTTTTTCGGCTTGCGTGCCAAAAAGGGGGGGGCGCTCGCGCGCGCTCGCATACCCACACCCATTCCCTCCCCCCCACGCATGCGTACAACACCCCCCCATGCTGCCCCCTGCGCATGCGCACACCCCCCCACCCCCGCGCAAAGGCTTACCGGAGCCTGGGACGACGAAACCGGCAAACCGGAAGTGCGAAAAAACGCACTTCCGGTTTGCCGGTATGCTGTTTTTTGCACTCCGGAGGGTTCAGGGAAGCTCCCTGAAGCTCCGGAATGTAAAAAACTACAAAACGGACAAACCGGAAGTGCGGAAAAGTGCACTTCCGGTTTGTCCATTTTGTAGTTTTTTGCATTCCGGAGCTTCAGGGAGCTTCCCTGAACCCCCCCGAGTGCAAAAAACAGCACACCGGCAAACCGGAAGTGCGTTTTTTCGCACTTCCGGTTTGCCGGTGGGCAACCCTCGCGTGCCGGCTTCTATGGCTCCGCGTGCCACCTCTGGTACGCGTGCCATAGGTTCGCCACCACGGTTCTAGGGTCTCAACATCTTTTTTATAGTGTGGTGACCAAAACTGGATGCAGTACTCTAGGTGTAGTCTAACTAAGGCTTTATATAGAGTGGTAGTAGTACCTCCCTTGATCTTGATTGTATCCCTCTGTTAATGCAATTTAGGATTGCGTTGGCTTTTTTGGCTGCCGCCGCACACTGCTGGCTCATATTTAACTGGTTGTCCACTAAGACTCCAAGATCCCTCTCATAATAAATATGAATAAATAAATAACTCTTTCATAATAAATAAATAAACCTGCCTGTTTAGGGGACTGGAGGCTAAAACATACGAAGAACAGTTGCAGGAACTGGGCCTGGCTAGTCCAGTGAAGAGAAGGACCAGGGGAGACATGAGAGCATCTTCCAATATTTGAGGGGATGCCACAAAGAAAAAGGGAGTCAAACTATTTTCCAAAGCACCCAAAAGCCAGACAAGGAATAATGGATGGAAACTGATCAAGGAGAGATTCAACCTGGAAATAAGGAAATTTTTTTTGACAGCGAACCAGCTTGCCTTCAGAAGTTGTGGGAGCATCACCACTGGAAGCTTTCAAGAAGAGATTGGCCTGCCATCTGTCAGAAATGGTGTAGGGTCTCCTGCTTGGGTGGGGGGGGGGTTGGACTAGATGACCTCCAAGGTTCCTTCCAACTTTGTTAATTAATCTATTTACCGTATTTATTTATTTATTGAAAATATTTATACAGCCGCTCAACTTTCACTCGTTTTTGCCTTTGCATCACTGGCTAAACCACCAGAAGAGGGTTGTGCTTGCTAACCAGGTTTAAAACTTGGTTTAGCTTGCAATCCCTCGTTCTTAACAGAATTGGTGAAGCTGGTTGTGCGAACAAAACTCTCAGGTGAAAAAAAATATGAAGCTTTTTAGAAAATTGCCTATAAAAAGTCGTTCTTCGCATCTATTTGGAGAGCTTTCGACTTGATTAAAATCTTGTTTTTTCTGGATCTGGAAGGACGGCGATGTGATTCCAGACTTCGAAGCAAACTAAAACGTTCAGGATATTTCTCTCATCTAGTTTTCACTAAGGGACAGTTTTATTTCTTAAATGGGCCTGTGTGGTTTCGCTCAACCTTTGGTGCAGCTGTAATCTTAGAAGGCTTTGGCTGAGGATTGCATTTTTATTTATACGGTGACTTGATAGCTCTTAAAAATAGCCCTGAATAAAATGCGGTGGGACGGCCAATTTCCTGATTGAAAGCCTCTCATTCACCCAAATAAAATTTCTACTCGAAAGCAAGAAAAGGAATTTTGAAAGAGCAATAAAAAGTCTGTACATAGATTAAAAAAGGATCTGCGGTGCCAGATTATTCTTATTATTTTTGCTCCAAAATATTGGCCTGGGAAGCTTCTGCAATATTTATTACAGGAGATTTCTTTGAGGTCAGCGGCTGACATTAAAATTGGAAGTCAGTATTGCTCCCCAGGGACCTCCTTGAAATTGAAGTCGGTCTAAAGTTATTTTGAGGGCCACCCCAAAGCAAAGATTTATCGGTCAGGTATTATTGGAAACATTCCTTAATTGCCAAAATAAAAATAAAATAAGAATAAAAATCCATGGTGGCAATTTAGGAATTGCCTAGTCAGCTTAAAGCCAATGGAGAAAGTGTGCATGGGAAAACCTCAATTTACGACTACCATGGAGCCCAAAATTTCCGTTACTAAGCAAGACAGTTGTGAAGTGAGTTTCTGCCTCATTTTACGACCTTTCACCACGGTTGTTAAGTGGATCGCTACAGTTGTTACATTAGTAACAAAGTTGTTAAGTGAATCTGGCTTCCCCATTTTGAGGTCACAAAAGGAGACCGCAAGATCCCCAGGACACTGCAATCGTCATAAATATGAGTCAGTTGCCAAGCATCTGAATTTTGATCACACGACCATGGAGCTGCCGCAACGGTTGTAAGTGTGAAAAACTTTAGTGAACAGTCACTAAATGAACTGTTGTAAGTCGAGGATTACCTGTATCTGCAATCTCACCACTGTAATCATATCTTATAATTCATGATGAATGTATTTATGATGACTATGATCATGAGTTATCACTTGTTGCTTGTATGTACACAGAGCTTACGCAATGGAGACAAATTGTGTGTCCAGTCACACTTGGCCAATAAAGAATATTCTGTTCTGTTCTATCTTGATTTCTTATTCTATTCTATTTCTATTTCTATATTCTATTCTATTTCTATATTCTATTCTATTTCTATATTCCATTCCATTCCATTCCATTCTATTTTTCTATTCTATTCTATTCTATTCTATTCTATTCTATTCTATTCTATTCTATTCTATTCTATTCCATTCCACTCCATTCCACTCCACTCCACTCCACTCTACTCTGTTCTTTCCATTTCCATTTCCTATTCTATTTCTATATTTCATTTCATTCCATTCCATTCCATTCCATTCCATTCCATTCCATTCCATTCTATTCTATTCTATTCTATTCTATTCTATTCTACTCTATTCTTTCCTATTCTATTCCATTCCACTCCACTCCACTCCACTCCACTCTACTCTGTTCTTTCCATTTCCATTTCCTATTCTATTTCTATATTTCATTTCATTCCATTCCATTCCATTCCATTCCATTCTATTCTATTCTATTCTATTCTATTCTATTCTACTCTATTCTTTCCTATTCTATTCCATTCCACTCCACTCCACTCCACTCCACTCTACTCTGTTCTTTCCATTTCCATTTCCTATTCTATTTCTATATTTCATTCTATTCTATTCTATTCTTTCCTATTCTATTCTATTCCACTCCACTCCACTCCACTCTACTCTACTCTACTCTGTTCTTTCCATTTCCATTTCCTATTCTATTTCTATATTTCATTCCATTCCATTCCATTCCATTCCATTCCATTCCATTCCATTCCATTCCATTCTATTCTATTCTATTCTATTCTATTCTATTCTATTCTATTCTATTCTACTCTATTCTTTCCTATTCTATTCCATTCCACTCCACTCCACTCCACTCCACTCTACTCTGTTCTTTCCATTTCCATTTCCTATTCTATTTCTATATTTCATTCTATTCTATTCTATTCTATTCTTTCCTATTCTATTCCATTCCACTCCACTCCACTCCACTCTACTCTACTCTGTTCTTTCCATTTCCATTTCCTATTCTATTTCTATATTTCATTCCATTCCATTCCATTCCATTCCATTCCATTCCATTCCATTCCATTCTATTCTATTCTATTCTATTCTATTCTATTCTATTCTTTCCTATTCTATTCTATTCCACTCCACTCCACTCCACTCTACTCTACTCTACTCTGTTCTTTCCATTTCCATTTCCTATTCTATTTCTATATTTCATTCCATTCCATTCCATTCCATTCCATTCTATTCTATTCTATTCTATTCTATTCTATTCTATTCTATTCTATTCTATTCTACTCTATTCTTTCCTATTCTATTCCATTCCACTCCACTCCACTCCACTCCACTCTACTCTGTTCTTTCCATTTCCATTTCCTATTCTATTTCTATATTTCATTTCATTCCATTCCATTCCATTCCATTCCATTCCATTCCATTCCATTCCATTCTATTCTATTCTATTCTATTCTATTCTATTCTATTCTATTCTATTCTTTCCTATTCTATTCTATTCCACTCCATTCCACTCCACTCTACTCTACTCTACTCTGTTCTTTCCATTTCCATTTCCTATTCTATTTCTATATTTCATTCCATTCCATTCCATTCCATTCTATTCTATTCTATTCTATTCTATTCTATTCTATTCTATTCTATTCTACTCTATTCTTTCCTATTCTATTCCATTCCACTCCACTCCACTCCACTCCACTCTACTCTGTTCTTTCCATTTCCATTTCCTATTCTATTTCTATATTTCATTCTATTCTATTCTATTCTTTCCTATTCTATTCCATTCCACTCCACTCCACTCCACTCCACTCCACTCTACTCTGTTCTTTCCATTTCCATTTCCTATTCTATTTCTATATTTCATTTCATTCCATTCCATTCCATTCCATTCCATTCCATTCCATTCCATTCCATTCTATTCTATTCTATTCTATTCTATTCTATTCTATTCTATTCTATTCTATTCTATTCTATTCTTTCCTATTCTATTCCATTCCACTCCACTCCACTCCACTCTACTCCACTCTACTCTACTCTGTTCTTTCCATTTCCATTTCCTATTCTATTTCTATATTTCATTCTATTCTATTCTATTCCATTCTATTCTATTTCTATATTCTATTCTATTGCTATGTTCTGTTCTGTTCTGTTCTATTCTTTCTATATTCCTATTCTATTCTATTCTATTCTATTCTATTCTATTCTATTCTATTCTATTCTATTCTATTCTATTTTTTCTATATTTTATCCTATCCTATCCTGTCCCATCCCATCCCGTTCCATCCCATTCTGAAATAATCTCCCATGGTTTTTTTTTTAAAGTCTGCTTAAATGTAGTTAATTTTCCGTCATAAAAACAATGGTTCAGGAATTCCAGAATTTTATTTTTTTTAAAAGAAAACCTAACAAATTCCACTGTCTGAACAACTTTGAATAGTGTTCTAGCAGAACTCTCTACGATTACTTAATTGGGTGTATTTTGCATTAGCAGTGACTTTGCAAACCCCTCACGCCCCTAATTTTAATCCCCGGAGATGAGAAGTTGCTGGTAGCGGCTGACACTCGTCTGCGGTCACTTTTCCCTCTGGATTTTGGCTGCCATTGTCCAAAGGCACTCAAGCGTACCTCTGTGGTGGGAGGGACTAGAAACATGCTTTTCTGCTAAATGGGTGGGTTTTTGGAGGTGGGAGGTATGAAAATAAAGAGGGGGTTGAATTTTTTTCTTTTTCTTTTTGCTCAGTCTCACATTCCCTGCGTGCTGTTTGGAAGAATTGGCGCATGGGTACTTCTAAGTAGGAGTCACAGAGGGACCGAGGAGAATTCACCAACAACAGGTAGTCTTCGACTTATGACCACAGTTGAGCCCAACATTTCTGTTTGTAAGCGAGACGGTCGTTATGTGAGTTTTGCCCCATTTCTTGCCACAGTCCTTAAGTGAATCATTGCAGTCGTTAAGTCAAGTCACACGATTGCTAAGTGAATCTGGCTTCCCCACTGACTTTGCTTGTCAGACAGTCACAAAAGGAGATCGCGTGACGCTGGGACACGGCCACCGTCGTAAATCTGAGTTAATTGCCCAGTGTCCGAATTTTGATCAAGAGACTGATCTTTAATGCACGTGCTTGTCTTTGGTTGATTAGTTTAGGACCCTGGTTCACAACCTTGGTAGGTTTGAGATGGGAAGACTTCAACTCCCAGAATTCCCCAGCCAGCAAACCTGCTAGGGAATTCTGGGAGTTGAAGTCTTCCCCCCTCCCATTCTGAAAGTTGCCAAGTTTGAGAAACATTGGTAGGGAATGAAAAATAAGCCCTGTTACTTAGATATTTAGATATTTTTGAGGTTTAGAGAAACCGGGCCCTTTCTGAGCTGGGAATGCAGGAAGGGAAAGGAACTGAATTGTTATTTTATTTATTTATATGATGCCTATTTTTACAAATAACTCAAAGGGGAGAACATATCCAGCACACCTTCCTCCCTCCTATTTCCCCCCACAACAACAATCCTGTTAGGTAGGTTAGGTTGAGGGAGAGCGATTGGCCCAAAGTCATCTTTCATGCCTAAGGCGGGACTAGAACTCACCACCTCCCGCTTTCTAGCCTGGTGATTTAATCACTAGACTGGCTCTCTGACTCTCAATTTTGGGCTCAATTTCAGTCGTAAGTCGAGGCCTACCTATAGTGCAATGGCTGACATCTTGCCGATCACCGAAGTGTTTTTAAGAAGACAGCCATTTCTCTGGAATGGCAGAGGCAGGGGGTTAGACTAGATGACCTCTGAGGTCCCTTCCAACTCTTGTTATTCCGTATTCTGTTCTTTAAGGTTTCTTGACTCCTTCCTTAACAAGCATCCTGGTTCCTTTTCCTCCCTTGAAATTTATACCGACTAATCCTACAAAGGTCTGCTTGCCATGAATTATAAATGCTCGCCTTTTACCAGGTCTTCTGGGGGAAATGCAGATAATTGGAAAGCGAGAGGCTCGGCCTCAGTGCTGGCTCAGGCATTTTCTTCCCTACCTCGTTCGGTTTCATCAAAGCCCATCTGCTTTTATGAGATTTTTTTTCCCCCACCCCTAAGGAATAAGGGAATTTGGGTGAATTTTTAATGGGTGGAACGTGGAGCATTTCTATCCTGCTTTTTTGTTCCTTTTTAGTGTCGCGTACGTTTGCGTGAGGCTGAAAAAAAATCCTGCATTTTAGCTCCATCCGTCTGCAGCCTCTCTGCTTTCCCTTATTTTGCTCGACTCTGAGGAAAATTGGAAGAAATTCGAGTGTGTGTGTGTGTGTGTGTGTGTGTGAGGAAATAGAAGGTAGTCCTTGACTTAAAATCCTTTGTTGAGGGATTGTTTGTACTTACGACGGCATTGAAAAAAAGGGCTATTTTTATAGATGGCACATGTCACCAGAAAGGATAGCTAAAATGTTTAAAAGATAAATCGATGAAATATTGGAAATGTCACCAAATACCTGGTTTTTTAAAATCATATGTGGTGGACATGTGCGGATGCTAAAGCGTACTGGAGTTTAATTCAAATGTAGATGGAAAAGATTTTGAAACAACGTATAGAGTTGAAACAGGAAATATTCCTGTTGGGTATTCTACCAGAGAAAGATAACAAAGAAAATACATATTTAATTATTCATATCATTACAACAGCTAGAATTGTATTTGCACAAAGTTGGAAAGCAACAAAAAACCCCTCTGAAAAGGAGGTAATTTAAGAAAACATTGGACGGTGCGGAGATGAACAGACTAACAATGATAATTAAAGAAAAGGAGGATTCAGAATATTATAATATTTGGGGGAAATTTTGTGATTGGATGGAAAATGAATATGGATAGAAGATATGTTACACCAATTAGAATGGGAGGAAAATGAAAAGATAAAGATGTGAGTCCCAGGTGACAAAATTATGCAGTTAAGGAGGCAGCATTATAATAGTATAAAAAATATACCTAGAATGATTAATATGTATAGAAGTATTGACATAGAAAAGACTTAAGATTAATATTAGTATTGTAGATTTAGGGAAATTAGAGAGATGAGTTGCTTGTCTGTTAACCACAAAATAGATTATAAATGGATACACTCAGGGAAGGGATGAGAGGGAGGAAGAGGAGAGGAGGAGAAAAGGAAGAGTGAAGGTAGGAGAAGAGAAGTAGGTTAGAAGGGAGGAAGAAGAGAGAAGGAGAAGAGAGAGGGGAGGGAGAGTTGAGGAAGAGGAGGAGAAAGTTAGAGGAAGGAGAAGAGGGAAGAAGGGAGTGAAGGAGAAAGAAGGTAGAGAAAAGGGAGGGAGGTAAGAGAGAGGGGAGTGAGATGATGTGATAGTGGGGAACAGCTGAGCAACCTGATAATGATATGTCTAAGATTAATATGTTTGGTTATTGGATAATAATGTATAATTTATGTTAATACTTGATAAGATATGGTGTATATATATTGCTGTTTATGTGGAGTGTGGGAAAAAAATAAAAAACTTTTGCAAAAAAATAAAAATAAAAAAGGGCTATTTTTCACACTTATGACCATTGCAGCATCCCCCCCATGGTCACGTGATCAAAATTCAGACACTTGGCAGCTGACTCATTTATGACGGTTACACTGTCCCGGGGTCATGTGATCATCATTTATGACCTTCCCAGCTGGCTTTCGACAAGCAAAGTCAATGCGGGAAGCCAGATTCGCTTAACGACTGCGCGATTTGCTTAAGAACTGCAGTGATTCACTTACCAACTGCGGCAAGAAAGAAAATAGTGAAACTTTGGGGCTCAGTTGTGGTGGTAGGTCGAGGACAATAGAGATAGGTGGATAGATGGATAGATGAGAGGAGAAATGGATGATAGATGATCGAGAGAGATGGCGAGATAAGAGAGAGGAGAGATAGAGATGGATAGATGATAGATAGATAGATAGATAGATAGATAGATAGATAGATAGATAGATAGATAGATAGATAGATAGATAGATAGATAGATAGATACCGGTAGATACCGGTAGATACCGGTAGATACCGGTAGATACCGGTAGGTAGATAGAAAGAAAGAAAAAATACCCCTCAATACCATTAATTTTACTCATTAATTTGTGATATTCTTATTCCCATTTCAACCCCAGTTGATCAATGTTTGTAGCATCTTATCTTCCTCCCCCCCCCGCCCCCAGAAAACCCTGCAAGGTAGGGAGGTTCCATAGTTGAGGGAGAACTCGAACTCGGATCTCCTGGGGCCAGCTCAGCACTTTCCCTGCCATACCATACCTTTAGTGTGATGCAAAAGAGTGTTTTCTGAATTAAAATTATTGTGTATTAATTGTAGGATAATGGAATGTTTTCCTTTTTTAAAAATTGCTTTGTAATCCATCTATAAAATGGCAATGACTGAAAAATACAGATTTAAAAAAATGATACATACTGTAATATCAGAAGGAATAAAATTAAATTTGGGGGGTCTGGATAAGGACACCTTTTAAAATAAACCCAGAAAACAGCAATGACTAAAATAAGGAAGGAAGGAGGGAGGGAGGAAAGCTAAGGAAAGGAAAGGAAAGGAAGAAGGGAAGGAATGGGAAGGGAAAGAAAGGAAAGAAGGAAAGGAAAGGAAGAAGGGAAGGAATGGGAAGGGAAAGAAAGGAAAGGAAAGAAGGAAAGGAAAGGAAGAAGGGAAGGAATGGGAAGGGAAAGAAAGGAAAGGAAAGAAGGAAAGGAAAGGAAAGGAAGAAGGGAAGGAATGGGAAGGGAAGGAAAGGAAAGAAGGAAAGGAAAGGAAGAAGGGAAGGAATGGGTAGGGAAAGAAAGGAAAGGAAGAAGGGAAGGAATGGGAAGGGAAAGAAAGGAAAGGAAGAAGGGAAGGAATGGGTAGGGAAAGAAAGGAAAGGAAGAAGGGAAGGAATGGGAAGGGAAAGAAAGGAAAGGAAAGAAGGAAAGGAAAGGAAGAAGGGAAGGAATGGGTAGGGAAAGAAAGGAAAGGAAAGGAAGAAGGGAAGGAATGGGAAGGGAAAGAAAGGAGAGGAAAGAAGGAAAGGAAAGGAAGAAGGGAAGGAATGGGTAGGGAAAGAAAGGAAAGGAAAAGTACACCTTTTTAAATAAACCCAGAAAACAGCGCAATGACTAAAACGCAGAAGGAAGGGAGGAAGGAAGGAAAGGAAAAAAGGAAAGAAAAGAAGGAAAGGAAGAGAAGGGAAGGGAAAGGAAAGGAAAGGAAGGGAGACAAGAAACAGAATCTGCTTGTGAGTCAGAAAGATGAATATTTCAGTTAAGGAAATACAAGGAAATTGGCATGCTGAGCGCATTTCCTTTATTTAAAATTTTGTCTTGAGAACGCATGGCTGCCATATGAGCCCACGAACAGGCAGACTCCTTCTTAGGGAGGTGCTAAATGCGCATCCATCTTTCCAACCTTGACAGTAAAAGAAAAAAAGAGAGAAACCGAGGCATGGAAGCCCTTGCCAGGAAAGGCAGCTGAACAAGAGCAGCCAGATATGAAACGGGGTTCTGGAGGTGTTATCGTTTGGATCTTCACTCAGAGAGGCTAAAGTCAAGGCAGGTAAACTGAGACACGATATTTATCGGAAATCCTGTGGTTTGGCCAGCCAGCCAACCATGCAAAATGTTGGCACGGTGCAAGGATGGCATTGTGCCAAAGCCACCATTAATATTTGCATTCAGGGCTGACGTAGGGAGGCCCTAAGCCAGGATTACCCAACCTTAGCCACTTTAAGAATAACAGAGCTGGAAGGGACCTTGGAGGTCTTCTAGTCCAACCTCCTGCACTTCGAACAAATGGTTGTTCAGTTTATTCTTAAAAACCTCCAGTGTTGGTGCACCCACAGCTTCTGGAAGCAAGTCTTTCTACTGATTAATTGTTCTTTTGATGCGTGTCAACCTGCCTGTATTTACAGCCGTTCGGCTACCTGCGATCATGTGCCTTTAATTTTTTTTGGGGGGGGGTTGGCCAGAAAATGGGGTTTACTTTCTACAAAAAAAGCCAATGCAAACAATGGATTCAATTTTTTTTCTGACCCTATAATCCTTCCTTAACCTGGGGTGGACTTGGGACGACTGAATGGAGCTGAGCATTTACTGGCCGGATGCCCTTCCTGTTGCCTATCCAGAGTTCACAGCAAATATACATAGTCCTCGACTTGTAACAGTTCATTTAGTGACCGTTCAAAGTTACAACATCAATGCAAAAAGTGACTTATGGCTGTTTTTTTTACACTTATGACTGTTGCAGCATCCCACATGATTCACATTTGGACACTTGGCAACTGACACACATTTATGACGGTTGCACTGTCCCAAGGTCACGTGATTCCCTTTTTCTACCTTCTGACAAGCAAAGTGAATGGGAAAACCAGATTCACTTAACAACCGGGTTACTAATTTAACAACTGCAATGATTCCCTTAACAAAGGTGGCGAGAAAAGTTGTAAAATGGGGCAAAACTCACTTAACAATTTAAATTCTGGGTGGTCGTAAGTCGAGGACTGTCTGTATTTTCTCTTTGCGCCCTGAGAGAGAAACGTCTGCCGCTACCTAGGATCAAACTCTCAACCTCTCGAGTGGAAAGCGAGCGTCTTCACCACTGCGCCCCCCACGCTGCTCAGAAACTGGATTCATATTAATGGTTGAATTTTTTTTGTTTGTGAAATTGGGCATGGTCACATGGTGACCCGCTTAATGACCAGCTCAATGTACGACCGTAATTCTGGCCTCAATTATGGTCTTAGATCAAGGACTACCTATCATTGTTTAAGGCAGGGATGTCCAAACGTGACTATTTTAAAATTTCAACTTCCAGCGATGCTGGCTGAGGAATTCTGGGAGTTGAAGTCCACAAGTCTTCAAATTGCCAAGTTGGGAGAGCCCTGAAGTTGAAGTCGTCAGGACCGAAAACAGGAGAACATGAGTTCGAGTCCTGCAACTGCCTGGGGGACTTACCCCATTTACGACTTCCCTTGCCACAAGTTGTTAAGCGAATCCCCGTTGTTCTTTATAATGTAACGCGGTTGTTAAGTGAACCTGCCTTCCCTGCTGACTTTTGTTTGTCAGAAGGTCGCAAAAGGGGATCACGTGACCCTGCAACCATCATAAGCGTGAGTCAATTGCCAAGCGCCCAGAGTTAAAATGAAATACCTGTTAGTCAAATTGAAATATTTTTAAACTCTGTGGGGTGTGAGAAAGGCCAATTCATCCCCCATTTTGTCCGATTTCTCTGCCCGTTGGAAGCCTGACTCGGTCCTCGTTTTACGCCCTTTCTTCTCGGTCCTAGCTGTAGCTGCTGCTGAAGATGTCCAACAGTGGCTCCAATCCAGAAGACAAGCCCCCAGCACCTCCCATGCGGAATACAAGCACCATGATCTGCTCCAGTAGCAAAGATATGGGGACCCTCAACCACGGCTCAAAACCCCTGCCTCCTAACCCCGAAGAAAAGAAAAGGAGAGATCGTTTTTATCGCTCTATCCTGCCAGGAGACAAAGGTATTGTGATTTCTTTCATTCTTCCTTTTTTTTCTTTTCTTTACAAAAGAGTCGTTTTGTTTCTGTTTTGAGTTAAATCAGTGTTTCTCAGTCTCTGCCCCTTTAAGATCTGTGGCTGGGGAATTCTGGGAGTTGAAGTCCACAGGTCTTAAAGGGGCAGGGATAGAGAAACACTGGGTTAGACTTTCTAAGGATGAGCTTTAGCACAGGTTCTAAATGAGGGTGTCAGGATTGTACCACTTGAAGGCTGAAATTGTACGGTCTTTCCATTCTTCAAAGACAAAAATATCATTATTTGATGGTAGAGGCCACTGGGAATGTCCCAATTTCAAAATTCCAATCAATCAAATCTTGATATAGGTTATTATTTCATTATTATCTTATTCAGGGTTGGTACCCTTAAGCCCTCTCTCCACCTATTAATTACCGTAATTTTAACAATTCTTGCTTCTTTTAAATGTTACATATTGTTTTTATACTTTTAATATTTTATTGTACACCATCCAGAGTCCCTCTGTGAGAGAGATGGACGCTTCTTATAGAGCCGAGGTGGCGCAGTGGTTAAAGTACAGGACTGCAGTTCAGCAGTTCAGCTGTTCAAATCTCACCAGGCTCAAGGTTGACTCAGCCTTCCATCCTTCCGAGGTGGGTAAAATGAGGACCCAGATTGTTGGGGGCAATATGCTGAACTCTGTAAACCGCTTAGAGAGGGCTGTAAAGCACTATGAAGCTGTATATAAGTCTAAGTGCTATTGCTATTCTTAAATATGTCAGATAAATAAATAAATATTATGGTCATAGACCAACACAGGAAGAGTAGAATGCAAAGAGTTAGTAATTTTAAAAGTTAAAAGAAATACACAAGGTTAAAAATCATACATACATACATACATACATACATACATACATACATACATACATACATACATACATACATGAAGAAGATAGATAGATAGATAGATAGATAGATAGATAGATAGATAGATAGATAGATAGATAGATAGATAGATAGATAGATAGATAGATAGATAAATAGATAAATAGATAAATAGATAAATAGATAAATAGATAGATAGATAGATAGATAGATAAATAGATGGTAGATAGAGATATAGAAATAAATGATAGAGATGATAGATGATAGATAGAGAAATAGATAGAGAAATAGATAGAGAAATAGATGGTAGATAGATATAGAAATAAATGATAGAGATGATAGATGATAGATAGATAGATAGATAGATAGATAGATAGATAGATAGATAGATAGATAGATAGATAGATAGATAGATGATAGATAGAGATATAGAGATTAATGATAGAGATGATAGATAGACAGACAGAAAGAAAGACAGGCAGATAGACATAGACAGATGACATAGACAGGCAGATAGAGACAGACAGATGATAGAGATAGGTAGGTAGATAGATAAATATATATAGAGAGACAAACAGACCCATAGACAAATCTAAAAAACCCATAAAAACTGGATGTATGTGTGTGTATACACACACACACACACACAGAGTATATAAAGAAAAAATGTAAATATCGATATCTGACTAACTAAATCCATAATAAGAAAAAACAAATCAAAATAAAATATCAAGCCAGTTTTAAAAAATATCACTGACTGAAAGGCTGAAAATATATTTTGTAGGCTAAATTGGATGAATGGACTGTGCTGGTAGAAGCAGGATCCTGAATTCCTATTTAGCATTATTCAAGCTACAGTATTTTTACCATGACATGCTAATTTTTTACATGCAGGATTCCTTCTACCTTAAAAAAAAAATTAAAAATGAAAAAATAAGAAACAGTAAGGATATAATATTAGTTTAGATGAAACCAACTCAGACCAGTCAGAAGTTTTTTTTTTATAAAGATTTTTTTTAAAAAATCTATTCTGTCCCTGGGTGGTTAATGTTTTTTTTTTTTTAAATACCATCCTCAGTTCTCGGTCTGCATCAAGGCAGTTCTCTTCCTCTTTCTGCCATTCATCTGCAGCACCAGAATTACTTCTGTTTTCGGTTGTGCAACCTGAAAAAGGAACTAACTTATTGCATTAGATTCCTCAGGAATCGGTGGGGGTTTAATTTTTTTTTTCTTCCGCTGGTGCTGCAAAATGCTTTACCGGTTGGATGGCTGCCTGCGGCGATGCCCCTTTTAAGGCAGATCTGTCCGTCAGACTTCCTCACACGAGATGGGGCGTGGGCCTCATTACTTTCAGCAGAAGGAGAAAAATCCCCAAGCAATTTTATTATATGTTTTTTTGCATAAAAATAAAGGGAAGATGACCAAACTGCAAACATCATGACAGTCACTAGGGGCAGCAGAGTGTTAGCAGATTTTGTGTCTTGGTGACACGTGTTTGCTGAATCTTTGCAGCCCAGATCTTAATACAGGTAGTAGTCCTTTGCTTACAACAATTCGTCTAGCGCAGGGGTCATCAACTGGTGGTCCGTGGACCACTGGTGGTCCGTGAGAAAATTTTGGTGGTCCGCAGAAAAATTATTTGCATTTTTTATATTGCACTAAATCAGGGGTCCTCAAACTACGGCCCCTGGGACAGATATGTGCAATGAACGTTTGTGTTGCTGCAGAGAGTCTCCCCCTTCGGGGTCTTTTTGTGTGGGTCGGAGGGGGGCAGAAATTCCGACTTGGGGTCTGCTTCAGCCTCCTGGTGCGGGGCTTTGGGTAAAGGCTGGAGGGAAGCGCCGCTGGTGGCAAAGAGCCGGAGGGCCACGTTCCAGTGGGACTGCATCATGGCCTGGAACTGGCTGACCATCTCAGCCCGCTGAGCCTCCAGGCGCCGGTACCTGGCCTCGCACTCCCGCAGGTCTTCCCTCTGCTTGGAAAGCCTATGCTCCTAGTCCTCAGTGAGGTGCTTCTGCTGAGCCTCCTTCTCGGTCAGATCCAATTTGAACTGAGCCAGCTGTTTTGCCAACTCTTTCTCGTGGTGGCTGCTTAGCTCCAACAACTGCTTCCTGTTGGGGCCCTAAGGAGTCCGGGCGGGCAGGCAAGGGTGGCTGGGAGGGGAGGGGCAAGTAGAGGCCGGTGAGGCGTCCCTCGACGTGAGTGACATTGAGTTGGCCACGCCCATGCAGTCACATGACCACTTAGCCACGCCCACTAGCCAGTCATTAGGCAGATCATATTAGTGGTGCGCGGGATTTAAAATTATGAATTTAGTGGTCCCTGAGGTCCAAAAGGTTGGGGACCCCTGGTCTAGTGACCATTCAAAGTTACACCAGCATTGAAAAAAGTGACTTATGACCGTTTTTCACACTTACAACCATGTAGCATTTCTATGGTCATGAGATCAAAATTCAGACGCTTGGCAACTGACTCATATTTATGACGGTCGCTGTTTCCTGGGGCCACGCGATCCCCTTTTGCGACCTTCTGACAAGCGAAGTCAATCAGGAAGCCAGATTCGCTTAACAACCGCGTTACTAACTTAACAATTTCAATGATTCACTTAAGAACTGTGGCTAGAAAGGTCATAAAATGGGGCAAAACTCATTTATCTGTCTTGCTTAACAACATAAATGTTGGGCTCAATGGTGGTCATAAGCCAAGGACTGCCTTTATAGAGGTAATCCTCAACATATGCCTGGACACTTAACAACCCTTTGAAGTCACGACTGAGTCGGAAAAAAAAGTTACAAATAGTTTTGAAAAACTTTGCAGTCCAGAATGCACCAAGTTTCAGAAAAATATAATCCAGCGAGGCTTTTATCTCAGGGTTTGCTTAAATCCTATTTCCCCTCTTAAACTCAACATATTCCCAGTGCAGCACAGGTAGTCCTCGACTTACGACCACAACCCAGCCCAAAATTTCTGCTGCTAAGTGAAACATCTTTGAAGCGAAATTGGCCTCCTTTTACGACCTTCCTTGCCACAGTGGTTAAGTGAATCACTGCAGTTGTTAAAGTTAGTTGCACGCGTCGTTAAGTGAATCTGGCTTCCTCGTTGATTTGTCTGAAGGTCGCAAAAGGGGATCGCGTGGCCCCGGGACGCTGCGACCAGTCATAAATATGAGTCAGTTGCCAAGTGTCTGAGTTTTGATCACGTGACTATAGGGAGGCTGTAAGGGTCATGAGTGTGAAAAAGTCACTTTTTTCAGTGCTGTTGTAACTTTAAAACAGTCACTAAATGAACTGTTGTAAGTCCAGGACTACCTGTAGCAAATTGAAGGCATAAAAGATAAGGGAAAAGGCAGGGAAGGGGAAACCAAGTAATCTAGATGAGGGGTCTCCAACCTTGGCAACTTTAAGCCTGGCGGACTTCAACTCCCAGAATTCCCCAGCCAGCAAAGCTGGCTGGGGCATTCTGGGAGTTGAAGTCCTCCAGGCTTAAAGTTACCGAAGTTGGAGACCCCTGATCTAGATTGTACCGAACCTTCAGAATACAGTGGGATAATCACAGTTTTAGCATAAAACGAAAGTATATTCCATGCTGAAAGTTTTTTCAGAAAAACCCTGAGGTAAAATATATTCCGTCTTTAATCGGAGGAACTTCTCTGCTTGCTCATAGCATCGCGTTTCCTGCTCCCAATTCATATCGGTTTCGGTTTTCAGATCCCTAAAAAAATAACTTTTTAAAAGAAGTAAAAGTATTGTGAAATTGTCTCAGTTTGACGCATGGCAGTCCTCACACAGGTTCTCCTGTGAGTGCTGAAATTTCAACAATCTTTCCTGACTTCAGAGATCTTTTGCAAGGATGGGTAGTCCTCAACTTAACAACCGTTCGCTTAGTGACCATCCAAAGTAACAACGGCCCTGAATAAAGTGACTATTTTTCACACTTACGACCGTTGCGGCATTCCCATGGTCCCGTCCAGTGGTGGGTTCCTACCGGTGCGGTCTGGTGCGTAGCTCTGGTAGGGATCGGCCGATTGTGCAATTTGCACGCGACTGCTCTGGTGCCGTCTTCGCCGGTCCGTCGCGCACATCTCCATCTTTTTTTGAGAATTTTTGGGCTTTTTTGCTTCTGCACAAAATCGTGCGAGGGGGTGCGTGTGTGTAGCGAGCATGCATGCGCGCACGAAACATGGAGATGCGCACGCAGCGCACCGGTATCGGTAAGTGAGCAACCCGCCCTGGTCCCGTCATCAAAATTCAGATGTTTGACAACTGGTTCATATTTATGACGGTCGCAATGTCCTGGGGTCACGTGATCCCCTTTTGCGTCAGCGGTGAAATCTACTTACCTTCCCTACTGGTTCGGAAGCGCGCGCAGAAGGCTTTGCACATGCGCAGAGGGTTAAAAAAAAGAAAATGGTGACATCTGGGTGGGTGGGCGGAGCCTCGCGCTGCCACCGCTATCGGTTCTCCAAACCACTTCCGGCTGCCGCTACCGGTACGTCCGTACCGGGCTGAACCGGTAGCATTTCACCCCTGTTTTGCATCCTTCCGACAAGCGATGGGGGAAGCCAGATTCACTTAACAACTGTGTCAAGAAAGGCCGTAAAATGGTTCGAAACTCACTTTACGAATGTTTCAGTTAGGGACAGAAATTTTGGGCTAACATTGTGGTCGTAAATTGAGGACTCGCTTTACTTCCAGTAAGCCCATCCACAGATAAGCTGGCTCTCAAATTTTTAAGCAAAATACCCTGAAAAATGGATAATCCGTGGATTACCCATGGGTAAGCCAATTGTAAACATTAAGCCATATGAACATTTCAAAGGTCTGCTTATCTGTGGATGGGCTTATCCATGAATATATACGGTAATATCCCTAGTTCAGCAGGCCACGAAATCATTAATTCTTTTAAACTCATGAATCTTCCTGCAAAACAGGTTGTTTTGGACAGCATAAAAGGTTGAGATTGAGAATCATTAATATTCTAATATGTCTAGGCCTTCTTCGGAGTAACCCCGTTGCTTGCTTTTTCACTTTTATAAGCCTTCTTAAACCAGGAATTTAAATGTCTGCTTACTTAAGAGATTTTCAAGCCAATTAATTGAATTCTTAATCCTCACTGCTGCGCTTATTGTAAAAGGCAGAAAATAGCTTCTAAGAGATGATTTTGCCTTAAATTGGTGACCTGTTGGTGTGTAGGGATTACAGTGCCAAAGTAATGCTTTCTGCAAGCATGGCCGGATTTAAGTCTGCAAAACTTTAGCCCTGTTTTTCTCAATCTTGCTAACTTTAAGGTGTGTGTGGACTTCAACTCCCAGAATTCCCCAGCCAGGATGACAAGAAAGCTCGCAAAACGGGGCAAAACTCATGTAACAACTGCCTCGCTTAACAACAGAAATTTTGGTTGTAAGTCAAGGGCTATCTGTAGTTTAGAGCCATATGTCAACCCAAGAAGTCTTAGTAGATCCTGGGATTTTCTGCCACTCCCGGATCAACCAATGAGAGATCAAGGAGGGACTTTGAGTAGATAAAAGCAAATTTTGTGTTTCCTTCCTGGAATTTGCACAGAGAAAACACAGCAGGAGATGGGAGCTCAGTTAGAAAGTCCTGGTAAGGTCTATAAAAAGAGTTTATTAAAAAATAAGTGGCTTGCTTAGATTCTCAAAACATGCTGAATTGAATGAGTTAAAGACTTAATATCTACAGAAGCCCAGCATGCTAAATGAGGTTAGTTTGTTCCTGGCTTAGCATTTTGCACTAACCTGGTCTGTGGTTAATTTCTGATTCAGAATCTCGTGTGAATCCAGAAAACAGGTTAATTACATTTGCAACTAAAGCCAAAATGCTGGTGGCTTTGTTGCTGGGGCTTTGTTGTGTTGTGTGAAGTGAATCCAGCTTAATGTGGATTGTAAACCACAATTTATGGCTTAATGTGTTCTACGTTCTCAGTGGGTGTTTGTTCGGCAATCTATAGCTAAGGAAATTGTGGCTTGGTATTTAATTTGAAACTGACCATAATGTGGCTGGTTTGTTGATGGTTTATTGAGTGTACAGGTAGTCCTTGACTTACGACCACAATTGAGCCCAGAATTTATGTTGCTAAGTGAGAAATTTGTTAAGTGAGTTTTGTCCCCTTTTTTCACCTTTCTTGCCACATCTGTTATGTGAATCACTACAGTTGTTAAATTAGTAACACGGTTGTTAAGTGAATTTGGCTTCCCCATTTTCTTTGCTTGTCAGAAGGTCACAAAAGGGGATCCATATTACCCCAGGACACCGGAGCCGTCGTAAATATGAATTAGTTGTCATATTGAAGATAAATCACGCTGAAACCGTCATAAGTGTGAAAAACGGTCCTAAGTCACTTTTTTCAGTGCCATTGTAACTTTGAATGTCACTAAATGAATTGTTATAAGTCAAGAACTACCTGTAGTGATAGTTACTAAGAGGGTGCCCCAATTTTACGGTCTTTTTAGCAGCAGTTGTTAAGTGAATGTAGCAGTCATTAAGCAAATCCGTTATTCGCTATTGGGTGTTTTGGGTGGTTTTTTTGCAGTAAACTCCTGTTTCTGGCAAAAGTGTAAATTGCTGGCCATCAGGTGGCAAAGAAATTCATTATAAAAATAATAATTCTCCTGATTAATTTTATTTTGCTTAATTTGGTTTCTTTTTCATGACAGCCAACAGGAAGAAGGAGAAAGAACGGCCGGAGATCTCCCTCCCGTCAGACTTCGAACACACGATCCACGTTGGATTTGACGCCGTGACAGGCGAATTTACAGTAAGAACGGCAGGCTTCGCTTCTAGTGTAGGCCATGATGTTATCAGTCATGGAATAACCTTGTGGTACAAATCACAACAGTTGTGTAAACCCCGTGGCTCCCACAACATCATTTCTTCCTTTGACTAGTTAAAAGAAAAATTAACTGAAGGTGTTTTTTTTTTTACAATCTTCAAAGATCGTATACAGGTAGTCCTCAACTTACAACCATTCATTTAGTGACTGTTCAAAGCTACGACACTGAAAAAAATGACTTATTTATTATTAGTGATATTTATTATTAGTGATATTTATATACCGCCTCAAAGTGCAAGCACTCTCTAAGCGGTTTACACCATTAAGCAATGTATATATTTACATTGCCCCCAACAATCTGGGTCCTCATTTTACCTACCTCGGAAGGATGGAAGGCTGAATCAACCCTGAGCCGGTGAGATTTGAACAGCTGAACTCAAATGATCAATAGCCTGCAGTACTGCTCTCTAACCGCTGCGCTACCTCGGCTCTTATGTCACATTTACAACAGTTGCAGCACCCCATGATCAGCTGATCAAAATTCAGATATTAGGCAACTGGCTCATATTTATGACGGTCTTACTGTCCAGGGGTCACGTGATCCCCTTTTGTGACCTTCAGACAAGCAAAGTCAACGGGGAAGCCAGATTCACTTAACAAACGTGTTACGAACTTAACAACTGCAACGATTCACTTAACAACGGTGGCAGGAAAGGTGGTAAAATGGGGCAAAACTCACTTAAGAAATATTTAATTTAACGATGGAAATTTTGGCCTCAATTATGGGTGTAAAGTCAATGGTTACCTGTATACTGACCTCTTGGCATATGGGCTGAGGAATTCTGGAAGTTGAAGTCCTTCTATTCTTAAAAGTTTCAGAAATAATTTTCTCTTCCCCTGCTTAAGGTGTGAAGGCTGTAAACTCCTATTGCGATTGTGCACTGCTGGGTTAAATTCTTACCTTAAGCAGGAGAAAAATGTGCTTGTCAGAAGTTCGCAAAAGGTGGCTGCATGACTCAGGGACCCTGCAACCGTCATAAATACATGCCAGCTGCCAAGTGCCCGAATTTTGATCACGTGACCGTGGGGATGCAGCAACGGTCGTAAGTGTGAATAACATCATTTGTCAGTGCTGTTCTAACTTCTAAAGGTCACTAAACAAATGATTGTAAGTTGAGGACTACCTCTCTATGGAGATTCTCTGCCATCCAGGTCATGGTTGTCTCAAAGGTGCTTTTTCAAGAGGCAACTGGACTTTCCGGTTTTTTCTTCTGAAGACGTTTTGCTTCTCATCCAAGCAGCTTCTTCAGCTCTGACTGGATGGTGGGGAATGGAAGGAATGATACTCCTTGCAGACAGCTGGTCATTTGCATCCTTTTAGAGAGTCGTTGAGGCCACCTGGAGGTTTATCCCTGTCCTCAGGATCACCCGAGTGGTGCAGATGGGTGTGGAGCCTCCTTGGAACTGCCGAAAGGACTGTGTTGTAGACAGGAGATAGATAATGTCGTATCCCTCTCCCCTCTGATCAGAGAGGGCTGTTCAATTTTGACCCAGATGGCCTCTTTGACCCCTCTTTCAAACCAGCGGTTTTCTCTGTTCAAAATGTGGACTTCGCTGTCTTCCAACGAGTGGCCTGGGTCTTTTGAGAGCTACCTGTATAGCTTGGTCAACCAGAGGTTATTATACAGAGCATAATTTATTATTTATTATTAGTTGCATTTGTATGCCGCCCACTCCAATTGGCTGGGTTCAGGCAATATGTTAAATGGGATTGTTGTTGTTAGATGCTAAGTCATGTCCGACCCATCGTGACCCCATGGACAACGTTCCTGCAGGCCTTCCTGTCCTCTACCATCCTCTGGAGTCCATTTAAGCTCACGCCGACTGCTTCAGTGACTCCATCCAGCCACCTCGTTCTCTGTCGTCCCCTTCTTCTTTTGTCCTCAATTGTTCCCAGCATTTAGCTCTTCTCCTCCAGTGAGTCCTTCCTTCTCATTAGGTGGCCAAAGTATTTGAGTTTCGTCTTCAGGATCTGGCCTTCTAAAGAGCAGTCAGGGTTGATCTCCTCTAGGACTGACCGGTTGGATCGCCCTGCAGTCCAAGGGACTCGCAGGAATCTTCTCCAGCACCAGAGTTCAAAGGCCTCCATTCTTTGGCGCTCAGCCTTCCTTACGGTCCAACTTCCACAGCCATACATTGCAACTGGGAAAACCATAGCCTTGACTCTATGCACTTTTGTTGGCAGGGTGATGTCTCTGCTTTTTAGTATGCTGTCTAGCTTTGCTATGGCTTTCCTCCCCAGGGGAGGAGAGATAGTAGACGCTAATAGTTCTTTCTTAAAAATTATTATTTCCAGGGCATGCCGGAACAATGGGCGCGCTTGCTCCAGACGTCCAACATCACCAAACTGGAGCAGAAGAAGAATCCTCAAGCCGTCCTGGATGTTCTCGAATTCTACAATTCCAAAAAGACCTCGAACAGCCAGAAATACATGAGTTTCACAGGTAGGTGACCTTGTTTTTGGACCAGATCCGGAAAGCTGTTCTTGTGGAGACGGTTGGTGGGCCTTGATAGACTTTGCATGTTTCGAGATCTCCAGGGAACTTGTGTTGATCTTGGCCAATCGGCTAAGGAATAAATTCAGGTAGTCCTTGACTTACGATGGTTCATTTAGTGACCGTCTGAAGTTACGATGGCACTGAAAAAAAGTGAGTTACGACCATTTTTTCACACTTATGAATGTGTGCTCCATGCTCCCATGATCAAAATTCAGACGCTTGGCAACCGGCTCATATTTATGACCATTGCAGTGTTTCAGGGGTCACGTGGTCTCCTTTTGCAACTTTTCCCAACTGGCTTCTGAGAAGGAAAGTCAATGGGGAAGCCAGATTCACTTAAGAGCCGTGTTACTAACTTAGCAACTGTAAAATTCACTTCACAATTCTGGCACGGACATCATAAAATAGGTCAAAGCTCACTTAACTGTCTTGCTTAGCAACAGAAATTTTGGGCGCTATTTGTGATCGTAACGCGAGGACTACCTGTAATTATCGTTGTCTCTGGCTTCTGAGTCTAATTTTCTGTGTTTATCTAAGTTTTATAATTCCTCCCACTCTCATTCACCATGATCCGTCCTCCATCTGGTGCAGAGAACTATTTCATGAGATCTAATCTCAAAATAAATTGTTGCTCTTTGCTGTACTGTAACTAACACAGTCATAATTCTAGAAATCAGAGCAGCTTGAGAAGTGATGTAATGTTTGGGACAACCGAGCAACAACAAAATTAAAAGTTTGACGGGCTGAATTCAGAATACCTGAATAAAAATACTTGCTATTAAAAAGACTGTATCTTAGATGAAGGTAGATAGATCATTCACGGCGTGACTTAAGACCTGCACAGACTAAAGATACTGCAGCTGTTCTTAACCTTTTTAGTGGTCCGCACCCCCTTGAATCTGAAAATAAGCCCTTGCACCTCCTTAAAAAATGTGTGTATATTTTTTATTTAAGAAAAAACATTTATTGCATAAACAAATGCCGTGTTTATTTACAATATATAATACTATATAATATAATATAATATTATATAATATTATATTACATTACATTACATTACATTATAACATTATAACATATTATAATATATTACATAACATTACATTACATTACATTACATATATTATATTATATTATATTATATTATATTATACTATATTATATTATATTATTACATTACATTACATTACATTACATTACATTATAACATAACATATTATATTATATTATATTATTATATTATATTATATATTTATTATATTATATTATATTATATTATATTATATTATATTATTATATTATATTATATTATATTATATTATATTATATTATATTATATTATATTATATTATATTATATTATATTATATTATATTATTATATATTACTCTATAACATAAAAACACGGTCGCCTCGTTCGTATTTTTTTTTGAAATTTTTGAAATTTCTCTCGCACCTCTGGAAATGCTCTCTCGCACCCTCGGGGGTGCACGCACCCCAGGTTAAGAACCACTGGTAAGGCCACAGTTGGAATACTGCATCCAGTTTTGCTCACCGCAATATAAAAAGGATGTGGAGGCTCTGGAAAGAGTGCAGAGAAGAGCAATAAAGATGATTAGGGGCCTGGAGGCTAAAACGGACGAAGAACGGTTGCGGGAATTGGGTATGTCTAGTTTAATGAAGAGAAGGATTAAGGGTGACATGATAGCAATGTTCCAATATTTGAGGGGCTGTCACAAAGTAGAAGAGGGGGTCAAATTATTCTCCAAACCCCTGAAGACAAGAAGCAACGGATGGGAACTAATCAAGGAGAGAAGAAACCTGGAAATAAGGATAAATTTCCTAAGAGTGACAACAATTAATCCGTGGAAAGCCTTGCCTCCAGAAATTATGGGTGCTCCAACACTGGAAGTTTTAAAGAAGATGTTGGATAACCATTTGTCTGAAGTGGTGTAGGGTTTCCTGCCTAAGCAGGGGGTTGGACTAGAAGACCTTCAAGGTCCCTTCCAACTCTGTTATTTTGTCATTCTAAGCTTCTTAATTATTCTGCCTTACCTCTAGCAAAGACGTGAATCCCAAGGGATATAGATACGATGTTAGGACTACTCTTCGGCATGGGAATTATGGGTATCGGAGTCTTCCACAAGCATGCAACTAGATTTGCATTCTGAATGATTAAATTTCTCCTTTTAATGTTTCCCCTTTTTGCTGGTTTGATTTGAGTGGTCTCTGGCATGCCTAATTATCTGACGCGATTCTGTTTTGCTTCCAGATAAATCTGCAGAAGATTATAACTCCTCAAATACTCTGGTGAGTCACATTTTGGTGCCTTAGATATCCAAATATTAAATTCTTTGTAGAATACGATGTGCGTAAACCCACGGTGAATTGTTACTTCAGCTGTGAACAGCCTTCCCATCAGATCAGCTTTGAGGTTATGGAAACTCTGGGTAAATACATTGATTTTCCAAAGAACAGTTATAGATATATCTGGATATTTATAATATTCCAATATCTAAAGGGCTACCACAAAAAAGAGGGGGGTCAGCTTATTCTCCACAGCACCTGAGAGCAGGACAAGAAGCAATGGGTGGAAACTAAACAAGGAGAGAAGCAACTTAGAACTAAGGAGAAATTTCCTGAAAGTGAGAACAATTAAGCAGTGGAACTACTTGCCATCAGAAATTGTGGGTGCTCCATCACTGGAGGTTTTTAAGAAGAGATTGGGCAACCATTTGTCTGAAATATTTGAGCAGTGGTTTAGACTTGGGAAGACCTCCAAGGTTTGTTATTCAGTTTCTGTGAACGTGTGAATGAGTGGCCATCCGCCCAACCTGGGAGTATTTGTAACCTTGCCCATAAGAACAGGAAAGAGAGCTTAATGGATGTTTGTGCATTGAAAAATGCTAGCTGGGGAGGGAGCCACCTCCCTGATTGTGAGTCAAGGGTATAGTTGTCGGAATGCATCTCATCAAGGATGCTGTTTTAGGGTCAAAGTCTAAGGCAGGTTGTTTAAAAGTCTGGCCCAGAGGTTAAACATTTTCCATTCTTGCTTTAAAAGGCTTGTTTAATGCATTTGGAGTTCTCGTTTCTTTAAGTAGTAAAAATATGTCGTGGCTGCCCACATGTGGAATCTGATTTTTTTTTTTAAAGGTAGGTAGTCCTCGAATAATGACCACAGTTGATGGATTAGCTGATGGATAACGTGTTGCTCCTTCAAATAATCTACCCATATGTTTCTGACAAAGTTCAATTATTATCTCATGAATGTATACATATTCTTTGTATTTGGAGACCGGTAATCATTTGATTTGCCTCTCTTGATGAATTTCTGGGTAAATCTGATACATGAAGAGCCGATGTGGCGTAGCCATTAGAGGCAGTACTGCAGGACACTTTAGCTGACACTGATCCGCAGGTCAGCGGTTCAAATCTCACCGGCTCAAGGTTGACTCAGCCTTCCATCCTTCCGAGGTAGGTAAAATGAGGACCCAGATTGTTGGGGGCAATATACATATACATTGCTTACTGGTGTAAATTTTACATGTTAGTCCTCGACTTACTACTACAATGGAGCTCAAAATTTATGTTGCTAAGTGAAACATTTGTTAAGTGAGTTTTGCTCCATTTTACGACCTTCCTTGCCACAATTGTTAAGTGAATCACTACGGTCCTAACATTAAGTTAGGAACATGGTTGTAAACTGAATCGAACCCCAAAATCCCTTGCGGGGTGGAGTCTGGGCAACTGAATGGAGCTAGCAGAGTGTTTACTGGCCGGATGCCCTTCCTGTTGCCAATGCGGAGTCATATTCAGCAGAGATATTCTCATTGTGCCCAGAGCAAGAAATATCTGCCTCTACCTAGGATCAAACTCACAGCCTCCTGATTGTGAGGCGAGAGCTCCACCTCTAGGCCACTGCACCACTCACTTAACACCCAACACATCTTACGACTATAATTCCAGACTCAATTACGGTCGTAAGTCGAGGACTATTAGAAGTAAAATTCACGTCTCCTGTTCCCTGTATTTATCAAAAGAAACTTGATCGCTTGGCCACGAGTGGTTTAGATCTGCCTTTATTAAAATGCATCGTCTTTAAGGTTATTGGTCAAGAGCCATAATAGTAAATTTAGCTATTAAGTACCATGCTATAATGATAGGTTCTGTCTGGAAGACCCTGTTGGATTGATTACACTTAATGGAGAGCTATTATCCAATTTTGCTGACCCTGTTATGACAGCATATTTACAGGCAGCCGTCTATTATGGGATGGGCATAAACGCAAGGCAAGCAAGATTGAAAAGCAGTCCCAGGATGTCCTGATGCACGCCTTTTGCGCATGCCTTCCGATGTTGCACGCCTGCACAAAAGGTGTGTCCTGCAACAGTGCGACACTCATTACTCAATTTTGATGTACATTTGCAGTCTTGTACCCTGTTTCCCCAAAAATAAGACATCCCCTGATAATAAGCCCAATTGGGCTTTTGAGTGCATGGCAATAAATTATAAGACAGGGTCTTATTTTCAGGGAAGCACGGTAGATCAGGGCTCCACAGCCCCGGGGCCACGGGCCACTATCAGGCTGGGGCCTATTCGGAATTGGGCCGTGTGAGCGGCAGGCCGGAGCAAGCGCGCATAGGTCAAGTTGCATGAGCGGTGGGCCAGTTGATTAGGGTTAGAGTTTGTTTTCTTGCAGACGTTTCATTACCCAACTAGGTAATGTTTTCTGTGCTAGAAGGAAGGGGAGTTTGTGGAAAAGGAGAATGGAAGGAGGAGTAGAAGGACTGCGGAGTCCTTGGTGCTCTCTGAGCTTGGATGTTTTATGGTCGTGATGGCGAACCTATGGCACGCGTGCCAGAGGTGGCACGCAGAGCCCTCTCTGTGGGCATGCACGCCATCGCCAGCTGCTCTTCTGCCAGCCGGTCTTTGCCCGTGCCGGAAACACCAGTCACCTGGTCTTTGGGTTTCCGGTGCGTGTGAAGACCAGCTGGCCAGCACACATGTGCACGCCGGAAACCCAAAGACCAGGTGGCCGGTATGCATGCTGGTCTTTGGGTTTCTGCCACTCCGGCGCACATGCATGGGCGCACATGCACTCCGGTTTGGGCACTCGGTGCCAAAAAGGTTTGCCATCACTGTTTTATGGAGATGTTTCATTACCCAACTTGGTAATATCATCAGTGCTAGAAGGGAGGGGGATTTGTGGAGAGGGAGAATGGGAGGAGGAGGAGGAGGACTGTAGGGTTTTTGGTGTTCTCTGAGCTTGGATGTTTTATGGAGACATTTCATTACCCAACTAGGTAACATCATCAGTGCTAGTGACTACCTACTTGGGTAATGAAACGACTGCAAGAAAACAACCAAGCCCAGAGAGAGAATCAAGGATGCCCTCTGAAGATCTTCCAGGTGAATGTGTGGTGAGGGGAAATGGGGAACCAAAGGGCTGGGTTTGTGGGGTAATTACCAAATAATGAGTACCTAATATGGGGGTGACATCAAGACTATTTGAGTAGCTTGAGGAGAGATTTGCATCTTCAAGGTCCAGCCTCCATCTCTTCCTTCAGGCCATGGTAGATACATAAGGACTCTGGTGGCCTTCAGTAAAATGCCTTCACCATTGAATGCTAATGGTGGGTCTGGAAGCCCCTGCACTGGAGTGAGGCTGGGAAGATGCAGTAAATTAAGATGGTGGCTCATTTCCTGGTTGGTAGAGGAGGGGTCCCCAATCTACGGGCCCTGGCCCTCTACCGGCCTGTGGCCTGTTTGAAACCAGGCCACACGAGCGATGGGCAAGGACGTGCGTGTGAAGCTCCACTCGCGTGAGCAGCTCCATTCACACAAATGGAGTTCATGCCCGAGCAATCTCTTCTTAAAAACCTCCAGTGTTGGAGCACCCACAACTACTAGAGGCAAGCCGTTCCACTGATTAATTGTTCTCACTGTCAGGAACTTTTTCTTTCTTTCTTTCTTTCTTTCTTTCTTTCTTTCTTTCTTTCTTTCTTTCTTTCTTTCTTTCTTTCTTTCTTTCTTTCTTTCTTTCTTTCTTTCTTCCTTCCTTCTCTGTCCTTCCTTCCTTCCTTCCTTCCTTCCTTCCTTCCTTCCTTCCTTCCTTCCTTCCTTCCTTCCTTCTTACTTACTTTCTTTCTCCTTCCTCCCTCCCTCCCTCCCTCCCTCCCTCCCTCCCTCTCTTTCTTTCTTTCTTTCTTTCTTTCTTTCTTTCTTTCTTTCTTTCTTTCTTTCTTTCTTTCTTTCTTTCTCGCCGTGATTAGTTTCCATCCGTTGCTTCTTGCCCTGCCTTCAGGTGCTTTGGAGAATAGGCTGACCCCCTCTTCTTTGGGGCAGCCCCTCAGGTATTGGAAGACTGCTCTCATGCCACCCCTAGTCCTTATTTTCATTAAACTAGCCATACCCAATTCCTGCAATCGTTCTTCATATGTTTTAGCCTCCAGTCCCCTAATCCTCTTTGACATTTTTTATTATCTCATCAAATACTTCATGATAATGTTTTGGCATGAAATTTCCTGAAATTTCAATTCCACATGACTCAAGGGTTCTGGATTTTGGATGCATTCTGTAAGTGAGCCTGTTTGAAGTATCTTGGTTCAAAAATCTACCTTTTAGCTCAGTTAAAGGTTAAACAGATAAACAGAGATTTAGTAGTTTATGGGAGGAGTACATGCAATTTTTAAGCTTTTGTCTAACTTTGTTTGCTTGCTGTGTGAATATACAGTAGGCATTAAATGCCAGGGCTTTTCTGTCGCTGAATATTGGTCTGAAACCCAAAATATAAAGCTTTGCAAGTCTAGGTAGTCCTTGACATAAGATCATAATTGAGCCCAAAATTTATGTTGTTAAGTGAAACATTTGTCAAGTGAGTTTTCCCCCATTTCATGACCTTTTTCGCCACAGTTGTTAAGTGAATCATTGCAGTTGTTAAGTTAGTGTTAAATTAATCTGGCTTCCCCATTGACTTTGTTTGGCCTCGGGACACAGCAATGGTCATAAGTACCTGCCAGTTGCGAAGCGTCTGAATTATGATCACATGACTATGGGGATACTGCAACGGTCATAAGTGTGAAAAACGGTTATAAGTCACTTTTTTCAGTTGTAACTTTGAACAGTCTCTAAATGAACTGTTGTAAAGCGAGGATTACCTGTACTTCACCTGTTCCTTGAACGATTGGTAGTAGAAATAAGTTTGCTTCCCCTTTAAACACATGTATAGGTAGAAAACAAAGAGACATGAAATAAGAGAGAGAGAAGAATTTGGCAGGACTAAAAATAACGCCTCAGATCTGAACTTATTTTATTGATGCGATTTTTAAAAAAGCCCACTGAATCTTCAAGCACCAAACAAACATGTTTATGAAAGGAGCTATTTTTGAAACCCAGCCTTTTCCAAATAACAGGTAAAAAAGCTGGCATCTGTATTTAACACATTCAGATGAATCCAATTCTCTCACTTCCAAACAGTAACGTTTATTTTTAAACGAGCTAGTTTTTCCGAAAACAGTGGCTGTTTTCGCACATAGAGAGAAAAAGTGGTAGGTTGGCCTCAGTTCTCAGGATGGTAGATTGTGCGAACGCCCTGTCTCACCTCTAAACCAGCAATGTCAGTTTCAGGCCGTTTCATATGAATTTCTTAGCTGGGAAGAAAACCATGTAATCTGTTCTCTTCCAAGTTGCCAACGAAGTCTTAAGAAAATCTGCGAGAATCCTATTTCTCTGGTTAGTTTCTGCTATTTTAATGTTTATTGCCATCCTTCAGCCCTGGGATAATGGGATGAATAAGAAGGACAAAAAATAGGGTCTATTGTATTATATGAACACAACCTCAAACTTTTGCAGACACCAAATTCCCCAGTTTTTCACATTGTCCTCCTTACTTGCTTCAAACTGAAGTCAAGTTTCTTGCCCTCATGTTTTTGAAGTCATGGGCTGCACCTGGCTGATCTTTTCTGGATTGCAAGCTAAACAAGGATAAGGGTTGATATTTTCTAAGGAAGTCCCGTTTATCTTCTGCCTCTCCTTAGCTTTAATCCAAATTACAGGTAGTCTTCACTTAACGACTGATCAAAATTACCAGAGCCAGATTCACTTAACGACCATGTCATTAACATAAGAACTTCAGTGATTCACTTAACGACTGTGGCAAGAAAGGTAGAGAAATGGGGCGAAGCTCACTTAATAACTCTGTTGTTTAGGAATACATTTAACAAACGTCTCGCTTAGCAAACAAAAAATTTGGGGCTGAATTGTGGTCGTACGTCGAGGACCACTCTGAAATGCCTTGTCTTGAAATCCGGGCTATAAATTATTCTTTTTTTTTTCTTTGACCGTCCTGCCTCTAATGATGGAAATGTTATCGGTTGCTTATAAAACCACCGTGACATATTCATTACTCAGCAGGTGAATGGATGCACATTTTGAACAAAGCAATTTTTTTTTAAAAAAAATTGTGCTCAGCCACTGTTTTAATAAGCAGCAATAAATATTGTTGGCTTGGCGGCTGGTCAAGGCATCCTTTGTTAGTTTGGCAGAGGGAATTTGGCATGCTGAGAGAAAGTCCTTGATGTGATTACAGATTTAGAGAGTTGGAAGGGACCTTATGGGTCATCTAGTCCAACCCCCCGCCCAAGCAGGAGACTCTACACCATATCTGACAAATGGCAATGCAATCTCTTCTTGAAAACTTCCAGTGATGAAGCTCCCACAACTTCTGAAGGCAATTTCTGTTCCATTGGTTGATTGTTCTCACTGTCAGAAAATTTCTCCTTATTTCTAGGTTGAATCTCTCCTTGTTCAGTTTCCATCCATTATTCCTTGTCTGGCCTTCAGGTGCTTTGGAGAATAGGTTGACCACCTCCTCTCTGTGGCAGCCCCTCAAATATTGGAAGACTGCTATCATGTCTCCCCTGGTCCTTCTCTTCACTAGACTAGCCATGCCCAGTTCCTGCAACCGTTCATCGTATGTTTTAGCCTCCAGTCCCCTAATCATCTTTATTGCTCTTCTCTGCACTTTTTATAGAGTCTCAACATCTTTTTTATAGTGTGGTGACCAAAACTGGATGCAGTATTCTAGGTGTGGTCTTACTAAGGCTTTATAGAGTAGTAATTAGCACTTCCCTTGATCTTGATTGTATCCCTCTGTTACCTAATGACTTTTCCTGTTACTAAATAACAACAAAATGGTAAATAATTTTTTTTTGCTCCAATCCATAATCCTGCTCACTCCACTTCCTCTTTAAAAAATAAATACAGGTAAACCTCGACTTACGATGACAATTGAGCCCAACGTTTCTGTTCCTAAGCAAAACATTTCTTAAATGGATTTTGTCCCCTTTTACGACCGTCCTTGCCACAGCTGTTAAGCGAATCACTGCAGTTGTTAAGTTAGCAATACGGTTGTTAAGTGAATCTGGCTTCCCCGTTGACTTTGCTTGTCAGGTGGACGCAAAAGGGGATCATGTGACCCTTGGGACACTGTGACCGTCGTAAATATGAGTCAGTTGCCAAGCGTCCGGATTTTAATCAGACAACCAGGGGGATGCTGCAATGGTCATAACTGTGAAAAATGATCATACGTTATTCTTTTCAGTGCTGTTGTGACTTTGAACGGTCACTAAATGGATTGTCGTAAGTCAAGGACTACCTGTAATGATTCTTGGGAAATGGATTTATTAAATTTAATTAGGAAACGACTTTATCTGGTTTTTTTGGGGGGGGAAGATTGATTGGTTTGGAGATTGGACTTAATTGTATTCAATCAATCAACAGTTCATAAGAGATGCTATTAAGAAACAAATGTGGGTTTTTGATCCAGGACCAATTACAGATTGTCCTCAACTTAATGACCATCATCTTTGTTGCTAAGTGAGACGTTTGTGAAGTGAATTTTGCTCCGTTTTACAACCATTCTTGCTACAGTTGTTAAGTGAATCACTGCAATTGTTCATTTAGTCACATGGTTGTTAAGCAAAGCGGGCTTCCCCATGGCTAAAATTGGGTGCAATTCACATTAACGGCTGCCTCGCTTAGCAACAGAAGTTTCAGTTGTGATCGTAAGTCGAGGACTACCTATAAAGCACATTCTTTCAGCAGAAAATGGCAGTCCAGCCTAAGGGGTGGAATTGCTGGACGGGGAGCCTAATCCATCCTCAGCCATTCGAAGTTGTTGTGGGCGGCCATTTTGTGAAAAATGTCCGTATGTTTCCTTCAGGTTCCGAGCAAAAGCTGTGAAATAATAGAAATAAAAGAAATAATTAAATGAGTGTTATTTCAATGCAGAACGTGAAGGCCGTGTCGGAAACACCAGCGGTGCCCTCTGTGTCGGAAGATGAGGATGACGATGATGAAGCTCTTCCTCCGCCGGTCATCGCCCCTCGGCCCGAACACACAAAATCGGTGAGTGGTTCTTCTCCTTTGGAGTCATTGTTTTGAAAACGGATTTGTACAAATACAGGTACTCCTCGACATACAACAGTTCGCTTAGTGACCGTTCCGATGTTACGATGGCACTGAAAAAAGTGACTCGGGACCATGTTTCACACTTATGACCGTTGCGGCATCCCTACGTCATGTGATTTACATTCGGATACTTGGAAACTGATTCATATTTATGATGGTTGCAGAGTCCCGGGATCGCGTGATCCCCTTTTGCGACCTTCCGACAAGCAAAGTCAATGGGGGAAACCAGATTCACTTAACAACGGTGTTACTAATTTAATAACTGCAATGATTCACTTAACAAATGTGGCAAAAAAGCCGTAAAATGGAGAAAAACTCACTTCACAAATGTCTTGCTTAGCAACATAAATTTTGGGCTCAATTGTGGTTGCACGTTGAGGACTACCTGTAGTCCTCGACTTACAACAATTCATTTAGTGACCGTTTGAAGTTACGGCGGCAATGAAAAAAGTGACTTATGAACGTTTTTCATACTTTGAAGCATCCCCCGTGGTCACATGATCAAAATTCGGCTGCTTGGCAACTGACTTGTATTTATGACGGCCCTGCGGTCATGTGATCCCCTTTTGTGACCTTCTAACAAGCAAAGTCAATGGGGAAACCACATTCATATAACAACTGTGTGACTCACTTAATTACTGCTGTGATTTGCATAACAACTGGCAAGAAAGATCGTAAAACTCACTTAACAAATGTCTCGTTTAGCAACATAATTTTGGGGATCAACTGTGGTCGTAAGTTGAGGACTACCTGTATTTTATTATGGGAAACTAGGGAAGGGAAAAAAAGATGCAGCATTGTCTCAAAACTTGAAAAATTGTCCTTGACTTATAACCACAATTGAGGCCAAAATTTCCCCTTCTAAGCAAGACAGTTGTTAAGTGAATTTTGCCCCATTTTACGACCTTTCTTGCCACAATTGCTGGGCTGCAGTTGTTCAGCTAGGAACTACGGTTGTTAAGTGAATCTGTCTTCCCCTTTGCTTGTCACATGATCGTAAAAGGGGATCACATGACCCCGGGATACTGCAACCGTCATAAATATGAGTCAGTTGCCAAGCGTCCAAATTTTGATGATGTAACCGTGGGGATTCTGCAACGGTCGTACGTGTGAAAGTCACTTCTTTTAGTGCCATTGTAACTTCAAACGCTCACTAAATCAAACGTCATAAGTTGAGGACTACCTATACTGGGGTTAGAAGAACCTACACACTTTTAAGATAGTATATATAACGTAGTTAGGAAATTGGATTATGAACACATATGTTTAATTGGTGATGTTATAATTATAGAAATGGGAAAAAATTATAAAGTATAAACTGAATACTATAAAATATGGAAAGGTAAGAGAACAAATTGTAAGAAGATGCTATTGGAGTTAAAAGCTAGAAAAAAGAAATGTAAAATGGAAAGGATATAGAAGGAATGGTAGAAATAGAGTACATTAAGATTATGATGGATAAAAATTGATTTATGAATATTATATATAATATGTATAAAAGAAAATGAAAGGGGGACATATTGTATAAAAAATAATGTTTTAACAATGCAAAAATGTAGATAAGAAGGAAATTGTATAAATTTCTGTATGTGTTTGTCTTAAAAAAAAGTTTAATAAAAATTATTAAAAAAAAGAAGAAGTAGCAATAAACCTTGTTGTTTTTTACCAGTCCCAGCTACTGAAGGTAGACTGCTACTGTTGCTGGAAGCTCCACTTGGTACCAATGATAAACAGTGGCTGAAAGTTCCCTCTTTAGCACTTGGTTTGCTTTTTCCTAAGTGGGGTCGCCTTTTGAGGGCATCGGTGGATCCCAGCAATTTCTCCGTAATCTTTCTGTCATTTTTTTAATGCCCGTTTCTCTCTCTCTCTCTCTCTCCTTCCCCAAAATACAGATTTACACCCGCTCCGTGATCGAACCTCTTCCGCCAGCCCCAACCAGGGATGTGACCACCTCCCCCATCAACTCCCCTTCCGAAAACAGTATCACGCCTCCTGATACACTGGCGAGAAATGCCGAGAAACAGAAGAAAAAACCTAAAATGACCGATGAAGAAATCCTGGAAAAATTAAGTAAGACTTGTTTTGAATTGTCGAAGGTTAGAAGGGCTATTGGAAAAGAAAAAAAAATTACAGGTATTCCTCGACTTATGACCACAGTTGAGGCCAACATTTCTATTCCTATGCGAGACATTGGTTAATAGAATAGAATAGAATAGAATAGAATAGAATAGAATAGAATAGAATAGAATAGAATAGAATAGAATAGAATAGAATAGAATAGAATAGAATTCTTTATTGGCCAAGTGTGATTGGACACACAAGGAATTTGTCTCTGGTGCATAGGCTCTCAGTGTACATAAAAGAAAAGATACATTTGTCAAGAATCATGAGGTACAACACTTAATGATTGTCATAGGGTACAAATAAGCAATCAGGAAACAATCAATATTGATATAAATCGTAAGGATACAAGCAACAAGTTACAGTCATACAGTCATAAGTGGGAGCAGATGGGTGATGGGAACGATGAGAAGACTAATAGTAATAGTAATGTAGCCTTAGTGAATAGTTTGACAGTGTTGAGGGAATTATTTGTTTAGCAGAATGATGGTGTTCAGAGAAAAAACTGTCCTTGTGTCTAGTTGTTCTGATATGCAGAGCCTATAGCGTCGTTTTGAGGGTAGGAGTTGAAACAATTTATGTCCAGGATGCGAGGGGTCAGTAAATATTTTCACGGCCCTCTTTTTGACTCGTGCAGTATTCAGGTCCTCAATGGAAGGCAGGTTGGCAGCAATTGTTTTTTCTGCAGTTCTGGTTATCCTCTGAAGTCTCTGTCTGTCTTGTTGGGTTGCAGAACCGAACCAGACAGTTATAGACCTTTCTTGCCACAGTTGTTTAATGAATCATTGCAGTTGTTAAGTGAATCACAGGGTTGTTAAGTGAATCTGGCTTCCCCGTTGACTTTGCGTGTCAGAAGGTCATAAAAGCAGATCGCATGACCCCCCGGGACACTGCAACTGTCATAAATAATGAGTCAGTGGCTAAGTGTCTGAATTTTGATCATATGGCCATGGGGATGTTGCAAGTGTGAAAAACAGTCATAATTCGCTTTTTTCAGTGCTGTTTTAACTTTGAATTGATCATTAAACAAACAACTGTATGTCGAGGACTACCTGTATTACATTGGTGTGTGTGTGTGTGTGCAGGCTTTTAATTGTGATCGCAGACAAAAATATTTCTCGCCTGAGCTCGGCCTCCTGTTTTGTGTTAAGCCATCCCCCCCCCCCCGTGCAAAGTGCAAACTTTCACACAATTGGTGTTTGAAGGCCTTCAGAATTGTCTCCCAGTGCGGCTTGTGGTGTGATGTGTGATGGAATGTGTTAAGTGGGATTGTCAAGGCTAAAAATGATATTATGGAGACTCAACTGTAGTACAGATACTGTATTTCTCGACGTACGACAATTCACTTGGTAACTGTTCAAAATTACGAAGGACCTTCCCGGGATCTGGATTCAAAGTTACAGCAGCATTGAAAAAAGTGACTTGTCAGTTTTTTCACACTTACGACCGTTGCGGCATCCCCATGGTCACATGATTTCAGACACTTGGCCACTGACTCATATATATGATGGTTGCATTTATGGGGTCACGCGATCCCCTTTTGCAAGCTTCTGACAGGCAAAGGCAATGGGGACTTTTAACCACGGTGTGAATAACTTAACAGCTGCAATGATTCACTTAACAACTGTGGCAAGGAAGGTCATAAAATGGGGCAAAATTCTCTTAACCACTGTCTTGTTTATCAACAAATGTTGGGCTCAGTTGTGGTTGTAATTCGAGGACTATCTGTAACAGGTAAGGAGCACTTTTAACCATCAGAACAATTTCTAGGTGAAGATTGGATGGTGGACAAATTCTTAGATGAAACAAAGCAGGATGGGATACTTATCATCTTCTTATATTTTGAGAGGCAAAGCTTTGAACAGGGATTTTTTTACATAGGAGATTTGTCTGGAAGTTCCCCATCTGTACTTATCCAATATTATTGTACTTCGTTTAAAAGGAAGGAAACTGATAGATCTGTAATTTAATACTTGCCCAGTGAGTGTATTGATTAAGTTGTACTAATAGGAATAAGAATAGGAATAGGAATAATAGGAACAGAATGCAATGCAATGCAACGCAATGTAATACAATACGAGTTGGAAGGGACCTTGGAGGTCTTCTAGTCTAACCCCCTACTCAGGCAGGAAACCCTACACCATTTCAGACAAATCGTTGTACAATCTCTTCTTCAAAACTTCCAGTGTTGGAGCACCCACAACTTCTGGAGGCAAGTCGTTCCACTGATTAATTGTTCTCACTGTCAGGAAATTTCTTCTTAGAAATTTCTAGCTGGTTTCTCTCCTTGATTAGTTTCCATCCGTTGCTTCTTGTCTTGCCTTCAGGTGCTTTGGGGAATAGCTTGACTCCCTCTTCTTTGTGGCAGCCCCTGAGATATTGGAAAAGTGCTATCATATCACCCCTCGTCCTTCTTTTCATCAAACTAGCCATGCCCAGTTCCTGCAACCGTTCTTCATATGTCTTAGCCTCCAGTCCCCTAATCCTCTTGGTTGCTCTTCTCTGCACTCTTTCTAGAGTGACAACATCTTTTTTACATCGTGGCGACCAAAACTGAATGCAGTATTCCAAGTGTGGCCTTACCAAAGCATTATAAAGTGGTATTAACACTTCACGTGATCTTGATTCTGTCCCTCTGTTGATGCAGCCTAGAACTGTGTTGGCTTTTTACTGACATCTTAGTCCCATGATGTGAACTTTCAGTTCTTTTCCTTCGTTAACTTTTCCCCCCTGAAAACTAACTGTATTTCCAAGGAATTGATGTCTGCAAGTACCAAAAAGCTTAAACTGCAGAATTCAAATTTGATTTCATTTTTTTGCTTTTTGCTTTTAAAAGGAGGTATCGTAAGCATTGGGGATCCCAAGAAGAAATATACCAGTTTTGAGAAGATTGGACAAGGGTAAGTATTTAATTATGAATGGCTGCTCCTTCGGTACAGGTAGTCCACGACTTACAACATTTCATTTATTGACCGTTCAAAGTTACAATGACTTATGACCCTTTCTCACACTTATTTCTTTTGCAACATCCCTGGGGCCACGTGATCAAAATTCAGATGCTTAGCAACTGGCATGTACTTATGACGGTTGCCTTGTCCTAGGGACATGTGATCATACTTTGCGACCTTCTAACAAACACAGTCAATGGGGAAGCCAGATTCATTTAACAACCGCGTTACTAACTGAACAACTGCAGTGATTCACTTAACAACTGTGGCAAAGAAGGTCGTAAAATGGGGCAGAAAGAACTTCCTTTCTTAGTGACAAAAATTGGGGGCTGAATTGTAGTTGTAAGTTGATGCCTATCTATATCCCCAAAATTGAGTATCCACAGATGGGCTTATCTATGAATATACTGTATACGGTTTTGTAAAATATCTGTGCATCCGGTATATACTTGTGTAGAAGCCCATCTGCGGATAAGCTGAGCCTTGAACTAAAATACCATGAAAAATGGATCATCCGTGGATTACCCACACATAAGCCAATTGTGAAAATTAAAACATATGAAAATTGTGAAAGCCGGCATCCACGGCTGGCGCATTTTACGTAATATTTTGATTAAAAATGGAGAGTCGGCTTATCCTGAAAGGGTTTTTCAATGCTTATATACGGTAATTGAAGCTGTTTTAAACAGATTTGTCTTTTCTGTGTTGTGTTTCAGGGCTTCGGGTACGGTTTACACAGCGATGGATGTAGCAACGGCACAAGAGGTAAAGGCTCTGGCAGGTGTGAGGTGGGATGGAGGCAGAGGGGACTGAAGGCTAAAACATATGACGAACAGTTGCGGGAATTGGGGATGTCTAGTTTAATGAAAGAAAGGACCTGGGGTGACATGATAGCAGTCTTCCCATGTTTGAGGGGCTGCCACAAAGAGGAAGGGGTCAACCTGTTCTCCAAAGCACCTGAAAATAGAAACAATGAATGGAAACTAACCAAGGAGAGAAGCAACCTAGAACTAAGGAGGAATTTCCTGACAGTGAGAACAATTAACCCGTGGAACACCTTGTCACCAGAAGTTGTGGGTGCTCCGTCACAGGAGATTTTTAAGGAGAGATTATACAACCATTGCTCTGAAATGGTATAGGGCAGGGGTCAGCAACCCGCGGCTCTGGAGCCGCATGTGGCTCTTTCATCTCTCTGCGGCGGCTCCCTGTCGCTCAAAATATGCGTCACAACTGCCAATGTGCGACACGCACCCCACGCACAATTTATTAAGCTTTTTGACCCCCTCTGAGTGTTTAGGGTTGCCGACCCCTGGTATAGGGCAATGATGGCCAACCTTTTCAGCACCAAGTGCCGACCACCAAGTGCCGAAAAGGGAGCACTTAGCACGCATGCGTGCTCTCGTCTGGGCTGCAACCAGGAAGAGGAGTTGCCCTTGGGGCATGTGCACGCCCAAAAAATTACTTCTGGTCTCCGGCACGCACATGCACGCTGGCCGGCAAGTCTTCCGGTTACTGCCACGCATGTGCACGTGCCGATCGGCTGGCCAGCGCGCATGCTCACAGACCAGCTCTTCCGGTTTCCGGCACTGCCACACACACTTCGGGCACGCGTGGCATAGGTTCACCATCACGGGCATAGGGTCTCCTGCTTGAGCAGGGGATTGGATTAGAAGACCTCTAAGGTCATGGATATCATGCTTACAATCCATGCAGTCACTTAACGACAGCAATGGGGAGAACAGGGATTATGGGTCATTAAATGAGGTGATCGCGTGGACATTTTGCTTAACAACCCATGCGGTCGTTTAGTGACAGCAATGAGGAGAGCAGAGATTATGGCCATTAAGTGAGGTGATCCCATGGATGTCACACTAAACCCATGCATTCATTTAATGACAGCAATGGGGAGAGCAGAGATTATGGTCATTAAGTGAGGTGATCCCATGGACGTCACACTAAACCCATGCATTCATTTAATGACAGCAATGGGGAGAGCAGAGATTATGGCCATTAAGTGAAGTGATCCTATGGACGTCACACTAAACCCATGCATTCATTTAATGACAGCAATGGGGAGAGCAGAGATTATGGCCATTAAGTGAGGTGATCCCATGGACGGCACACTTAACCCATGCATTCATTTAATGACAGCAATGGGGAGAGCAGAGATTATGGCCATTAAGTGAGGTGATCCCATGGACGTCACACTAAACCCATGCATTCATTTAATGACAGCAATGGGGAGAGCAGAGATTATGGCCATTAAGTGAGGTGATCCCATGGACGGCACACTAAACCCATGCATTCATTTAATGACAGCAATGGGGAGAGCAGAGATTATGGCCATTAAGTGAGGTGATCCCATGGACGTCACACTTAACCCATGCATTCATTTAATGACAGCAATGGGGAGAGCAGAGATTATGGCCATTAAGTGAGGTGATCCCATGGACGGCACACTTAACCTATGCATTCATTTAATGACAGCAATGGGGAGAGCAGAGATTATGGCCATTAAGTGAGGTGATCCCATGGACGTCACACTAAACCCATGCATTCATTTAATGACAGCAATGGGGAGAGCAGAGATTATGGCCATTAAGTGAGGTGATCCCATGGACGGCACACTAAACCCATGCATTCATTTAATGACAGCAATGGGGAGAGCAGAGATTATGGCCATTAAGTGAGGTGATCCCATGGACGGCACACTAAACCCATGCATTCATTTAATGACAGCAATGGGGAGAGCAGAGATTATGGCCATTAAGTGAGGTGATCCTATGGACGTCACACTAAACCCATGCATTCATTTAATGACAGCAATGGGGAGAGCAGAGATTATGGCCATTAAGTGAGGTGATCCCATGGACGGCACACTTAACCCATGCATTCATTTAATGACAGCAATGGGGAGAGCAGAGATTATGGCCATTAAGTGAGGTGATCCCATGGACGGCACACTAAACCCATGCATTCATTTAATGACAGCAATGGGGAGAGCAGAGATTATGGCCATTAAGTGAGGTGATCCCATGGACGTCACACTTAACCCATGCATTCATTTAATGACAGCAATGGGGAGAGCAGAGATTGCGGTCATTAAATGAGGTGATCACATGGACGCTTCGCTTAACGACCGCCACAACGTACCACCCATAATGGGCAGGCTCTATTATGGTCGTAAATCGAGGACTGCCTGTATTTCTAATATCTTCTCCCGCCGTTAGAATTGTGACTCAACCAAATTTATGGATTATTTTGTTTTTTTTCCCCCTTCCAAAATTCAGGTTGCCATCAAACAGATGAATTTGCAGCAGCAGCCAAAGAAAGAGCTGATTATCAATGAGATTCTCGTCATGAGGGAAAACAAGAACCCCAACATTGTCAACTACCTGGACAGGTAACTGTAATTAAAATACGGGGCAGGGTGTCTCGTTTGACGCAGCCGCTTTTGACTGACATCTGCGTTGTTTCTTCGCTGCCCCAAAGATGGCTGGCAGTGTGGGGTGAGAAGACCGAAATGTTTGCCCCTCGTTTTCTCTTAAAGATCATGACATAAAACAGGGAAGCTGAGCTGAGAGGATGGTGGGAGAGGAGAAGTCAGCGATCCCAAGGAACGGAACTAGGCCTCAATCCTGAAGTTGCCACGCCGATGGCCTTGATCTGAATTTAGTTGATTGGTTTATCATTTGATAGAACGAACTGTGTCAATAAAGGAGAATATTGGTCGCTCGGGGTTGAAATGAGGGCTCCTTGGTGCCCTCTGAACTTGGTGGTTTTTCTTGCAGAGGTTTCATGACCCAACTAGGGAACATCATCAGTGCTGGAAGGGAGTGGGGGTTTGCTCTTTTTATATACTTGCCCTGTCAGTGTTGGTGAGAGTCTTCTTGGGGATGAAACGTCTTGCAAGGAAACAACCAAGCTCAGAGAGGACCAAGGACTCCTCCTCCTCCTCCTCCTCCTCCTCCTCCTCCCCTCAAACCCCACTCCCTTCTAGCACTGAAGATGTTACCTAGTTGGGTAATGAAATGTCTGCAAGAAAACAACCAAGTTCAGAGAGCACCAAGGACCCCCACAGTCCTCCTCCCCCCCACAATCCCCACTCCCTACTAGCACTGAAAATGTTACCTAGTTGGGTAATGAAATGTCTGCAAGAAAACAACCAAGCTCAGAGAGCACCAAGGACTCCTCCTCCTCTTCCTCCTTCCCCCCCACAATCCCCACTCCCTACTAGCACTGAAAATGTTACCTAGTTGGGTAATGAAAGGTCTGCAAGAAAACAACCAAGCTCAGAGAGCACCAAGGACCCCCTCAGACCGAATTGCGCAGAGGCCTTTTGATAATCAGGAGGGGTGGCAATCTTGATTGATTGATTGACAGATGCCATTGGAAGGGCACCTATCTCCAAAATAACAAAAGACCTCACCCGTAAGGCTCCACCAACCCCCTGCCATAAGATCTGTGAGAACAGAGCCAGTTTGCTGTGGTGGTTAAGGAATCAGGCTAGACACCAGGAGGCAGTGAGTTCTAATCCTGATTTAGGCATATAAACTGGCTGGGTGACTTTGGAGACAGTGAGTTCTAGTTCTGTTTTAAGCCTGAGCGCTGGCTGGGTGACTCTAGGCCTTCACCTTTATGACTCCTAGAAGGTCTAGGTGACTCTAGACCCGTGATGGCGAACCTATGGCATGGGTGCCACAAGTGGCACGCGGAGCCATATCGGTGGGCACGCGAGCTCAGGTCCGGCGTGCATGTGTGCACCAGCCGGCTGATTTTCGGGCCTTCTGGGCCCACTGGGAGTCGGGAAACAGGCTGTTTCCAGCCTCCAGAGGGGGTGGGGAAGGCCATTTTCGCCCTCCCCAGGCTCCTAGAAAGGCTCTGGAGCCTGGGGAGAGTGAAAAATGGGCGTGCCATTGCATGCTGGGAGCAGGGGGGTCATGCGTGCATGTGCGGGGTGCATGGAATTATGAGTGTGGGCACACACACACGTGATCCCCCACATTCCCCCCCCCCTTTTGGCACGCGAACCAAAAAAGGTTCGCCATCACTGCTCTAGACCTTCATCTTTATACCAAACTGGCCACCTTTACAGCAAACCTCCTTTACACCGAAGTAAAACACTATTTTTAGCTGCCGAGTACATAGCGTAAATCTATGTTTTGATGCTTCGGTAAACCCCTCTTTTTTGGTATATACTTCAATCTTTATCTCTTAATAAACTTGCCGAATGCATTTTCTTTGGAAGCTCTTAAATATAACACCACTAAAGACAGTGAAAAAGATGGCTGATCAGTTTTTAATTTATGTAATTCTGTTATTATCTTGGCCCTCTTATGGATTTCCCTGCTGTGCCAAATCTGTTGTTTTTTTCCTGTCCCAGGGAAAAAATAATAATCAAACAGATTGATTCCACTGTGGAAGTGATGGTGAAGAAAATATGCATTCAGATGGTTGGGATTAAAATATTCTCCCTTTGGTTTTTCCTTCCCTCTGATTGCTTCTTCCTCTGTCTTGTTTTTATATTTATTTGTGGAATTCAGTCTTTTCTTTTAATCCTTTTTTAAAAAAAGATCCTTGCAAGTGGCTTGGGGTACAGTATCTGTTGCCATGGTGTCGTAGGCAGCAGCCAAAACATCTTCCAGAGAGCTATAATTCTTAATTATGAAATACACGGAGAGCCATTTAATTCATTCATTTATATCAGTGTTTCCCAACCTTGGCAACTTGAAGATGTCTGGACTTCAACTCCCAGAATTCCCCAGCCAGCGAATGCTGGCTGGGGATTTCTGGGAGTTGAAGTCCAGACATCTTCAAGTTGCCAAGGTTGGGAAACACTGATTTATATGGATTTAAATCTATCAAGCTATCAAGAACTGAAACACATTTCTCTCATCAACTAAAATAATTCTGGACTGCTTACAAAAGAGAGAAATATCTATATTCAGATACTTGGCAACTGGCTTATATTTATCAGTTACGAACCGAAATCGAGTGCAAAATTTCGCGAGACAGTTGTTAAGTGAGTGTTGCCCCATTGGGTGACTTTTCTTGCCACAGTTGTTAAGTGAATCAGTGCAGTTCAGTTAGCAACTTGTAGTAACCCAAACTGGGTTTTTCGGAGATTGAGTAGCAATTGCAAAGTAAGTATGTGAAATTTATCAGGATGTTTTGAACTACAGGTCATCCTCGACTTACAACCACATTTGAGCCCAAAATTATGTTGCTAAGCGAGACATTTATTGAGCTTTGCCCTGTTTGCAACCTTTTCTGGCCATAGTTGTTAAATGAACCACTGCAGTTGTTAAGTGAGTAATACAGTTGTTAAATGAATCTGGCTTTCCCATTGGCTTTACTTGTCAGGAGGTCGCATAAGGGGTGTGTGTCGCATGACCCCGGGCACACAGCGACCGTCATAAATATGAGTCAGTGACCAAGCATCCAAATTTTGATCACCTGACTGTGGGGATACTGCAACGGTCATAAGTGTGAAAAACGGCCATAAGTCCCCCTTTTTTAGTGCTGTTGTAACTTCAGTCACTAAACAAAGTGTTGTAAATCGAGGATTACCTGTAAATAATTAAAAAGAATAAATAAATTTAAACAAACAAACAAAAACTCAAAGGGCAAACTCGATAAACCACTGGTGTTTTTCGGCCGTTCCATTTTCTATGTTTCTACCTATGGAATTTATGGTGAGAATTTAAGTAGGTTTGAAATAAGAAAGCTACCACCTCTAAATTTCCCTTGGTGGGAAATGAGGTAGGTGAGATGAGAAATGAGGAAAGTGGGACCTTCAAGCATTTGGTGAGGAGAAACAGGGCTGAGGGACTTCTGGAGGTGAGATGAAACCTGTGAATTACATGCTCATGAAGTGAGGGATGTGAGGCCTCTTGGCAATTTATGGTGAGTTACGAGAACTAGGTCTCAGTAATCCAGGGGTGGGTTCCGGATTGTTCTACTGCCGGTTTGCTCAGGGACGCGACGCGCAGGCAGGTAGGCGTGCTTTGTGTGCATGCGCAGTACTAAAAGCTGCTGCGCATGTGCAAAAGTAAAAAACAAGATGGCGGCACCTACGCCACCGCCGCGAGAACCGGCTCGGGGGTGTGGCAGGCCTGGGTCACTGCCGGTTCCAGCGACCCGGGCTGCCAAGTTACTAGCGGTTCTATAGAACCAGTCTGAACCGGTAGGAACTCACCTCTGCAGTAATCCCTCTTCAAACCTCTCTGCCTAGCTGTAGAACGTGGTCTCCTATGGATTGTCAAGTCTAATGAAGAGAAGGACCAGGGGGGACATCATAACAGTCTTCCAATATTTGAGGGGCTGCCCCAAAGAAGAGGGGGGTCAACATATTCTCCAAAGCACCTGAGGGCAGGACAAGAAGCAATGGATGGAAACTAATCAAGGGGAGAAGCAACCAAAAAATAAGGAGACATTTCCTTTCAGTGAGAACAATTATTCAGAGGAAGGGGTTACCTCAGGTGCACAATCACTGGATAGATGTTTGTCAGGAAGTTTAACGAAAAGAAGGACTAGGGGAGACATGATAGCAGTCTTCCAATATCTGAAGGGCTGCCCCAAAGAAGAGGGAGTCAAGCTATTCTCCAAAGCTCCTGAAGGCAGGACAAGAAGCAATGGGTGGAAACTAAACAAGGAGAGAAGCAACCGAGAACTGAGGAGAAATTTCCTGACAGCGAGGACAATCAACCAGTTGAATAACTTGCCTCCAGAAGTTGTGGGTGCTCCAACACTGGAAGTTTTTAAGAAGAGATTGGAGAACCATTTGTCTGAAATGGTAGAAGGTCTCCTGTTTGAGCAAGGGATTGGACTAGAAGACCTCTAAGGCCCTTCTAACCCTGATATTCTATATTCTATAACTAAGGAGGAATTTCCTGAGAAGAACAATTAATCAATGGAACTGCTTGCCTCCAGATTTTCTGCAAAGGTGAGACCATTGAGAACTTGTCCTTCAAACTGCTCTACAAAAGGAGAGGCCTCATTCTGGAGTCCTGGTGCTCTCTGGGCTTGGTTGTTTTCTGGCAGACGTTTCATGACCCAGCTAGGTAACATCATCAGGGCACTGTTGAGTGTTGGGTCATGAAACGTCGGCCAGAAAACAACCCAGCTGAGAGAGAGCGCCAAGGACCCCACAGTTCAACCCTTACTCTCTTCTAATGAGACCTTGTTCCCCAAGATGCTCTACAAAAGTGACTACAAAAGGAGAATTTGTCCAGCTCTGGAATAGGAAAAGCAGATTTAAAATTAAGATTTTTCTCTGGAGTCTTTGGAAAAATGTCATCTCTAACTGGAAATCAAAACCCAAGATTTGGTCACTTGTTTTTGGCTTGCAAGGTGGTTTTTGTGGTTTTACCTTGGATGGCCCGCCTTACCAGCTTGCTCTATTTTTAAACATTGCTGCATATGTCGGTTTGGCAATAGGTGTGTTTGTGTGTTTGGCTGACCAATGTGACTCCTTGCCGTTTCTTCCGTTCACGGCAGTTACCTTGTGGGAGAGGAGCTGTGGGTTGTCATGGAGTATTTGGCTGGCGGTTCGTTGACAGACGTGGTAACCGAGACCTGCATGGATGAAGGACAGATAGCTGCGGTGTGCCGTGAGGTAAGAATTTTAATGAGGGCTACAGAGAACCTGGGTCCCTTTGGGTCGTGGTTTCAGAGAAATTTCTTTCCCAGATTCCTCAATGCCTCCAACAGTGGCAGAGCTTGTAATGGACTGGAAAAGTTATTTAAAAATTCAAGGAGATATTTACTGTATTTTTCGGAGTATAAGATGCACCGAAGTATAAGACGCACCTTAGTTTTGGGGGAGGAAAACAAGGGAAAAAGGCCTCTGCCTCCAAGCAATTTGCCAAACAGCAAACAGCATGGATGATATACACTGTTCGCTGTGTATTTCTGTGCATGTGTGCTTGACCCATAGAAATAGCAAAGAATTGGAGAAATGTACATTATGCCAGAAAGTTTTCTTAAATGTAGTCACACTAACTATTCCCAATTATTTAAATAGATCTACTCCAAGGTAAGTAAACTCTAATACTAAACAGGACACTATTACATTTCAGACTATACTTGTACAGAGCTGTTAAAATTAATTAAAATTTCTGGAAGTATACATTATTCTCTATTATTTAAAAGAAGATACAATAGCACTGGGCCTCTTCAGAGCAAGCATTTATTTTAAAAAGCTTCTTTATTTTGTTAAGTTGTCTAGATTTACAGGGATCTCCAACCTTGGCAACTTTAAGACTTATGGACTTCAACTCCCAGAATTCCACAGCCAGCAAAGCTAACAAAGCTACCTGTGGAATTCTGGGAGTTGAAGTCCACAAGTCTTAAAGTTGCCAAGGTTGGAGACCCCTGGCTCTATTTGTTTATTTGTTTGTTTGTTTGTTTGTTTGTTTGTTTGTTTGTTTGTTTTATTTATTTATTGACTGATTCTTATATGCCGCCCTACTCCCGAGGGACTCAGGGCAGTGTACAGCAAAAATACAAGAACACCAGTAAATAAACATAATTAAAAACCAAGTACAAAAGAACAATAATAAAGTATCTAGAACAATAATAAAGCAGTCTTTAAAAAATAAGTCTAATAATTTGAACATTCTATAGACATTTATAGTTATTCACTTACCCCTTTGCAGCCAGTTCAGCAAAAATAAAAACCTGCATGTCTAATCTCTCCCAGCTATTTGCCTCTTTGCAGTTAGTTTCACTTTCATTTTTCCACGTGGCAAACCTAATCAGCTGTAGATCGGGAAACTGCTACTGACTTGCTTGGCTTTACAGGCTCTTCCCTCTTTCCTGCAAGCAGGTAAATTGCTGGAAGACAGAGGCCAAAGGGTGGGGGTGGGTGGGTGGGTGGGGCTACATTCGGTGTATAAGACGCACCCAAGTTTTCACCCTCTTTTGGGGGGTAAAAAGGTGCGTCTTATACTCCGAAAAATACGGTAGATGTGTCTGCCCTGAAAGTAGCCCAGGTTGAACTGTATAACACATAAATCACTCCCTTCCTTCCTTCCTTCCTTCCTTCCTTCCTTCCTTCCTTCCTTCCTTCCTTCCTTCCTTCCTTCCTTCCTTCCTTCCTTCCTTCCTTCCCTCCCTCCCTCCCTCCCTCCCTCCCTCCCTCCCTCTCCCCCTCTGGATCAGAAATATTTTTAATTCTGTTCATTGTAAAGCTACATTAATAGAAAGGGCTTCCCTGCCACACCCTTTCTCTTTGCTCTCCCTCCCAAAGTCATTCTCGCATACCATGATATCACCTCTACATTTCTGATCCCTGCATCATTGGGTGTGTGTTGGTCATTGGGAAATGCATAAATACCCCTACAGAGGCCCCCCCACAGAGGCCCCCCTACATCCTGTCTTTGCTGTTTCTCCTTTAGTGCCTTCAAGCGTTGGAATTCCTTCACTGCAACCAGGTGATCCATCGGGACATCAAGAGTGACAACATTTTGCTTGGAATGGACGGGTCTGTCAAGCTAAGTATGTGCCTTGGATGATTGGCGACAATTGTGGGTCTGGGGGATGTGTTTGCCTGTGAGTGGAAACCCTTCCCCTCCTAACGAAGTAATAATAGATGCCTTTGATTTATTTTATTTATTTATTTATTTATTTATTTGGCAGTTTTTCTATGCCGCCCTACTCCCTCAGGACTCAGGGCGGCGTACAACATTTTATGAAACTCCAAACAAATCATTAAAAAAGGCAATTTAAAAACAATTTAAAAACATATAAACACCATACATACATGGGGGAGACATCAGATATAAAGTCATCTCAAACTCACCCCACCTGCAGGAAGAGCCGTGTCTTAATGGCTTTTCTGAAAGCCAGCAAGGTGGGGATGATTCGGATCTCTGGGAGAAGTTGGTTCCAGAGAGCAGGGGCCCCTACCGAGAAGGCCCTCCCCCTAGGCCCCGCCAGTCGGCACTGTTTGGCTGACGGGACCTGGAGGAGACCCACTCTGTGGGACCTGACCGGTCGAAGGGAAGTATGAGGTAGGATGCGGTCCTGGATGTAACCTGGACCTAAGCCATGTAGGGCTTTAAAGATGATGATCAGCACCTTGAATTGCACCCGGAGACCAATGGGCAGCCAATGCAGCTGGCGGAGTATGGGTGTTACGTGGGTGTACCTTGAAACACCCACCACAGCACGCGCAGCTACATTTTGCACCAGTTGAAGTCTCCGAATACTCTTCAAGGGCAGCCCCATGTAGAGCGCATGTAGAGCGCATTGCAGTAGTCCCAGCATTGTGACTGGATATTAATTTTCAGTGGGCAAAAGGTGAAAAATTATTCATTGCGTCCATAGAGAGGCAGCTTATTCGTTCTACTTTGTTGGGACCTGGCCTGTTTGCCTGCTCTTTGGACCGTAAACTCCGATTTTTTTAATTTATTCATTTATACATTTGTTCCATTTTTATTACTTTGCAAGTAACTCAAGGCAATCAACATGCATAATGCTCCTTCCTCCTTTTTCCCCACAACAACAACCCTGCGAAGTAGGCTGGGCTGAGAGAGAGGAACTGGCCCAAAGTCACCAGCTGGCTTTCCTGCCTAAGGCGGGACTAGAACTCACCGTCTCCTGGTGATTGGTCCAAAGTCATCCAGCTGGCTTTCATGCTTAAGGCGGGACTAGAACTTACTGTCTCCTGATGATTGGTCCAAAGTCACCTCAGTCGGCTTTCCTGCCTAAGGCGGGACTAGAACTCACTGTCACCTGTGATTGGTCCAAAGTCACCCAGCTGGTTTTCATGCCTAAGGCGGAACTAGAACTCACTGTCACCTGTGATTGGTCTAAAGTCACCCAGCTGGTTTTCATGCCTAAGGCGGAACTAGAACTCACAGTCTCCTGGTGATTGGCCCAAAGTCACACAGCTGGCTTTCTTGCCTAAGGCGGGACTAGAACTCAGTGTCTCCTGGTGATTGGCCCAAAGTCACCCAGCAGGCTTTCCTGCCTAAGGTGGGACTAGAACTCACTGTCACCTGTGATTGGTCCAAAGTCACCCAGCTGGCTTTCATGCCTAAGGTGGGACTAGAACTCACCGTTTCCTGGTGATTGGCCCAAAGTCAATCCAGTCGGTTTTCCTGCCAGAACTCCCCATCTCCTGGTTTCTAGACAAGCACCTTCCCCACTACCAAACCATCTTTCTAAGACCTTTCTGAAGGGCCTGTTGTCTAAGAAAAAGTGTATATATTTTTTGGTCTTCTCCAAGGGTAGAAAGAAATTGTCCATGGGGGCTAAAAGTTCTGGGAATTGCTGTCCCTTCTTAGGAGGTACCAGGTTGAGGACAACTGGAGTAGACCAAGCTTAGCCTGAATCTTTTTCATCCATTCATCTTTGTTTTGTTTTTCCTTCTCCTCCAGCCGACTTTGGCTTTTGTGCCCAGATCACTCCTGAACAGAGTAAACGCAGCACCATGGTGGGGACGCCATATTGGATGGCTCCCGAAGTGGTCACAAGGAAAGCCTACGGCCCCAAGGTGGACATTTGGTCTCTGGGCATCATGGCCATTGAAATGATCGAGGGGGAACCCCCGTACCTCAACGAGAACCCCCTGCGGGTAAGCTTTGGGCTTCAGGGATGCGTGTCCTCTTCTCTAGCAGAGGAAGGGTTCATCGCCTGCGAATTCAGGCAAATATAAATATCCCAGGATAATGTGAGAGGATCCAACCTGAGTCCGTCTCTGGGACCCCCAAGGTTTCTTCTTCCAAGCTTTTGGGCTTGTGCTGGAGCCCATCATCAGGGAATTTCTCTCTCTCTCTCTAGAATACAGGTAGTCCTCGACTTTATAATAGTTTGTTTAGTGACCATTCGAAGTAACAACAGGAAGGAGAGAAGGAAGGAACGGGCAAGGGAGGAAGGGAAGGAGGAAGGATGGAAGAAGAGAGGGAGGGAAGGAGAGAAGGAAGGAAGGAACGAGAAAGGGAGGGAGGAAGAGAGGGAGGAAGGAAGAAAGGAAAGGCAAGGAAGGAAGGAACAGGAAAGGGAGGGAGGGAGGAAGGAAGGAACGGGAAAGAGAGGGAGGGAGGAAGGAACGAACGAACGAGGGAAGGAAGGAACGGGCAAGGGAGGAAGGGAAGGATGGAAGAAGGGAGGGAGGGAAGGAGAGAAGGAAGGAAGGAACGAGAAAGGGAGGGAGGAAGGGAAGAATGAAGGAAGAAAGGAAAGGCAAGGAAGGAAGGAACAGGAAAGGGAGGGAAGAAGGAAGGAAGGAATGGGAAAGAGAGGAAGGAACGAACGAACAAGCGAGGGAAGGAAGGAACGGGAAAGGGAGGAAGGAACGATAAGGAAGGAACAGGAAAGGGAGGGAGGGAGGAAGGAAGGAACAAGAGAAGGAAGGAATGGGAAAGGGAGGGAGAAAGGAAGGAACAGGAAAGGGAGGGAGGAATGAAGGAAGGAAGGAAAGAACGAGAGAAGGAAGGAAAGAACAAGAGAAGGAAGTGCCAGATAGGAATTTTCCTACTGGAGGCGATCTTAGGATCTTGCTTCCTTGAAGTCATTCGTACTTAGAAAATAAAACCGAGATTCAAATCTAATTAACAAAATATTTATTTCAGTACAAAAGTAACAAAAATAAACCCTTAATAAGCTACATCTTCTCAGCTAATGGATTCACGTCTGCCTTCGGGCAGGCATCGAAGAAGAAGGGAAGTGGGAGTAGACAAAACTCCTGGAATGCACGCATGCGTAGTAAAACATATCACATGTCTGCTCAGGAATGAACCATTATATTAGATAGGGATGCTTCTCCCTGCATATACATATAACAGGCAATAATCACTGCATGACAGGAAGGAAAGAACAAGAGAAGGAAGGATGGGAAAGGGAGGGAGGGAGGAAGGAAAGAAGGAAAAAAATGAATAGTTGATCTAACAACTGGCAGTTTATTTCTTTGGTTAGCAATTTCTTGGTAATTGCAACCAGGAAATTTAATAAGCGTTAAGAAGCATGTATGGCAGAAAGAACCGGCTGGGACGACGATTCTCCGTCTCTGCTTGTTGGGCCATTTAAAGATGCCTCTTTATATTTCCATCCAATGCTCCCTCTGTCTCCTTAGGCAGAGAATGTTTCTCATCCTCTTTGAGAATATTTATTTACAAATATTTATTTATTTCAGGCTCTGTATCTCATTGCTACCAACGGGACCCCGGAGCTGCAGAACCCGGAGAAGCTTTCCCCCATATTTAGAGACTTCCTTAATCGCTGCCTGGAAATGGACGTGGAGAAGAGAGGTTCCGCCAAAGAGCTTCTCCAGGTAACCCTGGGATCCAGAGAAAGACAGCCAGAACCTCATTTATATTGAATACATTGATTTTTATACAGTTTACATAGCAGCCTATTTGACCCTACAGCAGCGGTGTCAAACTCGATTCATTCATTCATTCATTCATTCATTCATTCATTCATTCATTCATTCATTCATTCATTCATTTATTTATTTATTTATTTATTTATTTATTTATTTATTTATTTATTTATTTATTTATTTATTTATTTATTTATTTATTTAGTGTTCTTCTATGCCGCCCTACTCCCTGAGGACTCAGTGCATCGTACAACATTTTAAGGAACAATTTAACAATAAAATTATTAAAAACAATTTTAAAAGAGTTTAAAAAAGACACACGACACCATACATACATGAGGGAGACCTAAGATGTGAATTGTCTCAGAACCCCACCTGCAGGAAGAGCCATGTCTTAATGGCTTTTCAGAAGGCCAGCAAGGTGGGGATAATTCATATCTCTGGGGGCAGTTGGTTCCAGAGAGCAGGTGCCCCCACAGAGAAGGCTCTCCCCCTAGGCCCCACCAGCCGACATTGTTTGGCTGACGGGACCCAGAGGAGACCCACTCTGTGGGACCTAACCGGTCGGAGAGAAGTATGAGGCAGAATGCGGTCCCGGAGATAGCCTGATCCTAAGCCATGTAGGGCTTTAAAGATGATGATCAACACCTTGAATTGTACCCGGAGACCAATGGGCAGCCAATGCAGCTGGCGGAATATGGGTGTTACGTGGGTGTATCTTGAGACGCCCACCACAGCACGCGCACCTGCATTTTGCATATATATATATATATATATATATATATATATATATATATATATATATATATATATATATATATATATATATATATATATATATATATATATATATATATATATATATATATATATGTTTTCTGAGGTTTTCGCGGGTATTTGTATGTAGGTCTTTGGGTATTCGGGTTTTCTCCCGCGTGGAATTGGAAGTGTGACACTTCCAATTCCACGCGGGAGAAAACCCGAATACCCAAAGACCTACACACACATATACACACACACACACACACATATTCTACTCTACACATATATATATTCTACTCTACTCCCTATTCCTATTCTGTTCTATTCCTATTCTATTCAGTTTTCCAAATAGCAACGCAGCAACTTCATAAATGCGATGCACCTTTCTGTCTATCGATAGGTGTAAAAACCCGCAAAAGTTGTGACTGTTTTCCCATGTCTGCCTTTCTCTCCCTCTTTTCTAGCACCAGTTCCTGAAAATTGCCAAGCCCCTCTCCAGCCTCACCCCTTTGATCGTTGCAGCAAAAGAGGCCACGAAGAACAACCACTGAGGGAAGAAAAAGAAAAAAGAAAAAGACCACACCAGCTGTTTCCGAAATCCTTCTACGAACAGTTTTGGTTTTATCCTTTTGGGTTTTTTTTCTTTCTTTCTTTTTTTTTTAAGAGACTCATTTTTAAAAAGTTCCTCTTTCAAGGATTTCTGCCCTGTTGCAGAAACGCCTTTTAATCATTTTTTTAAAGGTATTTTTTTCCTGGTGGCTGGAATCATGAAATTCGGACGGAGGATTCAGAAAGCAGACATACGGCACGGAGTAACTCCGGAGTAACTCTGAGCTTCGGAGCGCTGCCTTTCTTGCAAGGCTCCCGTGAAAAGGCTGACTGATCACAACCGTTGCGTTGTTGCCAAAACAGACCTTGTGAGCCTCTTGGATCTTTTAATGTACGGATTTTCAAAATGAAAGAGAAGACTATTCCTCGGACTACAGTTCTTTTTAGGCGTTGTCCTTGATACCTCTCGGAAAGCCTGGTTCTTAAAACTACTGAATATTTGTTTGAATTACTTGAAAACTAGGGCAGGCCAAGAGAAAAGTGGACTGTTTTTATAATTGCAGGAGAAAGAGGTTAATGTTTTCCCTCTGAACTACTGGATGTTTGAACAAAGTTTGCATGCGTCAAAGAAGATTGAAGTAGTTAGGATGAATAACACGATCGCCCCTCCCTGTCCCCTGCCCCATCCCTTTTTGGAAGATTAATTAATCAGTGATGATCATGCAATGTGTTTTGAGGTTTTGTGTGAGTGTATGTGTGTTTACACACCTATGCGTGTGTGTGTGTGTGAGAGAGAGAGAGAGAAACAAATTGTCCTCTGATTAAATCCCTGCGGCTTTTTCCCATCTTAACCTGCAGTTTCAGGATCTGCCTAATCTGCCTGTTTGGTTAATAACATAAAACAGGACTTTGCAGATGGATTGGAACTTTGGTTCCCAGTCCCCCCCTTGGCCAGAGGGATTCTGGGAGTTGTAGTCCAGGACAGCTGGAAGGGACCGGATGGGGAAAAGCTGCTACGGTTTTCATGATCTCAGATTAAACAATACAGAAATTTGCTCATCCGGCCTTTAACTTAAGAAATAGGTTTACACAAACGCTGAGAATGGCAGTGAAGAAAAAACTTGCATTTTTGGGGTATTTCTTTGCTGCCCTGGTAAAGAATATCATGGTTTCCCGTTTCCAAATTTGCAAAAAAAAAAACCACAAAACTACATAGCAAGACTGGTTTATCTGAGCCTGTGAGCAACTGAGAATTTAGTCTTTACAGACCCAGCTACGGGTGAGAGCATCAACATATACCGGGAACATGGGGTCTCTTTGTGTAAGAAAAACCTTTTAATTTGTGCGATACGAAAACGATGGATGCAAAATCGGCAGGTTTTGAATAAACTAGATCCTGGGTGTTTCACACACTGCTTTGGTTTGTAAAAGGTGAGAACGTCAGAAGGCGAAAAGCATATACATGCATGGAAAACCAGCTCAACACAGGTTTTGACACCACAATATAAAAAAGGCATCCAGAAAATGTCAGGTTTCCAAGTGGTGAAACCCCTTCAAAAAGAAATTGGCAAAGTCCATCTTCCAAAACAAATTCCTTTTTATTTAGGCAGACATCAAATTGGCAAAGTCTGTTGTAATTCCGGCTCGGACACAAACCGGAATTATATCACATAGTATTGTAAATTAGAAACATCCCACAAAATACACAATCCCCAATTAAAACAGAATCCACATTGCCTGATGTCTTCAAACTCCAGTTCACAGCAGGAACGGCCTCCGTTCCCACGGGAAAGAATGTCACCTAGCCAAAACAATCCTCACTATCTAGTCCCTCCTCCCACCTTAAGAATGTGGCAAGCCCGGAAAAAAAAACCCCTTACTTAAGTCAAGAGAAGGAAAAGGAATAAATGAGCATAATATAGAGCTAAATAAAATGGCTACACATATGCCAATTTTGGGTTCGACAGAAGTCCATTCACCAAACTTTTACTGAAGTCTGGATTTTAGGGAACACACTGTTGAAAATAGACTAGCCACCTGTGTGCACTTGAGACGGGAAAGAGTGTTCCAAAGCATGTGCAGAGAACTCTCTCCTCTACAGATAGTCCTCGACTTACAACAGTTCATTTAGTGACCGAAGTTACGATGGCACTGAAAAAAGTGAATTGGGACCGTTTTTCACACTTACGACCCATGCAGCATCCCCGGAGGTCACGCGATCAAAATTCAGGTGCTTGTCAACTGACTCATATTTACGACGATTGCAATGTCCCGGGATTACGTGATCCCCTTTTGCAACCTTCTGACCAGCAAAGTCAACGGGGAAGCCAGATTCACTTAGCAACTGCGGTGATTCACTTAGCCACTGTGGGTGGAAAGGGGGCAGAACTCACTGAAGAACTGTCTCGCTTAGTAAGAGAAATTTTGTGCTCAATTGTGGTCGTACGTCAAGGATTACCAGCCTCTTGCCCTCAACAATCTGGGTCCTCATTTTACCGACCTCGGAAGGACGGAAGGCTGAGTCAACCTTGAGCCCGTCAGAATCGAGCTGCTGGCAGTGGGTAGTTAGCCTGCAATACTGCATTCTAACCACTGTACCACCACACCAACAGAAGGAGGAAGTGGGGGAGGAAGAGGAAGGGGAAAAGGAAGGAAGCAACGGAGGGGAGAAGGAGGAAGGGGGGAAAGAAGATGAAGGGAAAAGAAAGGAAGTGGAGAAGGAAGAAGGAAGTGGAAGAGGGAGGAGGAGGAAGGCAAGAGGAGAGGGGGAAGGAGAAAAGGAAGGAATGAAGGGCAATAGCAATAGCACTTAAACTTATATACCGCTTCACAGTGCTTTCCAGCCCTCTCTAAGCGGTTTACAGAGTCAGCCTATTGCTTCCCCAACAATCTGGGTCCTCATTTTACCGACCTCGGAAGGACAGAAGGCTGAGTCAACCTTGAGCCGGTGAGACTCGAACTGCCAAACTGCTGGCAGCCGGTGATCAGCAGAAGTAGCCTGCAGTACTGCACTCTAACCACTGCACCACCACCATTTAGTACTAAATGCCACAGTTGTTAAAACGAACACCACAGTCCTTAAGCAAGCCAATTATTTGGTATGGGAGCGATTTTGTCGAAAACCGGACATAAATGCCGGGTTTTGGTGAAACCCTCATAATGCGCACTCATATCTCCACAAGACACTGCAAACGGCCATAAATGTTGGTTGCCAAGCACCCAAAAATCGATCATGTTACCGGGTGGGGGGGCATTGAAACTTCAAATATGGGTTGTACGTATCCCTCAGGTAGGTCATCTAATTATTTCCCCCCTCCCACCACTGTGGCAACCCTGGAGCCTCCAAGATGGCTTCAGCCAGGCTCACTTCAGGGTTGACAATGGTAGGGAAATGTGAGAGCAGTCTTGAGGGGCCATCTTAATTAATTACTTAATTATTATTGACATTGTACGTATATACACAATATACCCAGGGGCGGGTTGCCTGTTCTTCGTGCTACTGGTGTGCTGCGCGTGCATCGCCATGTTTTGGCGCTCGCACGCTCGCTATGTGCGCGCACCGCCTCACGCAATTTGGCTTCCTGCGCATGGGCGGAAGGAAAATCTCGCGAGGGGACACGCGCACACACGCGATTTTGGTGCTTTTTTTGCTTTTGCGCATCCAGGGGCGGGTTGCTCACTTACCTCGCTGCCGGAGCCATGCGCACGCATCTCCATGCTTCGAGGGTGCGTGCGCTCGCTACGCGCGCGTGCCCCCTCGCACGATTTTGCTTCGTATGCGCAAAAGCAAAATCGTGCCAAAATCTTGCGAGGGGACGCGCACGCGTGCGAGATTTCGGTGCAATTTTGCTTCCGCACATGTGCAGAAGCAAAATCGCCCAAAAATCACCGAAAATGAAGGGGAAAAAATGGCGACGCGCCGGGTGGACCGGCAGAGAGGGCTCTGGAGCGGTTGCGAAATCCGCCGCTCCCTACTGGAGCTGTGTACTGGGCAGCTCCGGCAGGAACCCATCTCTGCACACATCCCCTCGCAAGATTTTGCTTCCGCGCATGCGCAGGAAGCAAAATCAGCCCAAAAATTCCCCCCAAAAAGATGGCACCACACGACAGACCGGGGAAGACGGCACCGGAGCTGTCGTGCGCAAATAGCGCCATCTGCTGGCCGCTACCGGAACGACAGTGGACCGCACAGGTAGGAACCCACTGCTGAGTATACCCATACAACGAAATTCACATAATGCCCAAAGGCCAGGCCCAACACACATAACAATCCCAAAACACGCCCCTACCCACCACAAATTCCCCACCCTGAACCACTCAAACATCCACACAACAGACCAAGTAATGCTGTCCCACAGCTCACTGATGGTGATCCTTTAGTTCATTGTTGAGTGCAATTATAGCTCTGAGATAAAAAACTATTCAGAAAACATGTGGTCTGAGTTTTAATTGTTCTGTATCTTCTGCCAGAAGGCATCAGTCCAAAAAGATTGTAAGCAGGATGAGAAGAGTCTCTGAGAATGTTGTGCAGCTTCCTCGAACAGCGAGATGCGAAGATATCATCCAGGGCTGGTAGCTGGAGCCCAATGATATTCTGGGCAGTTTTAATGATTCTCTGTAGAGCTGTTTTTGTCCGCTGCAGAGCTGCTCCCATGCCATGCAAGAATGCCTTATGTCAGGACACTCTCAATGGTGCTGCGATAATAGCACAGCAGTAGCAATAGCAATAGCAATAGCACTTAGACTTATATACCGCTTCATAGTGCTTTACAGCCCTCTCTAAGCGGTTTACAGAGTTCAGCATATTTGCCCCCAACAATCTGGGTTCTCATTTTACCCACCTCGGAAGGATGGAAGGCTGAGTCAACCTTGAGCCTGGTGAGATTTGAACAGCTGAACTGCTGAACTAGCAGTCAGCTGAAGGTTGCGGTGCTGCTTTTAACCACTACGCAACCTCGGCTCTCTAGATGGCTGAGATAGATTTATCTTCCTCTTCTGCAAGAGAAAACAATTTATTCTTTGTAAAACCTGAAGGGAGGACAAGAACCAATGGGTGAAAAGCAAAATATAATACACATAGTCCTTGACTTAACAATCATTTGTTTAGTGACCATTCAAAGTTACAATGGCACTGAAAAACGTGACTTACGACTGATCATCGCACTTACGACCACTGCAGCATCCCCCTGGTCAGGTGATCAAAATTTAGACGCTTGGCAACCGATTCACATTTATGATGGTTTGCAGTAGTCCCCTTATACGACCTCCTGACCAGCAAAATCAACGGGGAAACCAGATTCACTGAACAACCACAGTGTGACTAACTTAACAACTGCAGTGATTCGCTTAACGGTTGTGGCAAGAAAGGTCATGAACTGGAGCAAAACTCACTCAACAGCGTTCTTGCTTAGCGGTGGAAATGTTGTGCTTAATTGTGGTCGTAGGTTGAGGACTACTGTAGAGATTTTGCATGGAGATGCTCCCTTTCGCTGCTGTGAGTGTGCCTCCCCTGCGTGATGGGTGAAGAATACGATCCATAAAAGGTCCCGATTGGCTGGAGATGGTGTGGATTGTGACATCATCTGTGAGGCAGTTTCTGACAGTTGGGCTCGGACTCAGCTCTGGTTGGTCCTGGGTTGTTGGGCAGAGGCTATTTCTCTGGTGGGAATTGATGAGCTTTTGGTAAGCAAGACCATGGTGGCGCAGAGTTTAGAGTCTAGTACTGCAGGCTCCTTCTGCTAACTGCCGGCTGACTGCAATTTGGCAGTTCGAATCTCATCAGGCTCAAGGTTGACTCAGCCTTCCATCCTTCCGAGGTGGGAAAAATGAGGACCCAGATAGTTGGGGGCAAGAGGCTGATTCTGTAAACCGCTTAGAGAGGGCTGTAAAGCACTGTGAAGCGGTATATAAGTCTAAGGGCTATTGCTAAGGCCTTGGTAAGACCACATCTAGAATACTGCATCCAGTTTTGGTCACCACACTATAAAAAAGATGTTGAGACTCTAGAAAGAGTGCAGAGAAGAGCAACCAGGATGATTAGGGGACTGGAGGCTAAAACATACGATGAACGGTTGCAGGAACTGGGCATGGCTAGTCTAGTGAAGAGAAGGACCAGGGGAGACATGATAGCAGTCTTCCAATATTTGGGGGGCTGCCACAGAGAGGAGGGGGTCAAGCTATTTTCCAAAGCACCTGAAGACCAGACAAGGAATAATGGATGGAAACGGATCAAGGAGAGAGATTCAACCTAGAAATAAGGAGAAATTTTCTGACAGTGAGAACAATCGACAGATGGAACAGAAGTTGCCTTCAGAAGTTGTGGGAGCTTCATCACTGGAGGCTTTCAAGAAGAGACTGGAGTGCCATCTGTCAGAAATGGTGTAGGGTCTCCTGCTTGGGCGTGGGGTTGGACTAGATGATCTACAAAGTCCCTTCAACTCTGTTAATCTGTTAAAGTAGGCAAAATGATGGTTTCTCTAATCCCCATAATAAGCACGCATCATATTGGGAATCTCGGATGATGCTTTGACCCAATTCTGAATAACGTGTTGATTTAACTTCTTTTAACTGACATTTTCCACAGGTGAACTTTCTCCCAAATGAGGAGATCTTGAAGGATATTGAGATCATTCGAAAAAAGCTTGGAAGACCCCAAACCCATTGTTTTCAAAGCCATGGTGAAGGACTTGGAACAAGAGAACAAAGAACTTCAGGAGATGCTCCGAGAACGGGAAGACACCGTGGCAACCCTGGAGGCCCAAAACCAGATCTTGGTGGAGGCCAACAAAGCTCTCTGTTCCGAAATCAAAAAGGCCTCCAAACAATTTGTCAGATTTCAGGAGTCCAGAGCTAGTCAGGACCGGGCTATTTTGCGTATCAAGCGGGTAACGGAGCAGATCCTGGGGCATTTGAAAGAGTTGGAGGCGAAAATCGAAAAGGACAAGCAGCAATACGAGGACGAGAAGGAGGAGTCCGCGGAGCTGGAACGCATGGTGCTTGATCTTGAAAAGATCTGCAAGGTGCAGGAAAACCGGATCCTGTCTCTGGAAGAGCGGGTTGAACAAATCTCCTTCAGAAGGTTGGAGATGGACTCCTTGCTGTAAGAGAAGGAAGGAGGACCTCGGAGACCTGAGCAAGACCCTCTCCGATGCAGAAGAACATGGTGGCGATGATGCTTGGCCGGGAATTTTCACACCTCTCGCTCTTCCGGTTTGGCAAAGATTTGGCACCTGGGAACCAATGATGACCTTGACTCAAGTGGATCTCCAACATCCTGTCCCCGTATCCTGGCCAAAGGCAGAATGGCTTGCAACCCTTTGCAGCCAGAGTCCTGTGAAAATACATAATAATAATAATAATAATAAACTATTAGAGGTGGAATAACAACCACATCCGCTTTCTATCTACAGGGAATTTAATATATTTCTTTTGTTCCAATAAAGGATTCCTCACTTAAAGTCTTTGGTGCAGTCTCAGAACTAACTTGGCTTTTACCTACATCCCGGTTTCCAAACTTGGCCACTTTAAGACATGCTGGCTAGCGAATTTAGGGAGTTGAAGTTCACAAGTCTTGAGGTGGCCAGGTTTGAAGACCCCTGATCTTTGGTACATTAATTCTTCATTCTTGCAAGAATAGAATAGAATAGAATAGAATAGAGTAGAGTAGAGTAGAGTAGAGTAGAATTAGAATTAGAATTAGAATTAGAATTAGAATTAGAATTAGAATTAGAATTAGAATTAGAATTAGAATTAGAATTAGAATTAGAATTAGAATAGAACAGAAAAGGAACAGAAAAGGAACAAAAGGAACAAGGAGAGAAAGGCAGACATGGGAAAACAGTCACAACTTTTGTGGGTTTCTACACCTATCGATAGACAGAGAGGTGCATTGTATTTATGAAATTGCTGCGTTGCTATTTGGAAAACTGAATAGAATAGAAATAGGATAGAATAGGAATACGGAGTAGAGTAGAATATAGAAAGAATAATTGAAATTCAGAATGAATAGAATAGGAATAGAATAGAATAGAATAGAATAGAATAGAATAGAATAGAATAGAATAGAATAGAATAGAATAGAAAATAGAAAATAGAATAGAATAGAATAATAGAATAGAATAGAACAGAACAGAACAGAATAGAATAGAATAGAATAGAAATAGAATAGAAAATAGAATAGAATAGAATAGAAAATAATAGAAAATAGAAAATAGAATAAAATAAAATAATAGAATAGAACAGAACAGAACAGAACAGAACAGAATAGAATAGAATAGAATAGATATCAGGTTTCCAAGTGATGAAACCCATTCAAAAAAGAAATAGGCAAAGTCCACCTTCAAAAACAAATTCCTTTTATTTAGGTAGGCATCAAATTGGCAAAGTCTGTTGTAATTCCGGATCTGACACAAACCGGAATTACACCACATAATATTGTAAGTTAAAAACATCCCTCAAAATTCACATTCTCCAATAAACACTCAATCCACATTTCCGGTGTCTTCAAACTCCACCTTCTATTCTCACCAGGAGCAGCCTCTGTTCCCACGGGAAAGAAGGTCACCTAGTCCTAGCCAAAACAATCCTTACTATCTATTCGCTCCTTCCCCCCATCTTAAGAATGTGGCGAGCCCGAAAACCCCTCTTACATAGTAAAGAGAAAGAAAAGGAATAAATGAGTATACTAAAGAGCTAAATAAAATGGCTACACATATGTTAACTTTGGGCTCAACAATGAATAGAATAGAATAGAATAGAATAGAATAGAATAGAATAGAATAGAATAGAATAGAATAGAATAGAATAGAATAGGATTTTTTATTGGCCAAGTGTGGTTGTACACACAAGGAATTTGTCTCCGGTGCATAAGCTATCAGTGTACATAAAATACATTCAATCTTACACTTTCATAAGCCACGATCCCTCTATACCAGTGATGGCGAACCTTTTTTTCCTCGGGTGCCGAAATAGTGCGCGCAGGCGCTATCACACGCTCGTGCGTGCCCACACCCATAATTCAAAGCCCCCCACTTGCCCCACCCCCTTGCATGCATGCGTGACACCCCACTCCCCCGTTTCCCGACTTCCAGTGGGCCCAGTAGGCCCGTTTTTGCCCTCCCCAGTCTCCAGGGGCTTTCTTGGAACTTGGGGAGGGCGAAAACGCTCCCCCCGCCACCCCAGAGGCCTGCCAGAAGCCAAAATCGCCCTCCCAGAGCCTCCGCGTGAGCCAAAAATCAGCTGGCGTACACGAACATGCGTACTGGAGCTGAGCTAGGGAAACGGCTCGCGTGCCAGCAGATATGGCTCCGCGTGCCACCTGTGGCACCCGTGCCATAGGTTCGGCATCACTGCTCTATACAATAGATGCTGCAATCTACACATTTAGTCAGTTTGCAAGAATCTTTAAGGAAGGGTGTCCCAGGGGATAATTGGTGTCGTAGATAAATTGGTTGTGTTCAGACAACATGTTTGGAGAAAGACCAATCTTCTACCTTCACTCAATATGTTAACATTGGTTAGGGGTTTTTTTGGAAGGTGGCGGTGAGGGTTGATTTTTGCATCTCTGGGACAGACGTCATCTAATTATGGTGCTCATTCAAAAAATGACTTTTTTTCAATCTGCAGTTTAATAGCCCTGCCTCTCTTCCCTGGGGCCTCTCTTTGCGACTACACGAAGTCTTCGACTTAGGACCACAAGTGAGGCCAAAACCTCTGTCCTTAAGCAAGACTGCTGATAAGTGAATTTTGCCCTATTGTACAACCTTTCTTGCCACAGTTGTTAAGTCAATCGCTGCAGTTGTTAAGATAGTAACCCGGCTGTTAAGTGAACCTGGTTTCCCCATCGACTTTGCTCCCTGAAAACTACTTACGACCCGTTACAAAGTTACGGCCACGGCAATCCCTTGCAGTGGTTCATCCTTTAGACTGATTGCAGGGACACTGCAGTGCACCCCATTTCTTGCCCCCACCATCCCATGGCTCCCTGCAGGCCTTGGCCTGCTGTCAACCTGGCTGCTCAGCCATCCAAGGAGCCCAAAGCCAGGCAGTAGATTCTAGTGATTACAGCCTAGAACCGTGATGGCAAACCTATGGCACGCGTGCCCAAAATGGCACGCGAAGCCATGTCGCACGGCACGCACGGCCTTGCCTGTTTGTGTTCTGGGTTTCTGGTGTGCATGCGCGCATGGCGATCAGCTGTTCTTCGGTCGCACGGCAGTGCCGAAAGCCAGCCTGTGTATGCGCGCCGGCCAGCTGATCATCAGGCGCGCACATGTGCTAGAACCCGGAAGATTGGCTTTTCTGGAGCGCGATTCCTTCACACATGCGGCAGTGCTGAAAACTGCCCTGCGCATGCGTGCCGGCCAGCTGATCGTCAGGCACACATGTGCGCTAGAACCCGGAAGTTTGACTTTTCTGGAGCACGGCTCCGACGAGCGTGACCGCGCACAACATTTCCATGCAACCTTTTCGGCACTCAGTGTCAAAAAGCTTCACCATCACTGGCCTAGAAGCTGAGGCCTTCCCACATGGCCGTCCAAGGTCCTTCCAGACTCAACCTAATCCTCAGTCAGCTCCAGGGGTCCAGCAGCAACAAATTTTTTGGTTTTGTTTTTTTGCAAAGAGGTATCCAGCTGTTGGGAGAAATATCCATCTGGTTCAGTTCCAAGCTGGGAGAAAGACACTGGAAACATGAAGGCTGATTGGAAAGATGGTTTATTGATGAGCAGGGCCGCATGGGTTTGAGGTCCTGGACAGCTGATCACATGGAGTGGAGAGTGAGGGTTATTTATACCTTCTCTTGGACTTTGAACTTGAGCTTCCTGTTCCTGTGCAAGAACATGTATTCTATTGGCTGTTGTCAGACTCCCAGGGAGCCATGTAAGGGTCATGTTTGTCTGAGTCAAGTTTGGTTGAAGTTTGCCGGGTGATGCAATGTCCTTAGGAGATTGTGCAATGCAGTGAGCGCTGCTGCTAGATAATCCTATGATGTCCTGAAGGGTCATGTCTTAATCCCATCACCCTGGAGCTGAAGGTCTTTTGTCTTGTAGATAGGCTGGCCCAGTCCTGCTAGGGCTATTAAGATAGTCGGAGGCTGCTTTCTATCTTTAAAAACATGTTTCTCCTTTAGGGAAATATCATATTCTGGCTTTTAAAATATTTCTCAAAATATGTCATTCTTCTAGGAGGAGTGACTTCCCTCACCGCCGATACATTGCAATGCAAGGCTCATCCTTCCTAGTCAGGCTGCCACCTCATGGGAACCATTTGGTATTCTGCAAGCATATAGTGACCGCTAGACTTGATGATCTCCAAGATCCCTTCCAACTCTGTTATTCTGGTTGTTGTTCTGGGCAGTGGTGGGTTCCTACCGGTGCTGTCCACTCTATAGCACCGGTAGCGGCCCGCTGGTGACCACAGTACCGGTGCGGTCGGTTGCCGGTGCCTGGGTGCTGCCATTTTTAAAAAAAATTTAAAATTTTTTTAAAAAGAAATTCTTCTGTGCATGCCTAGAAGCCGAGCTTCCGGCACTGCGCATGCGCTGCCTTCCTACCCCACAATGAGTCCAAGCAGGGGAAGATGGCTGAGGGAGCGCGTGAGACGCTGAAAGAAGAGGCGGCAGGAGCTATCTCCATTCCCCACCCTTCAGCAGTCCGAGAAGCCATGCCCACCCGGTCACATGGTGAGCAAGCCATGCCCACCCGGTCACATGGCTGGCAAGCCACACCCACAAAATAAGCCACGCCCACAGAGTGGTAGTAAAAAAATTAGGAACCCGCTTCTGGTTCTGGGGAAATAGGAGCAGGAAGGAATATTAAGCCTGTTTTCTGCTTTGAGTTACTTGCAAAGTAATAAAAGTCATAAATAATACTCTTCTGTTGCATGATACTTTTAAAAAAAATTGGCTCAACAGTCTGGATTCTCCCCTTATATTTTTAATTGTAAACAACCCTTTACAGGGTGATCTCTGAAGGTCAATCCATTTGGGAAGCATGCGGTCCATTAAAGGTCCTCAGTGGCTGGAGATTGTGTGGATTGTGACATCACCTGTCAGGCGATTTCTGACATCTCTGGTTGATGCTGGGCTATTTGGCAGAGGCTGTTTCTCTCATGGGACCTGAGGATCCTTCGGTGAGTAGCCAGAATGATGGTTTCTCTAATCCCCACAATAAACAAGCATCTCCTCAGGAACCTCAGATGAGGCACTGATGCTGAATTCTGAAGAGTGTGTCAATTAATTCCTTTTAATTGGCATTTTGGTGTTAATTTCTGCTCATCTGGATGTTGATTGTTGATGGGGAGGTATTTTGATCTTTTTGTTCCCTTTTTGGCTTGTGGTCTCTTTTGCACAGTATGTAGATGTTGTTTATGTGTCAGTTGATGGCCAGTTTGTCAAAGTGCCAGGCTTCCTGGAAGTCTTTAGCATTTTTTGAACTTGGCTAGGTCTCGGATGGTCACAGTTTCTCACTTGAAACTATGGTTAAATCTGTCCACATGTTGTGAAAGTGAAGAGTTTTCTTATTATTATCAACGGATAATTAGAACTGCAGAAAAAACAATTGCTACCAACCTGCCTTCCATTGAGGACCTGTATACTGCACGAGTCAAAAAGAGGGCTGTGAAAATATCTACAGACCAGTGGTGGGTTGCTCCCGGTTCGGACTGGTTCTTAGAACCGGTAGCAGCAGGGGTGGGAGGCTCCGCCCACCCGCCCAGCATGCTCCACCCACCCGCCTGGGACTAATTCCCACAATACTGTCAAATTATTTATTAAGACTGTATTACTATTATTCTTATCATCCTTCCTATTACCTATTTCCTCCCACTTATGACTATAACTTCGTTGCTTGTATTTCTACAATTTATATTGCTTTATTTGTTTCCTAGTACGATTTTGATTGCTTATTTAGTATCCTATGACTATCACTAAGTGTTGTATCTCATGATTCTTGATGAATGTATTGATGAATATGATCATGAGTTATCACTTATATCTTTTATGTACACTGAGAGCATATGCACCGAAGACAAATTACTTGTGTCTCCAATCACACTTGGCCAATAAAGAAATCTATTCTATTCTATTCTATTCTATTCTATTCTATTCTATTCTATTCTATTCTATTCTATGCTATGCTATGCTATGCTATGCTATGCTATGCTATGCTATGCTATGCTATGCTATGCTATGCTATGCTATGCTATGCTATTCTATTCTATTCTATTCTATTCTATTCTATTCTATTCTATTCTATTGAAACTATGGTTAAATCTGTCCATATGTTGCGAAATGAAGAGCTTTCTTACATATTCTAACTTTGCTTGTTCATCAGCAGAGAACGGTGCCGGAAACCGATCACTTTCACCCCAAAACCATGATGAAAACTGCAGCGTCCCTTCTGATGGACAGCCGAGAAAGTTTAAAGAAGGAGATCAGGAACCTAAGAGTCAAAGTGTCCAACCTTGAGGCAGAAAATCCAGAAATTATCAAGATTATGATGGGGAAACAGCAGAACAGGTGCCCAGAAGGTCCAATCAGTTGCTTGGAAAAGGAAGAGAAAGAATTTCAGAAGACGTTCCGAGAACTGGACGACACGAGGACAACACTGGAGGTCCAAAAAAACCAGACCTTGGCCCGGACCAACCAGATGCTCCATTCCAAAATCCAGAAGGTCTCCAACAACCTGCTCAGGTTTCAGGCGTCCAAGGCTAGCCGGGACCAGGATATTTTGCGTATGAAGCAGGAGGTGGAGAAAATCGTGGCGGACGTTAAACGGGTGGAAGCGAAAATCGAAACGGCAAAGCGGAGGTACGAGGGCAGGAAGAAGCAGTCCGCCGAGCTGGAACGCATGATGGTTGAGATCGAAAGGATCTGCAAAGCTCAAGACAAAGAGATCCTTTTTCTAGAGAACCGACTAGGACAACCGATGCAAACAACTCTGTTTTCTGTCTTATCCGGAGGGGCCTGGGTGCTGGTGGCTTTAATGGTCGGTCTGGGATTTTCAAACCTCTTGCCCTTCCTGATCAACTCTTGTTGCTTGAGAAGCCATCGCTGACATTTATGACTTCTTGGACCAGGTATCGGACATCCTGTCCCCCAATCACCCCCAGAAGTTGTTGCCTTCTTGAGCAAGAATCGTGGGGAGAAATGTAGAAAACTAGTAAATAAAGAAAAAAGGGTGTTTCTTTTCTATATTCAGGAAATGTAATGTAGTTCTTTCATCCCGATAAAGAATTACAGGTAGTCAGAGTCAGAATGGAGCTGGAAGGGACCTTGGAGGTCTTCTAGACCAGCCCCCTGCTCAAGCAGGAGATCCTATACCCGTGATGGCTTAACCTATGGCATGCGTGCCCAAAGTGGCATGCAAAGCCATGTCGCCCGGCACGTGCGGTCTTGCCTGTTTGTCTTCTGGGTTTCTGGCACACATGTGCGTGCGACGATCAGCTGTCTTTTGTACGTGTGGCAGTGCCAAAAACCGGTGTGCGCATGCGCGCCATCCAGCTGATTGTCGGGTGCTCATGCGTGCCGGAAGTCGGAAGTTCGGCTTTTCTGGAGCACAGTCCCTTCGCACGCGCGGCAGTGCCGGAAACCGGGCTGTGCATGTGCACCAGTCAGCTGAATGTTGGGTGCGCATGCGCACTAGAACCCGGAAGTTCAACTTTTCTGGAACATGGCCCCAACGAGTGCGCATGAGCGCAACGTTTCCGTGCGACCTTTTGGGCACTCGATGCCGAAAAGGTTCGCCATCACTGTCCTATACCATTTCAGACAAGTGGCTGTCCAGTCTCCTCTTGAAAACCTCCAGTGATGAAGCACCCACAACTTCTGGTGGCAAGTTGTTCCACTGGTTAATTGTCCTCACTGTTAGGAAGTTTCTCCTTAATTCCAGGTTGCTTCTCTCCTTGGTCAGTTTTCATCCGTTGTTTCTTGTTTTGCCATCTGATGCTTTGGAAAATAAGTTGACCCCCCCCCCTCTTTGTGGCAGCCTCTCAAATATTCGGCTTGCAACCACAATTGAGCCCAACATTTATGTTGCTAAACAAGACAGTTCTTAAGGGAGTTTTGCCCCATTTCACGACCCGTCTTGCCACAGTTGTTAAGTGAATCACTGCAGCTGTTAAGTTAGTAACCCAGCAGTTAAGTGAAACTAACTTCCCCGTTGACTTTGCTTGCCGGAAAGTCGTAAAAGGGGACTCACGTAACTCGAGGACACCGTCATAAATACAGGCCAGTGGCCAAGCCTCCGAATTTTGATCGTGTGACCACAGGGATGCTGCAACGGTCGTAAGCGTGAAAACGATCGTAAGTCACTTTTTTCCAGTGCCGTTGTAACTTTGAACGGACACAAAATGAATGGCTGTAAGTCAAGGACCACCTATAATGGCTTTAGATTTTTAACTGAACCAGATTGGCTAAGACAACAATTTCAGACTTGTTAAATTTGCCACCTAAAAGATTCACTCTTTGATCACAAGAGGGAGTCAAAGATTATAAATTTCATTTCGCAAACAAGACGATTCTTCAGATGACCAAGGCGGAAGCAGAACCAGGCTGGATTTCATCAGAGCCATCTCAGACCAATGTGCAAACAAATTCACTGAAGCAACAGGAATAAAGATGGATGCAGGTAGTCCTCGACTTACAACGTACTACGCTTAAGTCAGACTGTAGGCGGCGTAGTTCTAGGTTGTCCAAGCCCAAAATTTTGAGCCTGGTGGCATAAGATATTCTGTTGTGAGTAGAAGAGTGGAGGACTCTTCTCATGAAATACCTCTGGACCATGGGCGGGTTCCTAATTTTTTTACTACCACTCTGTGGGCGTGGCTTGCCGGCCATGTGACCGGGTGGGCGTGACTTGCCGGTCATATATTAGTTATTTCAGAGAGATGTTACTACTATTTTTGCTAATTTATACCTTACATGAAAAGCTTTGCATACAAAGTGCGTGTTACACCATGGCAACACAGCAACCTTTATATGCAGAAAATGCTATAGTTAAAAGACAAGCAAGTCTCATACAGCATTTTTGGTTTCAGTCATGGATTCCTTAGACGAAAATATTGAGGACTGTTAAAAGAACAGCATCTTTTAACAGTCCTCAATGTTTTCGTCTAAAGAATAACAGTATAAAACTGTATAAAATTAACAGTATAAAAGGTTAAGCTTTCGGAAAACGCCCACTTTGGGAAGCTTTAGGCAAAAGCGAAGGAAAAATGTCAAATGCGAGCTTCTTATTATTTTCAAGCGAAGGGACGGGGAAAGACTTAATTGTCAGGTTTCTGGGCATGTGCAGAATTTTTTAAAAAAAAAAATTAAAAAAAAATTTTTTTTAAAATGGCGGCACCCAGGCACCGGCAACCGACCGCACCGGTACTGTGACGTCACCAGCGGGCCGCTACTGGTGCTATAGAGTGGACCGCACCAGTAGGAACCCACCACTGCTCTGGACTCTCAATTGTATTACCGTAATATCTGATCTACAGTGCAGATTCCAGGCAGACGAGCTCTATTATTATTATTTAAATTATTACAGATCTCCATATACAAAGAATATGTATACATTCAAGAGACAATCATTTAATTTGGTTAGAAACATACCAGATAGTCCTCGACTTAGGACTACCACTGAGCCCGAAATCTCCATTGTTAAACGAGACAGCCATTACATGAATTTTACGACCTTCCCTGCCACCGTTGTTGAGGGAATCACTGCAGTCGATAAGTGAGTCACATGGTTGTTAAGTGAATCCGGCTCCCCCCATTGACTTTGCTCATCAGAAGGTCGCAAAAGGGGGTCACATGACTCCTGGGACGCCGATACCGTCATAAATATGGATCAGTTGCCAAGCGTCTGAATTTTGATCTCGTGACCACGGGGATGCTGCAACGGTCGTAAGTGTGGAAAATGGACGTACGTCTCTTTTTTTCCAGTGCTGCTGTAGCTTTGAACGATCACTCAATGAATGGTTGTAAATCGAGGGCTATTTGCACCTCATTACATGGAAGAGGGTATCCTTGGGAAGAAATGGGATACCGTATTTTTCGGAGTATAAGACGCACCTTAGTTTTTGGGGAGGAAAATAGGGGGAAAAATCTGCCTACCAGGTATTCATCTGGCTAGCATCCTTAGTCTGGTCAGCTTCAGCACATTATTTTATCCCCTGGTTAGGGCTGAAAAAAACCTTATTCAGAGCGAGTAGCAATGAAAAAAAGCCTGCAAAGACTTAGGGCTGGAAAAAACCTCCTTCGGAGAGAGTAGCAATGAAAAAAAGCCTGCAAGGCAGTAAGAGCCGGGAAGATCGTTAGCACCTCGTTGGGATTTTCTGGATTTCCCACTGTTGTGTCTTTGGCTCCTCCATTGGGTTTTTTTGGGGGGGGGCTCTCCCTCCCACCCTTACCACATTTAGCTCTTTCTTCCAATCTGTAAAAATCAGCCTGTTGCCCAGGGAATATGTCAGTCACTGTTAGCCAACCTTCAGACTTTGTGATGTGGGTGCAATCGACGTCTTATCCGATAACGCAAGAGTTAGAACTTGACCGCAATCATCGTTCGCCATCAAAGAAGAAGGTTATAATTAAACTAGCTAATCTGTACATTAGTGCAATTTACACCTCGCCTGCACAGATAAGAGTATCAATGCCTTATCTGGCGATGTCCTTGTGGTGGGAGAAGGGAAGGTTGATTAATTGCTCTCGCCGTCTGGAAATTTCTCCTTAGTTCCAGGTTGCTTCTCTCCTTGATGAGTTTCCATCCGTTGCTTCTTGTTCTGCCTTCAGGGGCTTTGGAGAATAGGTTGACCCCCTCTTCTTTGTGGCAGCCCCTCAAATATTGGAAAACTGCTATCATGTTCCCCCTAGTCCTTCTTTTCATTAGACTAAGCATTCAACCATTCTTCATATGTTTTAGCCTCTAGCCCCCTGATCATCTTGGTTGCTCTTCTCTGCACTTTTTCTAGAGTCTCCACATCTGGTGATGTCCTTGTGGTGGGAAGCTGTCCTACGGATGGTGCATGGAGAAGGCAAGGTTGATTAAGTGTTCTCTGTCACGGTGTGATTATCGTCAGTTGTATGTATATGCAGGGAGCTGCATCCCTATCTATTATAATGGTACATTCCTACCACGTGATATAATATTCTTGTACACATGTGTACATTCCTAAAGCTCCATTCTTCCCTTCTTGACTTGGCTCTCGACTGAGAAAGTCGCATTTTATAGCAGAGATGTAAACAATCAGAATTTATTGTTTTTGTATCAAAATAAATATTTTAATTAGACTTTTAAACTTCGGCTTTATTTCTAAATGTTTGAATTCCGGGAGAAAGATCTATTTCGCCTCTGTGAGATTAATTCTCACTTCGTCATTCTCGTCGTCTGGAAATTTCTCCTTAGTTCTAGGTTGCTTCTCTCCTTGATCATTTTCTAAGAGGCAATAGCAATAGCAATAGCACTTAGACTTATATACCGCTTCATAGTGCTTTACAGCCCTCTCTAAGCGGTTTACAGAGTTCAGCATATTGCCCCCAACAATCTGGGTCCTCATTTTACCGACCTCAGAAGGATGGAAGGCTGAGTCAACCTTGAGCCGGTGAGATTTGAACTGCTGACCTGCTGAACTAGCAGTCAGCTGAAGTAGCCTGCAGTGCTGCACTTTAACCACTGTGCCACCTCGGCTCTGGACTTTCTTATTTTCTTTGAAAACGTTTCGCTTTTCATCCCAGAAGCTTCTTCAGCTCTGACTGGGTGGTGAAGGAGGGAAGGATTTATATTCCTTGCATTGGATTTCTAGCCTTCCGTTCCCCACCATCCAGTCAGTGCTGAAGAAGCTTCTTGGAAGAGAAGCGAAACCAGAAGGCCTCTTGAAAAAGCACATTCACCCATTGACTTTGACTGTCAGAAGGTCCCAAATGGGGATCACGTGACCCCCGGGACACCGCAAGCGTCATAACCAATGACCGAGCATCCAAATTTTGATCACGTGACCAGGGGGATGCCGCAATTATTGTTAAGTGTGAAAAACAGTCATAAGCAGAGGTGGTATTTAGCCAGTTTCGACTGGTTCTGGCGAAACGGGCAGTAGCGACCTGCAGATCCTGCCCACCTGCCCCAGGGCTATGCCATCCTATTTAGGGACGTTTTGAAGCCAAGCGCATGCATGCAAGCATGCATGTGCAGCCGCTCACATTTTCGGTGCTGGGCGAACCGGTAGGTAAATTACCGTATTGTTCGGAGTATAAGATGCACCTTTTTCCCCCCTAAAAGAGGCTGAAAATTTGGGTGCATCTTATACTCCGAATGTAGCTTTTTTGAAGCTTTTTTTTCAGCCCTAACGAGGTGCTAACGATCTTCCCGGCTCTTCCCAGCTTGTTTTCATTGCTATTCCCTCTAAAAAAGGTTTTTTCAGCCCTAACGAGGTGCTAACGATCTCTCGGCTTACAGGATTTTTTCATTGCTATTGCCTCTGAAGAAGTTTTTTTCCAGCCCTAAGTCTTTGCAGGCTTGTTTTCATTGCTACTCGCTCCGAATAAGGTTTTTTTCAGCCCTAACCAGGGGATAAAATAATGTGCTGAAGCTGACCAGACTAAGGACGCTAGCCAGATGAATACCTGGTAGGCAGATTTCCCCCTCCTATTTTCCTCCCCCAAAAGTAATACGGTATGTAAATCCCATATAAGCCATTTTTTCAGTGCCGTGGTAACTTTGAATGGTCAGTAAATGAACGGTTGTAAGTCAAGGACCACCCATATTTATTTTTCTAAGAATAACTTCTTAAAAAATAATTTCGGAGAATTTTCTTCTGAGAGGTTTTTCACAGAAGAAAATAAATATGGCAAAGGTTTCAGGTGTGTGGGGGTTTTTTTCTTCTTCTTCAGTTATGTCTGAGCGGTGCCTGGGTGTGTTGTGTCACTGTCCCGCCTCTCCTTGCACAATCCTCTCCGTGAGCCGTCTGCAGAATGGACGGAGTGGCCTCTCACCCAACGCCTCTGGATTCCTTCAAATTGAGAAATTGGACAAGCAGTTTAAATTTTCTTGTGGCTGAAAGATACCTTGGATGAAAACTCATCTTTGAGATCTCCGCCGTTTCCATAATAAGGCAGGCTCTAAAATGAGCGTTCAAATATTTTAAATATTTGAAGATTCTGAAAGAAGGGTTGGAAAAACAGGGAAGTTGGCCCAAAAGAAGACTCTAACCCAGGAGCGGTTGCTTAAACGTACTTCAGGTGACGCATCCCAGCAATGCATGGGAGTTTGGTTTTAGTGGTTAAGGTGCTGGGCTAGAAATCAGGAGACTGTGAGTTCTAGTCCTGTCTTAGGCATGGAAACTGGCTGGGTGATTTCGGGCCAATTACCAGGAGACGGTGAGTTCTAGTCCTGCCTTAGGCATGGCAGCCAGCCATATGACTTTGAACCAATCACCAGGAGACGGTGAGTTCTAGTCCCGCCTTAGGCATAAAAACTGGCTGGGTGATTTCGGGCCAATCACCAGGAGACAGTGAGTTCTAGTCCCGCCTTGGACATGGCAGCCAGCCATATGACTTTGAACCAATTACCAGGAGACGGTGAGTTCTAGTCCCGCCTTAGGCATGGCAGCCAGCTAAATGACTTTGAACCAATCACCAGGAGACAGTGAGTTCTAGTCCCGCCTTGGGCATGGCAGCCAGCCATATGACTTTGAACCAATCACCAGGAGACGGTGAGTTCTAGTCCCGCCTTAGGCATAAAAACTGGCTGGGTGATTTCGGGCCAATCACCAGGAGACAGTGAGTTCTAGTCCCGCCTTGGGCATGGCAGCCAGCCATATGACTTTGAACCAATCACCAGGAGACGGTGAGTTCTAGTCCCGCCTTAGGCATAAAAACTGGCTGGGTGATTTCGGGCCAATCACCAGGAGACAGTGAGTTCTAGTCCCGCCTTGGGCATGGCAGCCAGCCATATGACTTTGAACCAATCACCAGGAGACGGTGAGTTCTAGTCCTGCCTTAGGCATGGAAACTGGCTAGGTGCCTTTGGCCAGTCACCAGGAGAGGATTTCTAGTCCTACGTTAGAAGATGTAAAAGCTACTTTGAGCCAGTCTCTCTGTCTCTCAGCTTATCCCACCTCACAGGGCTGTCGTTCTGGCAAAAAAGGGGATTATGCATGTCTGCTGCCTTATATTACTTATAAATTAATAAAGCCGGGTTAAAAAACTCTAATCAATCAATCAATGGGAGTGCAGCATTCTCCCCAGATGCTCCATGGATCAGGGGTGGGTTCTACTTACCCTCCCTACCGGTTCGCATCGCGATGGAAGTGCGCGTTTTGCGCGTGTGCGCTCGCTTCGCTCTCTCACGCACACGCGTCACTTCACAGAAATGACCCTCTGTGTATGCGCAGAAGTCTTTGCGCATGCGCAGAGGTTTTTTTTGGCAAGCCGCGGCGATTGGAGGACCGGTTCGGGAGCGTGGACCACCGCTCCTCGCTGCCGGTTGGGCAAGTGGTGGCAAATTTCCGCTACTGGTTCTAAAGAACCGGTTCGAACTGGCAGCAAGCCACCACTGCCATGGATGTCTCTGCGAAGAGGAGAAGGTGCACCAGAAGGAAGAGTGGTCCTTCCCAACTTCTCTTCAACGTTTCTGCTCCTTTGGGGCGAGGTGGCGGAGACGGTTCCTCCATCCGCAGAGAAGCCAGCCTTTAACACCCAGCCCTGGCACACTTCATCGGTCCAGAGTGCCAAAAGGGGCTGGGTTTCCTCCAGATTTCCACATTAATTACCCTAATTGCACCCAGCGGGCCTTGCTACTCCTGGAAGGGCAGAGGCCACAGACTTTGCCCCTTCCTCACGCAGCCGACGCCGCAGTGCCGGATCGGTTCCTTCGGGCCTGAAAGACGGTGTGGCACGGGCTCGGCTGCTAGGATGAAGGTTGAATTCGCTCCTCGCTGCATCCCGGTGGAGAGACGGCTCCAAACGGCATCCGTGCTTCAGTGGGTCTTCAGTTTCTTGTGCCTGGGTAAAAAAAAAAAAAGATTATTTTTAATTCAGGGGACGTTTTTAAGAATCTGGAGGTTGTGGGGGGGCAGGGTGGGGGTGGAGGATGGGAGGGGGCTGCCTTTTAAGGGGTTGCCAGAAAATCTTCACCAGGGCTGGCATTGCCCATCAAAATTGAGGGGTGCATTTTGCAGAAATAAGACTCTGAGATGGACAGGTATCCGTTTTGGAAGCTTGTTGGGGCAGGGATCTGCCTTTCTTGCCTGGACAGGTAGTCCTCGACTTACAGCAATTCATTTAGTGACCGAAGTTACAACAGCACAGAAAACAGTGGCACACTAATTTTCTGCAATCGAGTTTGGAGCAGTTTACCGTGAGTTTGTATCTATTGTGTGCTCGTGTATTGTTGTGGTTGAAGCTGAAGTATTCATTGACAGGTAGGACGTTGTAGCAGATAATTTTGTGTACTACACATGGTTCCCTTGAGGTTGCAATGTATCGGCAGGATATCTCTTTGCAAAAAAAACACACCAAAAAAATTGTTGCTGCTGGACCCTTGGAGCTCCAACACTGGAGGCTTTTAAGAAGAGATTGGACAGCCATTTGTCTGAAACGTTACAGGCTCTCCTGCTTGAGCAAGGGGTTGGGCTAGAAGACCTCCATGGTCCCTTCCAACTCTGTTATTGCTGATTAGGAAACAAAACATGTTAAGATGCTCTTTAACAGAGTAACAGAGTTGGAAGGGACCTTGCAGGTCATTTAGTCCAACCCCCTGCCCAAGCAGGAGACCCTACATCTGCCTCTACCTAGGATCGAACTCACAACCTGTTGATTGTGAGGCAGGAGCTCCACCTCTTGATTTGGGGGAACCCCTAACCATCCTCCCTTTTCTTCCTCCAGCTCAGTGCTGCATTGTCGTCTTCATCCTCCTCTTCTTCACTCGCTTCTGGCTGATCAGCACCCTCTACGCTCTATGGTGGGCTTTCGACTGGGACACCCCCAGCAAAGGTGGGCGGAGATTCTGCTGCGTTCGGAATTCCGTCTTCTGGCGATACATGAGAGATTATTTCCCCATCACGGTACGTGTCCCCCTACTGGCAAGGAGTATAATGGCATGTGAGAAAGACCTAGCAGTTCGAAAGCACGTAAAAAATGCAAGTTGGTGGGAAGGTAACGGCGTTCCGTGCACCTTCGGCGTTTAATCATGCCGGCCACATGACCACGGAGACGTCTTGGGACAGCGCTGGCTCTTCGGCTTAGAAACGGAGATAGCACCGCCCCCTAGAGTCAGGAACAACTAGCGCACCTGTGCGAGAGGCACCTTTACCTTTACTTTACAGACAAAACAGCCAAGTGCTGCCCCCTGGTGACAATGTATGGAAAAAGCAAAAACCAGGAGTCTGGATGCCGTTTTTTTCAGACCAGAAAATTGTAAAATTGTAAAAAAGATTTTTAGAAATTTTTACAAAAAAGTAAAAACGGTTTAAAAAAAAAAAAAACCAGCCACAGCAAAGAGTCAAGAGCAACTTGGAGGCACAAATCAATATATGGGAAAGTTATGCTCATGACAAGTTTCACCCTTGGAGACAATAAATGTTTAATTTCTCATGCTTGCAATACAGGTAGCCCCCAGCTTACAAACAGTTCGTTTAGTGACCGTTCGAAGTTACAACGGCACTGAAAAAAGGGACGTATGACCATTTTTCACACTTACGACTGTTGTAGTGACGAGATCCAAATTCAGCCGCTTGGCAACTGACTCATATTTATGATGGTCACAGTGTCCCCAGGGGTCACATGATCCCCTTTTGCGACCTTCTGACAAGCAAAGATTCACTTAACAACCGTGTGACTAACATAACAACTGGAGTGATTCATTTAACCACTGTGGCAAGCAAGGTTGTAAAATGGAGCCAAACTTACTTAACTGTCTCACTTAGCAATGGACATTTTAGGCTCAATTGTGGTGGTAAGTCGAGGGCTACCTATAGAAAGGACGCTATGATAGGACGTGAGCTGTAGTTTCGATAGTATCTTGTCCACTGGGCACCATCTAACTGTTAGAACAATTAATCAGAGGAAGGACTTGCATCCAGAAGTTGTAAATGCTCCAACACTGGAAGTTTTAAAGAAGAGATTGGCTAACCATTTGTCTGAAATGGTGTAGGGCAGTGGTGGCGAACCTTTTTTGGCTCGCGTGCCAAAAAGGGGGGGGGCACGCTCGCGTGCCCACACCCATTCCCTCCCCCCCCATGCATGCGCACAACACCCCCCCATGCTGCCCCCTGCGCATGCGCACACCCCCCCACCCCTGCGCAAAGGCTTACCGGAGCCTGGGACGACGAAACCGGCAAACCGGAAGTGCGAAAAAACGCAGTTCCGGTTTGCCGGTATGCTGTTTTTTGCACTCCGGAGGGTTCAGGGAAGCTCCTTGAAGCTCCGGAATGCAAAAAACTACAAAACTGACAAACCGGAAGTGCAGAAAAGTGCACTTCCGGTTTGTCTGTTTTGTAGTTTTTTGCATTCCGGAGCTTCAGGGAGCTTCCCTGAACCCTCCGGAGTGCAAAAAACAGCACACCGGCAAACCGGAAGTGCGTTTTTTCGCACTTCCGGTTTGCCGGTGGGCAACCCTCGCGTGCCGGCCGCTATGGCTCCGCGTGCCACCTCTGGCACGCGTGCCATAGGTTCGCCACCACGGGTATAGGGTTTCCTGCCTAAGCAGGGGGTTGGACTAGAAGACCTCCAAGATCCCTTCCAACTCTGTTATTCCACTCCACTCCTCTCCAGTCCACTCCACTCCATTCCATTCTGTATTCTACTCTACATTCTATTCTATTCTATTCTATTCTATTCTATTCTATTCTATTCTATTCTATTCTATTCTATTCTATTCTAATAGAATAGAATAGAATAGAATAGAATAGAATAGAATAGAATTTCTGTTCTATTCTATTCTATTTTCTTTTCTTTTCTATTTTCTTTTCTATTTTCTTTTCTTTTCTCTCTCTATTCTTTTCCATTCTTTTCTATTTTCTATACTATTTTCTTTTCTTTTCTTTTCTATTTTCTATTCTATTTTCTATTTTATTCTATTCTATTTTCTTTTCTTTTCTTTTTTCTCTTCTCTTCTCTTTTCTTTTTTCTTTTCTTTTCTTTTCTTTTCTTTTCTTTTCTTTTCTATTCTATTTTCTATTCTATTCTGTTTTCTATTCTATTTTCTATTCTATTTTCTATTCTATTCTATTTTCTATTCTTCTCTCAGCTCGTATGGAATTTTTTTACATCCAAAACTGCTGTGGGAATAATATGCCAAGTTAGGATAACCACAGATGTTGCGTAATCCTGATCAGAGCATTGTGTGTTTCCTTGTCTTTTGAAGAGAAGAGGAGGAATTTGAGAGCGGGGGATAAGTTGACAAGTGATCAGCTGAATTGTTTTGTTTTCTACTTTTGCAATCACGAATGTAGAACGTGGCATCTTCCTGTCAACATAACCCAGGTTGTTCCCACTTGAACGGGTTCAAAAGCCTCTCGGTGGTTGTGGGAAGAGGTCTAAAGAGGGCATTTGTGAATAGAGAGCTCGTTGAGGGGGTCTTTTTCTCATGAAATGATCTTTCTTTGATATGGTTCTTTGGCCTACGGCCGAACAGGTGTTGCAGGCTTTTGAAATACAACACACAAAGCTTTGTTTTTGGCCTGCAGTTTTAGAAGGAAGGTTGTACACATCATTAAAAAAAACCCCACTATTCTTTTTGTCTTTCAAACTATCTTAACCGTTCCAAAATCAAGACCCTGATGTCAGGATTTGCACGCTACCCCAAAGCTGATTCCTGAATTTACTTACCATATTTTTCGGAGTATAAGACGCACCTTAGTTTTTGAGGAGGAAAATAGGGGAAAACAATCTGCCTACCAGGTATTCATCTGGCTAGCATTCTTAGTCTGGTCAGCTTCAGCACATTATTTTATCCCCTGGTTAGGACTTAAAAAAAACCTTCTTCGGAGAGAGTAACAATGAAAGAGCCTGCAAGCCAGTAAGAGCTGGGAAGATAGTTAGCACCTAGTTAGGGCTAGAAAAAAACTTATTCGGAGCAAGTAGAGCAATGAAAAAAAAATCTGCAAAGACTTAGGGCTGAAAAAACATTCTTCGGAGAGAGTAACAATGAAAAAGCCTGCAAGGTAAGAGCTGGGAAGATCTGTTAGCACCTAGTTAGGGCTGGAAAAAAAAGCTACATTTGAAGTATAAGACGCACCCAAATTTTCAGCCACTTTTAGGGAGGAAAAAGGTGCGTCTTATACTCCGAAAAATACGGTAGCTTGCATTTGGGGTTGGCCTAAACTTAGGGTTGCACAAAGCAGAATGGGTTCGCACAACCCCCCGAAAAAAACTAGCCCAGATTATTTATTTTATTTATTTATTTGTCAAACATGTATAGGATAGTAGTTGTTTGTATAAACATAAATAAAAAAAGTATCGATAAAAGAAGACAATAGGACAGTAGGACAGGGACGGTAGGCACAGTGGTGCGCTTATGCACGCCCCTTACAGACCTCTTAGGAATGGGGTGAGGTCGACTGTAGACAGTCTAAGGTGAAAGTTTTTGGGGTTTGGGGAAGAAACCACAGAGTCAGGTAGTGCATTCCAGGCATTGATCACTCTGTTGCTGAAGTCGTATTTTCTGCAGTCGAGTTTGGAGCGGTTTACATTGAGTTTGAATCTATTACGTGCTCGTGTATTGTTGCGGTTGAAGCTGAAGTAATCATTGACAGGAAGGACATTTTGGTATATGATTTTATGAACTACATTTAGATCAGATCGGAGGCGACGTAGTTGTAAATGGTCTAATCCCAATATTTCAAGTCTGGTGGAATAAGGAAAATTAGTGTATTTGCATGTTGGAGTTTTTTTTTTTAACTAAGATGGTTAAATGCATGGAGTTGGCACCTTGGGCTGAGTCCACCTCACTGCCGCCGCCAATATTTCATTAGAATTAGCCCACTTACAACATTTAAAAGAAAAATGCAGTAGAGGGAACTTAACGTCAGTGAAATGAAATATCCATTAAGACTTTGAAGTTTCACCAAATTTCAAAGCCATAATTAATATTTAATTTCACTGACATTGAAGAGGTAGGTCTTTGCTATTTATCTAGAAACAGGGGAGGCGAAGGGACATGCTTTAATTAATTGATTTATTTGATTTTTAGCCTGCCTTGATCATTGTTTATAAGTAACCCAAGGCAGTGAACATGCCTAATACTCCTTCCTCCTCCTCGTTCCCCCGTAACAACAACCCTGTGAAGTGGGTTGAACTAAGAGAGAGGGATTGGCCCAAAGTCACCCAGCTGGCTTTCATGGCTAAGGCAGGACTAGAACTCACTGTCTCCTGGCGATTGACCCAAAGTGACCGAGGTGGCTTTCTTGGCTAAAGTGGGACTAGAACTCACTGTCTCCTGGTGATTGGCCCAAAACTAAAGTGACCAGATTTTTTTTTCTTCAAGCGGGACACCATTGACGGGGGTGGGTTTCTCCATTTGAGTTTTGCCCTCTACGCATGCGCAGAACGCTGCGCATGCGCAGAGGGCAAAACAGCAAATGTCGGCGTCCAGGTGAGGTGGGGGGGAGGGGGGGAGGGGGGAGGCGGGAGGGCGCTTGGATGCCTGCAGCTCGCGACAGGTAAGCTGCTTCCTTTCCCCGTCTCCCGCCTCCCGTTCGTTGCTTGCCAGCCCGGCCGAAGGGAAGGCGGGAGGCGAGGAAAGGCCTCCCGAAAGGAGGGGAGGCTTCGGGAGCCCGCCTCCCTTTCGGGCCGAAAGGGAGGCGGGCTCCCGAAGCCTCCCCTCCTTTCGGGAGGCCTTTCCTCGCCTCCCGCCTTCCCTTCGGCCGGGCTGGCAAGCAACGAACGGGAGGCGGGAGACGGGGAAAGGAGCAGCCGGCAGCTTACCTGCTCCAAGCATCCAAGCGCCGCGGTCTCCCGGTCGCCCGCCCGGCCCCAGGGCAACGGCGGCAGCGAGGCGACGGGGGGAAGAAAGGGGAGGGGGACGAGGAAGGGCTGTTTGCGCCGCTCGTGACGTAAATTCAAAGCGGCGACGGCTCCTCGTCCCTCACCCCTCCCAACAGCAGCGGCGCCTCCGAGGGCGGGGCTAGGGATGGGGAGGAGGAGCAGCCTCCCTTCCCCCTCCCCCCAGCTTCCAGCCGCTGCCGGAGGAGTCAACAAGGCGGGACGCCCGCCCGCCGCCAACTCTGCCCACAGCCGGCCCGAGCTGAGAGGCCTGCTGCCTTTCAGGGCGATTTTTTGAAAATTTCAAAAAATTTCAAAAAATTTCAAGAAATCGGGACTTTTTAAGAGGGCGGGCGGGACGCGGGACAAATGGCGAAAAAGCGGGTGTGTCCCGCCAAAATCGGGACGTCTGGTCACCTTACCCAAAACCAACCAGATGGATTTCATGCCTAAGGTGGGACTAGAACTCACAGTCTCCTGGTGATTTGCCCAAAGTCACCCAGCTGGATTGCATGACTAAGGCAGGACTAGAACTCAGAATCTCCTGGCAATTGACTCAAAGCACCCAACTGGATTTCATGCCTAAGTGGGACTAGAATTCACTGTCTCCTGGTTCCTAGGCCAGCATCTTAAACTGGCTTTCCTGGAGGGGATAGCCCATAGGTGACAGCAGTGGGCTGCTCCCCGTTCGGCCCGGTTGTGTGAACCGGTAGTGCTGACGGCGGGAGGCTCCACCCACCTGCCCGGGACGCCTCTGTGCATGTGTAGAAGCATCGCGCGAGAGCACGAACCGGTACCAATGGGTTTTAGAAACCACTACTGATA